>JAQFVV010000073.1:1806373-2406373 GCA_028023455.1 Epiperipatus broadwayi | reverse complement strand
GATATATGTTTTTTTTTTAAATGTTTATTCTTCTGTTGATGTTTGTCAATTAGAATAGATGAATTATAATTGATTATATTAATCATGAGGAAACTTAAATCATATGAAAGAGATCTAGTAATAAATCTTTGTTATTATTATCATCAGTAGCCACCCACAAACAAGTATGATCATTCTAACTCAAAATAAAAGAAGGAATAAAGATAAGCCTAAAAAATTTAAATAATCTATTTAAAATGATTTTTGCCTTGACAATATAGCTATGCAAATCAATCGATATATAAGCATGCTTGTTCATTAGTCTGTTTATTTGATATCTTGCGATTCTCTCTTTTGCTTCTTCTGAAGCAAACTTTCCTTTCTTACAATCTTGCCTGATTAATAATTTTCCATTGCCTTTTATTCTCAGCCATAGCTTCCTAATGAAAACAATCACTATTGTACTTCTTTAGAGTGTCTTTGAGCTAATATTTCAAATGTAAAAATTGTTCTTCTATGAAAGCCATACTCTAGTTTATCATAAAATATTATTTTTAGGAAGTTTATAGTTCATTTATTTCATAGCCAATCTTATAAAGGTCTAATTTTATAATAACTGGCTCTATAATACCATATTCACCAAGCTGAAAAACATATTATAATATTTTTAATATTTTATGGTATATCTTTAAATGAAATTTTCTAATGTCTTTGTAGTACTTCAATAAGTCTTGTTTCGTTATAATAAATTAGGAGAAATAATTGATCTACATATAATTAATATAGTTTCAGTATTAAATCATTATGATGAAATATTCCTTTTTTTAAACTTTTTTGATGTATAACAGCTCATTTGAATCTATGATTCACCTCAACATGTGGTCCATCTTTCTACTTAAACAGCTATCTGGATATTTAAATTGGATTAGCATTCTTAATTTAATAATTGCCCAATCTAAAAGTTAGATTTTTTCCATCACTGACTTTTGAACATTAATTACTAAGTCAAATCTTAAGAAATAGTATTCAAAACATTAAGTAAATTTCGTAGTCATCTTTGAATTAGAAAAGATAGTAGAATTGTTAGTGTACTGTAAATTTAAAAGTCAAGAAGATATTGTTTTGCTTTTAATCAGTTCAAATTAAAAATTCCACCAAAAGACCTCTATAATATTTTGAGTCTTGATTCATGAAGACCCCAATAAATAGTTTATAATCCACTGTCATATAAATAGAAAAAAAACTTTTCAAAACCTTTTTTAATATCAGTTACATTTTAAATGCTAATGCATTTTCTATTGGAGCACTTAATATTTTTATTCTATCATCTAAAAGCTGTATACTATGAATAAATTTGGTGACCTCTAATCACAGATTTGTTCAATTAACTGAGTCAAATGCCTTGACCAAAACAAAACTATACATAAATCATTCTTGTTGCCAATAATTGTTTCACATTTGTCAAGTAACAAAACCATTTTTATCATATTTCTTGATTTTTTAAGATCACATTAAGTCAGAAATCTTCCATCTATGACTGAAAACAATCTATTCAACAAAGTTCTTAGAAAGTGTTTTCTATAGAGGATAACAATGATATTCCATGATATTACAATTTTTCTTTTTTATACATAAATTGGAGCAATAGAAGCATTTTTAATATCAGATGGCACAAGTTCATGATTTCATGTATATCTAAAAAAAATCCAGTAGTTTTGAAAGTAACATACGATCTTATTTTGTTGTTTCTAGTGTTTCAACAAGTTCATTAAAAGTCATCATGCATCATTCAAAATGTGGTTAAAATACTTCTTTGATTTGTTGAAATATTATCATATAATAGATTGATGCTATCAATTCTCAGGTCCATTTATTGCTCACAGTATATAAATAAAACAGGCAAAACTCGCTATATACACAAGCATAAGAAGGTGGTGATCATGTGATGTTTATTAGTATATAAATAAATAAAAATCTAAAGCAATTATTATCAATGAATGTCTGCGAACTTCCTTTGCAGTTTTAATCTACTAAATAGTAAAATATGTACTCTAGTTTTTATTAACCAGCATATAAATTAATGGTTACAACATCTACAAACCAGTACAAAAAAAAAATATATAGCCCATATTTTTTGCAAGATCAAACTTTTAAAAAAAATGTATGCTTTAGGCAGAAATATTTTTGGGAATCCAATGTTTTAAAAATATATAATTATAAAATAACTTTCAATTAACAGTCTGCTGTGTCTTATGACCAGCAAGTAAATAAATGGACAAAGGCAGAATTGAGATGGTAAGATCATAGTTTAATACGAATAATTTTAACTATATACATAGCCTATTATAAGGCATAATAAAATAATAAAAGGTCGTGGTGACCTGCATATAAATACCCTAGTCCTGCTTTTGGACTTACAGAGGCAGGAGTCTCTGACTATAATTAAAACTCAGAACAATTAGATCAGGTTATGGGGGTTTATATATCCCTCAAGACTTCTGGAATCTTTTACATTCCTAACCATATATAGTGTTTTCTTACTTACATTTTCACATACACGCAGTATTTTCACATTTCTCACCATATATGGTATTTTACATAGTTTTCTGACTCTATAAGGTCAGCTGGGCTTTCTATTATTATATAACTTTCTATGATTTAACAACATTGCAATTTCACACAATCATTATACTTAATTACTATACTTTACATATTTATTATACATTACAGTTATTACTTTTATTCTACATTTTTACAATTATTATTATTGTTTTACATATTCGTTATATTTATACAATTATTATTGTTTACATATTCATTATACATTATATGTGTTTATACCTTGACCTTGAATACTGCACTCCTTCCCCACTCCAGAAGTATGGTTTTTCACCTAACATAATCATTGAGATGAGACGAGGGGTTTCTAGTCATTGCCGGTTGCTGGCAGTCTTTGCTGTTCTTCGCCAATTTACTGTTTGTTGATGGTGGTTTCGATGCGCCAATTTTTGCTGTGCTATAGGTATTTTCCAAGGTTTTGTTACAGTAGGTTTTCCTCTGTCTCTTAACTCTATTTCTACAGGCAAGGTTTTTTGTTTTCCTGGTTCTTTTTTGAACAAGCTAGGGTAATTGTTTTTGACTTGCGATTCTATGTCCATTTTTTTTATTTTAATCATAATTTGATCAGATTCATCTATAGTAGCACTTTTTTTGTAGCTACTTTCCATCGCTTCACACGTAAATTGTCTGTTCAGTTTTGTATGGTGGTGCCATCTTTCAGGATATTCGGTTATTTTCCGAACTTTCATTTTCTGGTAAACTGCAATCATGGGCTTTGTGACCGATTTTTCTACATCGGTAACATTTAATTTGTTTATCGGTTTTGGGTTTAACTCCAAACGTTTTAAAAATTGTAGTTTGAAATGGTTCTGGTCTCGTGAAACTTCTGAACTCTCTCGCTTGGTCAAGCACCAATTCATAAGCTGTTCCACGGCTGATAGTTTCTTCATAAGTTAGATCTTTTATTGCCAGTAAGATCTGTCTAAACTGGTCATCAATTATTCCGTATAATAGCTGTTCTAGAAGAGCTTCCTTTAAATTTGTACCATAAAGGCATGGCTTTGCCATCTCTCTTAAATCAATGTCATATTCTTTTATTTTTTCATTCTTTCTTTGCCTTCTGCCTCTAAAGTGCAATCGAGCAACAAACTTGGATGGCTGGGGATTAAAATATTCATTTAGCTGTGTTACGAGCTCATCATATTTCTGTGTCTCCGGCGAATTTCCACATAGTTTGTTCGCTATTTCGATTACCCTCAGGCCTGCAAAGCAAAGTAATGAGGCTACTTTTACAGTATTCTCGATAATACTATTTAGTATAAAGTAGCTTTTGATCCTCTGAACATACAGTGGCCAATCACTCGGATTTTGTACATTAAATTCGCAAATAGAAACTTGCGATATGCTCGCCATTTCTCTATTGATTCAAATCCACTTACGATTTGTCTCAGCTTACTGTTTAGGCAATTATTTCCAGATTCGATCCTATGATGACCGAGCCAATTTTTAATGTAGTTCCATTTCTGTATTGACTGCCACTTTCAGATTCGATTCCTGTGTCGACTGCGCCAATATGCTGTGTCTTATGACCAGCAAGTAAATAAATGGACAAAGGCAGAATTGAGATGGTAAGATTATAGTTTAATACGAATAATTTTAACTATATATATAGCCTATTATAAGGCGTAATAAAATAATAAAAGATCGTGGTGACCTGCATATAAATACCCTAGTCCTGCTTTTGGACTTACAGAGGCAGGAGTCTCTGACTATAATTAAAACTCAGAACAATTAGATCAGGTTATGGGGGTTTATATTCCCCTTAAGACTTCTGGAGTCTTTTACATTCTTAACCATATATGGTGTTTTCTTACTTACGTTTTCACATACACGCAGTATTTTCACATTTCTCACCATATATGGTATTTTACATAGTTTTCTGACTCTATAAGGTCAGCTGGGCTTTCTATTATTATACAACTTTCTATGATTTAACAACATTGCAATTTTACACAATCGTTATACTTAATTACTATACAGTTATTTTACATATTTATTATACATTACAATTTTATTCTACATTTATACAATTATTATTATTGTTTTACATATTCGTTATATTTATACAATTATTATTATTTACATATTCATTATACATTATATGTGACCTTGAATGCTGCACAGTCCCTATTCAAATGCCTTTTTTGTTTATGCATAAGATAAGTCTTGCTTTTTTGAAAATCATATAATCCCGATCAATTGTAGCAACTAGAGACTAAAACAAAGATGAGCAAACAGTGATTCCCAAAGCTACTCTGTATGATTCCTGAAATGATGTGAATATTGGTTTTCATTGTCATTTTTCCTATACTTTTATCTTAACAATTTATAATATTAATGTATATTGCCAATATTAGAATATTTTATTTTATAAATGCTTTAAAGATAAATAAAGGGCAAATATTTTGAAAGTTTAAATTTTTAGATTTTAAGCCTGTATTGTTCCTGCCAAAATTAACTCCATAAGTTACTATCGTGACTATTGAACATTCAAACTGTATGAAAAATATTATATATGGCTTTTATTACTGAAGAACTTTACCATTTCTGGTAGAGACAATAAATGACAGTAATAATGAAATTAGTATATGCTATGAAAGTCAGAGAAGATAAACTATACAAATACAAGTTAATTTTATAGTAATAAAATTTATTTATACCAGAAAAATTAGAAAAGATGAACTATATAAATTCAAATTATTTTTATTTAAAAATCTTACTTCTTCATTCTAATTCCAAAAAATAAGAGAGGCAAAGATTTGTTTGCATTTATTATGTGAACCTGTATGTCAATGATGGATATGGTTTATATATATCCTTTTCATGTAATCTCGTTTAATGTCTATTTACCTTTTCTGCAGTAAACTTTAATTTCTAAAAGATTTAAACAATTTTCATGATTGTAGTTTTTCATTGTACTCTAGTCTTAGTCATATTCTTATAATCATCTAATGAAAACAATTGATAATGTATTTCTTTAAAATATCTTTGTGATAGCCTTTATAATATAGAGAGGATTTACTTCTCCCAATTTTTTTACACAGTTTATAATACCATTAAAATTATACCTTTCACATCATATCCTTCAAGCCGAAGAATATTCTCATTGATCTTGTGATTTTTCAACATATTTTCAAAATATACTTTTTTTAAATGAAATTTTAACATTGATAATGGATTCATGCTTCCGTATGATAAATTTGTCAAAATAGCAATCTTATTATATTCATCTAGTACAGTTGACATGTTTATATTATTTACAAGTGTCATTAAATCTGGCAATTTCTTTATTTTGTCATAGTATTTCATATAAATACAATCTGAACATTTTATAGCAAAATTTTTGTTATATATGCACACCTAATTTGATATTTCATTTGTCCCGCAGTCTTATTTAGTAATGGCTCTGAGGAAGACTGCTGTTTAGTCAAAACATCAGATTGTGTATAAAATTGTGGTCTACCAGCATTCATGGTTGATATAGTAAGCCTGTATTGAATTGTTAAAATTATTTAAATATTTTAAGTGTGTATGGTAAACAAATAAATAAAACTTATAACATTTATTAAAATATATTAGGATAGAAGTTATTCCATATAAGATCGTTTAAATTAAAGCTAAAGAAATTGAAATAATAACTAATTTGATCAGATTTATAGATAAAAAAATGAATCTACAAATCTGGTTAGAGAAAAAAAAAAGACTTTATTCTGTAGTTTTTAATTACTGATGTATTGTGTCTTTTAATTTTAAAAAAATATAAAAGAATTGATAAAAGAGAAATTAAAAGGAGTTATTACATTCTTTTATTAGCCTGGACTAGGGATCAAAAGAAAAAATATGTGTAGCAAGACACTTTACTTTGTGAATTCTAACATAGTGAATTCTAACATAGCTGAAAAATACACTTGTTTGGAAAATTATGCTGCTGTAATTGATTAAATATAAATCATTATTTTCAATACAGTTACAAAAAATGCATTGTTAATTAATCTTAAGTGTGCCAGCTCACCATAAATCATGTAAACATCACATGACCACCACCTCTTATGCTTGTGTATAACTGTTGTTAAAACAGGCAAAACTCACTATATATATTGCCACACACAACAAGCTAGAGTAATCAATGGATGCCAGAATGCTTGTGCATAAAGTCCCCATCTAGTGCCTACTCATCCAATATTCCCCGACTAGTTTCTGGCTTATGGCCTTCGTCAGTGAGGAGCCTTAGATCTGAGAGCACTGCACCTAGATCTTAGGATCTAATGCAACCCTCCAGCAACCACCTTTTATCTCCATTTAACTACTGAACTATGAGTCTTAAACTGAAAACTGCTTAATGTTTTCAATCCAAGCCCATTAGCATATATAGTCATATGGGTCTGAACTCAGTTCAGTACCCATACATTTTGGTGTCTTTGGTTCTTTAATAACTATAGCCACCAATATCCTATTAGGCAGGATTGGTTTTAAGCCAATAAACATCACATGACCACCACCTCTTAAGCTTGTGTATAACTTGTTAAAACAGGCAAAACTCAGTATATATATTGCCACACACAACAAGCTAGAATAATCCATGGATGCCAGAAGGCTTGTGCATAAAATCTCCATTTAGTGCCTACTCATCCAATATCCCCAGACTAGTTTCTGGTTTATGGCCTTCGTCAGTGAGGAGTCTTGGATCTGAGAGCACTATATGACTATATAAGCATATGACTATATAAGCATATGACTATATAAGCTAATGGGCTTGGATTGAAAACATTAAGGTGTTTTCAGTTTAAGACTCGTAGTTTAGTAGTTAAATGGAGATAAAGGTGGTTGCTGGAGGGTTGTATTAGATCCTAAGATCTAGGTGCAGTGCTCTCAGATCCAAGGCTCCTCACTGACGAAGGCCATAAGCTAGAAACTAGTCTGGGGATATTGGATGAGTAGGCACTAGATGGGGATTTTATGCACAAGCCTTCTGACATCCATTGATTACTCTAGCTTGTTGTGTGTGGCAATATATATAGTGAGTTTTGCCTGTTTTAACAATAGTTATACACAAGCATAAGAGGTGGTGGTCATGTGATGATTATTGGCTTAAAACGAATCCTGCCTAATAGGATATTGGTGGTTATGGTTATTAAGGAACCAAAGACACCAAAATGTATGGGTACTGAACTGGCTTCAGACCCATATGACTATATAAGCTAATGGGCTTGGATTGAAAACATTAATGTGTTTTCAGTTTAAAACTCATAGTTTAGTAGTTAAATGGAGATAAACGGTGGTTGCTGGAGGGTTGCATTAGATCCTAAGATCTAGGTGCAGCGCTCTCAGATCCAAGGCCCTCTCACTGATGATGGCCATAAGCCAGAAACTAGTGTGGGGATATTGGATGAGTAGGCACTAGATGGGGATTTTATGCATAAGCCTTCTGGTATACATTGATTACTCTAGCTTGTTGTGTGTGGCAATATATATAGTGGGTTTTGCCTGTTTTAACATAAATCATGTAGCCATCTGAAAACTTCCTGAGCTCCAATTTAATGCAAAAACTTTGGATTGAATATAACTCCAATACAAGGTGTGCCCTTTTTTTTTAAATGGAACATTTAAAATGAAACAAGTTGAAAAAAGAAACATAACAAGTTCTTAAAATAAAAATACCATGGTAAGAATATTTTTTTGAAACCTAAAAAAACAACAACAATATATCCAAAAGACTTTAATAAGTCAATAACAATCTGATTACTTTATTAGAATGTATTCCATATGTATTAGTTATTAAGTTGCCTTTATCTATTTATTTTTTATATACTTAATGTATGAATGCATTCTAAAATAATTATTTTTAACTTTGTGTGTGTGTGTGTGTGTGTGTGTTACTTAATGGTAACTGTTAAATAAATTATTAGTTTTCAAAATTCTATTTGTCAATGTCATTTTATCTAATAGCTTGCATTTCAAATGTTTACAATAGTACTTACCAATTCCATGTTTACCAACAGAATTTTTTTTTTTAATTAGAGAGAATGTTTAACCCTTGAGCGAATGGCAAATATTGTCATGAATTGAGGGGATATGATATTTGAAATTGTTTCAATCCGGTGCTCTAGTAAAGATTTAAATTGAATTATTTCTGAATGGTAAAATTATTTCAAATCACTATTGTTGATTTTGGAGAAAATATAACGTGTTTTATGTTTAATCATCTCTATTATTATCTACGTTATATATGACTTTATGAAAGTTACTTTGGTTTGTCATATTTAAAGGTAAAATCTCTCCAGGTTACTGGTACAATATATATTATACCCATCCATTTTGGCGCAGAGAATGTTAAGTAGGTTGTAAAAGTGCCATTTTTAAAAAAAATTAAATGTAGGGTTTTTTTAATTCCATAGTTAAAATTATATATAAATAAAAGGACTCAAACTTGGTAAAAGAAGTCCATAGGTAGGTTATAAAATGCTTCTTAAATATAGCAGGGTCACTTTTATTCATTATATAATAAATAGAAAATTATATTCTAATTGCTTTATTGCATTAAATATTTTATACAATATATTTTAAATTAATTATTTATTTGGAACATATTACAGACAAAGTAAGTTAAATTTTGTTACAGTATGTCTGGAAAGTTATCATATGACTGATAGATGTGTGTGGGTGCTTTCCAGAATTTGAAAGAAAGCTTCAATTATTTTAAATTGATGGTAAAATTGATACAGTCTGAACATTGTAAATAAATTTAAAAACAATATTTTAAGTTAGTTTGCAAATAATATCTCAACTAGTAAAGTGAATAAAAATTGATACATTAAATTTAATATTTTATTAAGAATTATTATTTTATATTTTTTAAAATATTTAATATTGTATGAATAAAGGTATGAATTTTGTAAGTATTAAATATTTCTGTTAATTTTTTTTTTTGAGTAGGAGGTGACTCATAATTTAAGATTTAGTTTAAAACTATAAAATTTAATTTGTATGTAAATGAGTCAACTTGTGTAGCTTTATTCGTCCAATAGGATTACTGGATAGAAACTAGTATAAATAGGAAAATCATCACTGTCTAGACTAATTATGACAGGATAATATATAATATAAAGAATTTGTAAAAAAATAAATTATAAAGTTAAATTTTAAAATATTTTTCTCTAAAGTTTTTAAAAATATAAAGGATTAATTACTGTTTGCAAACAATGTGTAAATAGAAAAACTGCTATTCTCTATCAGGAAACCTACTCAAAAAGTTAATTCAAACCTCATCAGTATTTATGGAATGCAGACTTAGCTAATTAAACGGAGGAAAGATGACCAAATGTGAAGGATTTTGCTATGATATATATTCATTGAATTTATGTAAGAATTTTAATATTTTTTCATATAGTGTATTTCAAGAAATATATTCTAGAAATATATTTAGTGTTATTACAATTAATTTATTGAAGAAAGAGACAATTTTGAAAAGATAGTATTCAGTTATAAATTATAAAAAAAGAAGAAAAGTATGTTTTGCATTTAAATTGTCAAGACAGAGATGAAACAATATATATTATTTAGAACGTTTTTTTTATTATAAATAATAATGCAATTTTAGTATAATAATTTGTCTTTAAAACAAGCAAATGAATTTGTTATTACAACAAGATATTTTAAAGACAAACTGAAATATAATTAATGAATATTGGATACATAATTTGAATCTCCTGAAATAATAAAGGAATCTCCATTGCTTTAGCTATTTGAAGAAAAAGAAAATGTTTTGTTGAAGAATATAATCTTCGTGACAAATAAACCGCAAATATTTAGAAATGGAATGTTTATTCACATTATTAATCAATATCTAACTGGAAAAATATTAAAGAAATAATTGTGTTATTTTATTGGAAATATAAAAATACAAGCTCTGGATACATATACTGGATTTATCTGTATCTATAACTTCCATAAAAAACTATGTACATTATCAGAAAAATATTTTACTTGCCAAAAATGGATTTAAAGTGTTTTGATAAATTAAGGTCAACTTGAAAAAATATACAGAAAAAAGACTGTTATGAATATCGTTATAATTCAAGATTGACAATGTTTTACTTGGATTTTGAAGGATTTTAAAATTTCATATTTGTGTTTTATAAATCTATACCACACAAAATGGAAGAGAGGGGAAACATTGTACAAAGAATTGAAGAGTGTTGCTTAGCGACCACGGAGGTTATTTTCTCTCCAGTGTTTTTTCTGCATGGAAGCTGAAAAGAAGAAAACTTTTTGTAAATTTAAACTTTATTGATATTTTATTTAAAGAAAACTTAACATTAATATTTTGAAATACTGTTATTTATTTCTTTATTTGTTTAAGATTTAAATTAATATAGATATTTGTTTCATAGCTTAATCTTATAGAGTAGATTAATATTTTAATAATCTTATGAAAGTTAAAAAATCATAATTTACAGAAAAACAATTTTGTTGAATAAATTTAGTATAATTTGCATTGATAGCTGAACAAGAGGACACCGATATGTGGTCTGCATAATTATATTAGTCACTTGGTAATTTATTATTATTATTATTATTAAATGATATTTGCTTAATAATTTTTTTATTGCCAGGAACTTAATATGATATTTTAATTGATGAATGGATTTATGGAAGACGTATTATTACATATGATTTTACTTAATGATATAGTATAACGGTCAGATTGTTTAGTGTCTTACCGTATTTGCACTACAGGGTGCCACTAGGCTACTTGAACCTAGAAAATTTATAGAGTAGGCAGATACACAAGTTGAGATTCGAAATTTTACATATATGTTTTATTCTGACTGTCAGCCCAGAGTCACTAGCTCATGGAGACACAGAGATTTAATATAAAACTTGCTTAAAAGAAATATATTAATATTTTTTTAAAAAATGAAATAAGCCACTGCCAGTAATTAACACATAAACATTTATTAATGCACAAATAAATAAAATTGAGGAATAAAATTTATTATTTTAGGTTGGTTATTAATTTTTAAATTTAAATTTTTATTTTAAACAATCAGCACAGATGAATTTGATAATATTTTTAAGAGTGTCGAGTATGAATAAACTACATAGATTGCATTTGAAAAGAAAATAGTCTATCCCTTATTTAATCTTAGGCCAAAAGTTCGCAGTCAAACCAATATCAATCCATCTGATACATCGATATATTCAATGCAGCATGAATACGACAGCACAAATACCATACTGCCAGGAATGCACATCTGAACCGCGTGGTTATAGAAGACATTAACTCTCGTCCAGTACAGGAATACCACATCTGTCTGGCGAGAAGAACAATAAAAAAAACTCCATAGGAAGGGACTGCGTTTTCCGTCTTACTATCCCATTCCATAGGCAAAGGAGTGATCCAAGGAGCAGGGAATACCGTCTGTCTCCGATGGTCAATAAGAAAGGCTTATTTCGCCTGAGTGCGGCGTATAAGATGATCCTGCACATAGCGGACCTCATGCTACATTTACTAATTGCACTAATATATCCAATCCATTGACCCAAATTAACTACGAAACAAATAACCTAAGATTTACCCTCCCTTAATTAAACTAATATCACTTTACAAATCTATGCAGCCATTCACACCAGACTTAAATTTAGCATTTATTAAGTTTAGTTTAACAAAAAAACAAAAATCATAATAAAATTTAAAGGACCAAAAGAAAAAAATAAATGGAAATGATTTTTAGCAAACTCAAATGTATAAAAATTAAACATTAATAATTGATTTGAAAAGTCAGATTAAAGTTCATTTAAAAAAAAAAATTAGGTTTAGCTTGTCAAATCTTGAAAGTTCTTGATTACTTTTTTTTAAATTTTTCTGTTTATATCTTACAGTAGAAGAGCTCCCGGTTCCTGCTGCCAATTCCTGCAAAGACTTTCATGGAAGACCGGTCTGTTGTTCATACCGTAGTTCTCAATCCGGAGGCTGCCTTAGCTAGTTCAATCCTGGTACTATTTAATTGCAGTACCCATATGATTTGGGGTCTGCAACAGTATCATTAATAATTCAACAGTCATTTTATTTTTAAATAAGTGAGAGAGGGTGACAAGTGCATCTTATCATGCCTCTCAAAAAAAAATCAAGTTGGAACTGTCCTTAATTTCAATATTTTTTCTTTTTATACACATTGTCCGGATTCACTGAACAATCAATCATTTTCATTAGGGTCCGAGCGTTGGTTTCTGCTTCTATTGGACATTCTGCTTCAGAGCGGGAAACAATCTTTAATTTTTATCTATATCTTTCATCTGACTTTTTAATTATATAAGATCCCCAAGGGCTAGTTTGCTTTTCGATAATTAATAACACAATCATTTCCATTTTGAGATTTCAGGAATTAATTAATACGTGTTTCTATTTTTACTTACGTTACTTTTTACTAAAATATTTTATATTTAGATCTTTTATTTTTTTTTATAAAAAAGTACGTTCAAATACTTTTTTTTTTTTTTATTTAAAAAAAAAAAAATTTTAAAGTTTTGCATCTGTGCAAATAAATATACATTTAACAACTCTTTAATTTTTTAGTTTTTATTTACGAACTTAAGTTTTTATTTTAATCTTAGATTAATGTAACGGCATATTATATACCGTTACAATAGTAAACATGAAAGTATATAAATAAGCATAAATTTAGGATAGATTCACTTATAAATATAGTAATTCTTTATAATGTTATTTGCAAGATAAAGCAACATAATATTTGAAATGAATGATATATTGAATAAATGGATGTATGAATCGTATTATTGCATTTTTCCAAAATCATTTGTATTGTAGTGAAACTTATATTTTTAAAACCGTGCTTGAAAAGTATTCAGATTTTTAGTGAATTTTTAAAATGATAGTTTATAGATTATTTAGTAATGTTTTGCTTATTTTTACAATGTTGATTGTATAAATCGGTAGATGGAACTGTATGATGGTGAACAGAAGAGTAGATAAAAAAAAAGCCTGGATGTATATAGGATATATGAAGAAGATGAATATCACCATATATTTTGAATTTATTCATTAATACAGATAACAGTACTGTATTATATTTCCATGGACAATGTCATTTATATGTTGTTGTCAGTAAGAGCTAAGAAAGCCATGATGTGATTTTTCTTAGGTACCTGACTAAGTCATACCTAATAGTTTTTGCATTGTTTTTTCCCATGTGAGTTTCCTTATACTATTGAGTTGTTACTCTAGTTGTTTTCCTTCACATCCTGCATTTTATCGCTATCAAATTTCCTGTATATTTGCATTGTATAGCTTAGTATTAAGTGAGTGAAGTAATGGATAAACTTTGAAAGTTAGATTGTTTAAGATAAAGGCAAGATAGGTTTATGAATAGGTGTTTTTATAAATGATATTGAATAAGTAATATTTAGTATAAAATATATCAAAGGAATGATTAATATTCCTCAAATTTAGAATCTCAATGATTTAAAATTGATAAGTTTTTGAGCAAATGAATATTTTACCGTGAATGAATGGTGAAAGGTTAAAGGAACTGAAAAGAGCAATTTCCTAATGTTACTACATTCATTCATGCCATTGCAACTATTATTACTGTGTGATTAATCATATAGTAAACACATATGGATGTGCTGTTTACCAACAAGCATCAACCAGAGTGATGAGTTTACATTTTATTTTTACTTTCAAATTTAAGATCAAGAAAATCATGGTCTGTCTTCTCAATTGCTTGATAGTTTTTAACTGATACATTGAATTTTTTTAAAGATGAATGTATGTGTGAATGACTTTTTTTCCCTTATATATATATATTTATAATCATGACAAACAAAACAAAATTATGGTGCTTTTTTCCAGTTGGCTGTAAAGCTGTGGCTAGCCAGAAGCAGAGAAAACTAAGAATCTTCTGATTATAGACTGCAGCTGTCTTTTAATGGTAATCTTTTATTTAGGGCTGTACAACTGGAGATCATCTTTAAGTAAAAGAATATTTTATAAATTAGAAGAACTGTCTAATAATAAATGGACATTATAGGATTTGTGAACTTAGAATAAAAGATTGAAGAGAAATTGAATTTAAAAGTGGATATGTTTATTATAAAACAGAATATTAAAAGCAAAAAATGGAGTAGGATTCGTTGAATAAAAAGTGGAAGAACAACATTGTAGAATGGTAATATTAATTAGCAAATTAATGGAAGATAACAAATACAGACAATTCAGATTTATTCCTCAACAAATTTTCATTATGATGATTTTATATTTTTATAAAATGATTTTGATCAACCAAATAACATTTTACATTGTTATAGATGACATTGGGGCCTAAAACTGTTAACAATTGAAAGATGAAAGTACTATAATAAATTTGATAATGGAGATGAAAATGACAGAGAATACCGATTTAGGGAATTTGCAAAGAAGAATATATATATATCAATTTTCCCATTGAGAAAAACACTAAATGGATATGGAAGTATCCAAATGAGGGTACAGAAAAATAGATTATATTTTGAATAACAGAAAATAAGTATTTCAAGATTATAACATCCTTAATAGATACAACACAAGAAGTGATCTTCGATTAATGAGATATAAAGTACATGTTTATGCCAAACTAGAGAGAGATAAAGTATTAATAGTTGATATTCCTACCCTTTAGCAGGATTCAGATTGAAATGTATAAGAAAATTGATATTCTGTTAAGAACAGCAACAATATATATTAAAAAAAAAAGCAATTCGGTAAATTTTTACTGAGACAAAAGAATGTATGAAAAAAAAAGAATATGAAAGTATTTAGATTAAAATAACTCATTAAAAAGAACTGAATGGGTATGAAAAGAGTTAATGATACAAAAAATATATAATTGTGAATTGGAAAGAAAACTATAAAAGAAAATAAACATTTCAAAAGTGTGAAACAATTTTTGGTATTGCAAGAAGTGTTGTTTCTGTAGTAATGGTATAATGAAATGTATGGAAGAATCTAAAAAAAATAATTATATAATAATTAAAAAAAAGACAAAATATTACACTTATTGCATCTCTGAATTGTCAAATATTTTAAATGAAAAGGTGAGGCATGCAATTAAATCTATGAATAAGGAAAAAGCTCTAAACATCACATGATCATTCTTTATGCTTACACAAGCTGTTTAACACGGAGGCAAAACTCTCCATACAGTAACAACACTCAGTGCAAATCAGAGGAATCAATAAAATCCCTATCTAGTGCCTACTCATCCAATATCCCTAGACTAGTTTCTAGCTTGGCTTTCATCAGTGGAGGGTTGCATTGGTTCCTAAGATCTAGGTGCAGTGCTCACAGATCCAACGCTTCTCACTGATGAAAACAACAAGCTAGAAACTAGTCTGGGGATATTGGATGATTAGGCACTAGATAGGAATTTTATACACTAACTTTCCTGCATCCATTGATTACTCTGGCTTGCATTGTGTGGCACTTCTGTATGAAGAGTTTTGCCTCTGTGGTAAGGAAAAAGCTACAGGAAATGAAATTTTTATTAATATCTTAATAAATATTTAAATGTAAAAACATACCAGAATATTATAATATTGCAGTAGTTATAGTGATATTTAAAAAAAGTAATAAAGAAATTATATACAAAATCATCAAGATAATTCCAACTCGTCAACATACATTGGATTCTAACCAACTGAAAGAATAAGCTGGATTTAAAAATGCTTTTTAGCACGGGATTATATTCATATATTGAAGATGCTATATAAAGACCCAATGAATATGGGTTGCTTTTATGCTTTGGATTTGTTAATAATAATATGGTATTTGATTCTAAAAGCATTTCTATAGTGATTCACATCTTGAACTAATAAAATATAGATTCAGAATAAAATCATATTCTAAATTTTTTTATATATAAAATACAATAGCAATGATTTGTTATGGTGATTCCATATCTCCAAAACTTTTCATGGCAATTTTAGGAAATCTATTTTCTGGATTAATATGAGAAGCTAAGAGAGTAAACATAAATTAAATGAAATAAATTTTGCATGATCATGTGGTTATTTTCGCAAATAGAGCTGCAGGAAATGCAAGAATATCAGATGAAAGTAAGAAAATAGAACTAATTTTAAATGCTAAAAAGACTAAAGAATATTGAATAGATCTTCGGAGAAGAAAACAATAGAGCTTGATATTATGAATTCCAAGAAATCAATAGCTATGAATATCTAGGTCAGATTATTAATATAGATGGAATCATAAACAAAATGTGGACTTAATCAGTGAAGTATTGAATAGCTTCACCTCGCAGATCTAACCGCTTCAGCTTCGCCTATTTAAATAGAAAGTAGGTTGAAGTAAGGAAGGGTTCCCCTCTTTTCTTCCATAGCGTAAACTTGTGGTTAAAACACCTGTAGAGGTCCCTACTATCGCATTTTATACGCATATTATCGAGGTTATAGCCTCAGTAAAAATTAATTAAAGCAGTAGCAAACTCTCCATACAGTTTTGTGCATAAAATTCCTATCTAGTCCCTACTCATTCAATATCTCCAAATTAGCTTCTAGCTTGTTACTTCCATCGTGAAGAGGCTTTGCTCTGAGGACCATCTAGATCTAAAAGCTCCTCACTGATGAAAGTCACAAGGCGGAGACTAGTCTGGGAATATATGAATAAGAACTAGATATGGATTTTATGCAGTTTTTTGCATCCATTGATTGCTAAGGCTTGCACTAGATGGCACTGCTGTATGGAGATTTTTTATTATTATTGGGAGATATTAAGGTAAGTGTGGTGAATAAATATAGTTATTTGGGAATTATTTTAAGTAATCAGAAAAATTATTTGGATGAATGGGAGAAAAAATTGATAAATGAAGCAAAGAAAAGAAAGGGATTGATAAAGAAATTAACAGTATTTTCATATAATAAATATGATGTAGCTAGAATTATATGGAAAGGAGTTGCAGTAGCAGGGTTAACATATGGTAATGATGCATTATATGTTAGTAAAGAGGTATTAAATTACTTAGAAAAAGCTCAAAGGGAAGTAGGAAGACATGCATTGGATGCAGAAGTATGGACAGCAAGGGAGGCAATTCAAGGAGAAATAGGATGGTCAAGTTTGCATATGAGAGATGCAAAAAGTAAAATGAAAATGTTTAGTAGATTGCAGTTGGATAATAAAAGAATAGCTAAAATAGTATTTAATTGGGTTATGAGTAAAGGGCAGGTAACAAGATGGGTGAGAAAGGTAATGTGGTATGCAAAAGATTTGGATAAAGAATTTATATCAATATATTTGTACAAAAGATGGGATGATTGTGTTAAGAGGATTATTGAGTGTTATAGTAGTAAGGAATGGGATAAAAGAATAAATTTATTAATAAAGACTAGGGAGTTAGAGAGATGGAGAAATAGTATGGAGAGTAAAAAGAGTTTAAATATATATATATATAGAAATAAACAATATTAGGTGTGAGTTAATATATGATAACAGTAAGGAAAGTAGTTTATTGTTTAAGGCTCAACGGGATCTTTAGCTACAAAAGAATATACATGTAAATGGAAAAATATGGGTGATTTATTTTGTAAATTATGTAAGGAAGGAATAGAAAATATTAGGCATTTGTTAATTGAATGTAAATGTTTGAAAACAGAAAGTGTACATATAATAAAGTTGTGGAAAAATAAATATGAAAAGAGTGATTATACAGAAAGTGAATTATTGGTTTTTATGCTGGGTTTGGGAAAAGATAAGGGGGATTTAGATATAAAGGTTATAGAGTTGACAAAGATTATGTTGTGGAAATGGGATAGAGCAGATTATGGGTAAATTTAGAGTGGGGAATGTAAAATAAAGTGGCTAACAGGTTTATCTGGGCATAATTGCTGAGATATTCTTGACTTCATTTAAGGAGAATACATCACATCACATATATATAAAAGTAAATGGAACATTGGATGCGAGTTAATTTATGATAATAATAAGGAAAGTAGTTTATTGTTTAAGGGTCAAACGGGATCTTTAGCAACAAGAGAATATACATGTAAATGGAAAACTATGGGTGAATTAGTGTGCAAATTGTGTAAGGAAGGTATAGAAAATATTAGGCATCTGTTGATTGAATGTAAATGCTTGAAAGCAGAAAGGGTAAAGATAATGAAGTTATGGGAGAATAGATATGAACAAAGTGAGTTATTGGTTTTTATGCTGGGGTTGCAAGATAAGGGGGGGGGTGTAGATATAAAGGCCATAGAGTTGACAAAATTATGTTATGGAAATGGGATGGGGCAGAATATGGGAAGACTTAGAGTGGGGAATGGAAAATAAAGTGGCTAACAGGTTTATCTAGGCATAATTGCTGAGATATTCTTGACTTTGTTTAAGGAGAAGCCAAAATACATCACATATTAAATTAGTTAGAAAAAGTTCAAAGGTAAGTAGGAAGACATGCATTGGATGCAGAAATATGGACAGCAAGAAAGGCAATTCAAGGAGAAATGGGATGGTCAAGTTTTCATATGAGAGATGCAAAAAGTAAAATGAAAATGTTTGGTAGATTGAACTTTATGGATAATAAAAGAATAGCCAAAATAGTATTTAATTGGGTTATGGGTAAAGGGTAGGCAATAAGATGGGTGAGAAAGGTAATACAGTATGCAAAAGATTTGGATAAAGAATTTATATCAGTATATTTGTACAAAAGATGGGATGATTGTGTTAGGAGGATTGTTGAATGTTATAGTGGTAAGGAATGGGATAAAAGAATAGATTTATTAATAAAGAATAGGGAGTTAGAGAGATGGAGAACTAGTATGGAGAGTAAAAAGAGTTTAAATATATATAGAAATAAACAGAATATTAGGTGCGAGTTAATATATGATAATAGTAAGGAAAGTAGTTTATTGTTTAAGGCTCAAACGGGATCTTTAGCTACAAAAGAATATATAAGTAAATGGAAAAATATGGGTGATTTATTTTGTAAATTATGTAAGGAAGGAATAGAAAATATTAGGCATTTGTTAATTGAATGTAAATGCTTGAAAACAGAAAGGGTACATAAAATGAAGTTGTGGAAGAATAAATGTGAAAAAAGTGAATTATTGGTTTTTATGCTGGGTTTGGGAAAAGATAAGGGGGATTTAAAGGTTATAGAGTTGACAAAGATTATGTTGTGAAATGGGATGGAGCAGAATATGGGAAAATTTAGAATGGGGAATGGAAAATAAAGTGGTTAACAGGTTTGTGTGAGCATAATTGCTGAGATATTCTTGACTTCGTTTAAGGAGAAGCCACAATACATCACATCGCATATTGTTTTAACAGCTTGTGTCAACATAGGAAATGTTGACCATGTGATGTATTAGTCATTTGATTAAACTTAGATGAAATGCTTTTGATAGAAATAATATTTAAAAAATATATACTTACATGTTTGAGAAGGAAGCTTTTTAATAAATATGTTTTAACAGTTCTTACTTATAAATATAAGACTTGAACACTAAACAGAAGAACATTTATTATTGAAAGCATTAAGAGACTGAATTGAATTTGGTCCGGCATATTGTTAGAGAAGAGATGATCTTAGATGGATAGTTGAAGTTTTAAATTAGATTCCAAGATTTCATAAAAAATATGGAAAGAGATTGCATATGAAATAAATAGATGAAATGATGTTTATTGATGTGAAGTGATGTTAGAAATTGGATTAAACTTGGAAAGGCTTTCTTCCTGTAGTGAATCATTAATGTGTAAAAATGATGATGGGATCCGTATGTGTAATAATTTAAAGATTTTCACTTACAGATGTAAACATTGAAATATAATGGTAATTTTTCTGTGTAATCATCTAGATAATATTTTTGTTGCTATGCAACCAAGCAGAAACTGGTAATGCAAGATGAAAGCATGTGATTTAATAATAAAAATAATATTTGTCTGAGCTATGTTGCTTTTGGTTTAATGTGGCTCAGACCAATACTGTTGTTAATATTAGATTTCAGCTTGCACAATTGATTGGGTTTTTTTTTAATAAAATAAACTTTATTAATTAAAAATTATGTACAAGTATTAACATATGTATAGGGAAAAAGAAGTTTACATGACATGCAATCTGCAGCTTATAACAAATATAATCATTATGATGATTGTTTGAGGGTAAATAAAATGATTCAGTTAAATGTAAATGAAAATATAATTCATATCATTCTAAAATAATGAACCATTAGAAAAAATATTGTTCTGCCAACTTTTTCTTATGGTACTTTTTGGTAAACATTTTATGGCATATAAATATGTATTATCCCAATCTTTATTTTTTTTTTTTAAGAATGCATTTTTTATTGTTGAAATTTACAGAGCAGCGAGGAAGCCACATGAATCTGTGAGTGAATAATTTCTATGGCATTATATGGATTAAAAATGTTAATATTTTTCTCAAGCAATTTTTTAAGATTAATTATTTGCTTGTGAAATATTAATTGTTGTAAGGATAAAAAGTATGGACAGGTTTGAAAAACGTGTCGTATCCTCTTTATGACTATTAGATAAGATACATGTGGGATCCAGATTTTAATTTAAAATGATTAATGAGGAATGTTTTTATAGGAATTGTATTAAAATTAAACAGAAATGTCTGCCATGATTGAAGAACATGTATATTTTGGAATCTGGTTAAAATTTTGGCAATTGGAAGGGTTAACCATTGATTGTTTCTACATTACATTGTAGCTGAAATTTTAACATTATTACACAGAAAAATTTAATGTTTACATATTTATATAGATATCAAAGCTTTAAATTATAGAATTTTAAATAAATATTAGTGAATTTTGTTTTATCATATTGGCCCATATTTTATTGGTTTCAGAATACATAATACTTTGCTGTGATTATAATGCTAACACTGGTTGAATGAAGTAAAATTCTGTCCAAGAGGTTTTAATTGGAATTTTAATTATATATTTCTAGGAGGATGAGAAGGTGAATTTAATTTTACTTATTAGATTCTAATTGATTTTGTATCTAATGTATTTTAATGAAAAAAAAACTTAATTAGCACACTATTAAAAATGTGTGAGTGCATGTGAACATATATTTTAGATTCTTAGATGCCCAAAACTAAAACAAAAAGCTGAAAGCGATGTATTTGTGATCATTACATAAGGGAATATTTTTTGCATTAATTTGGTTCAGATAGCAATATCTATAAAACAAAATAATAATAATTAAAATAATACCAAACCTCGACATCACATTACTAGAAAATCAAGAATAAAAAAAAGTAATGCAAGGATATTATGCTATTAGCAAATATAGTTTAATTAAAGAACTACATTTTTTTTTAGCTCAAGCCCTCAAAAATTAATAATGTAACGGAAGGGTAGGCTGACAGTACCATTTAGGAATCCTTAAGCCTACCACAGAAATGGAAAGGGCCTAAAAATGTGGTCTGAAAATGTTCTGACTCACATGATCTAATTAATTTGTCATGACTAGAATTACTCATAATTCAAGTTTTCTGAAAAGGCAAACCATTAATTGAAAAGAGAATGCATGTTATTGGATTTTCCTATAAAAGTTTAATATCTCCTATTTTGGGGATGAAATTCTAATGGTATTAAAACTTGCATAATGATACTAATGATCATTTTCTTAGTACATATTCTCCAACTTTAGATTGAGAAAAAAGTTTAATTTTTTTCTGGTTTTGATTATTATTGCACATTATTAAAAAATTGAAATTTTCTTCTTAGATGCTTTAATGCAGTGGTCTTTAACCTTTTCACATCTATGGACCAGCAAAAATAAGGATAAGATTTTGCAGACTGGCAGAAGTCTACAGATAAATTTTCTTAAAAATTTAAACTGCTTAGCCTTAGATGAGCATAATTGTTATAACTGACCAAAACAACACACTAGTTACTGTATATTGTAATGGGGTTGCTTATCTTCACATGTTGAACACTCTTTCTTGACGTGCGCAGTCATACTGCTACAGAAAACAGTACAATAACAATCATTCTCATTAATGTGCCTGCATTGCTACATTTATTATTTCATTGTTAAAACATGCAAGAATAAAATGTTCATCTGAATGTTGGGAAATATCACAGCTAGTGTAATTACATGACAATGATTATGATAAATATAATATCTGTATTTAATGTTAAATATACAAGATGAAGTTATATATATATATATATGGAGTTTGTATAATAAAAAACTTTTTAAATTTTGAATTTTTTTAGAAAAATAATAAAAATTTTAATTCTACCCTCCCCCCACATAAACATCTATGATAACTAAAAAAACAAATTAATTTATGTATGATTGATTAGATTTTGTTTTCGTTCTGTTTCTTTTTTTTTAATTGGGTAAAAATGAGATTAAAATAACACCAGATTGCATTAGTTGTTTACTCTTGAAGTCACCCGAGGACCACCTGTAAAGCCACTGGGAAAATTAAGCTGAAAATTTGTTTTGGAAAGGCTATGGTGATAGTTCCTGTCAGGAGCATCTATGAAAACAAGTTTTAAATACTCCTTACCGTAATGTCTAATAAAATGACCTTTTTTGTTTTTTCCTGCACATTCTGAAGTATCAACATTATCTCTTTTTCCTCATTTCTTCAAGAGGTGAAACACCAGTACTTGACATACTGATTTCAGTATCAGCATCACTTTTTACTGGAATATTATCCTTGTTTCTTCTTAAGGAAGTCAAAAGATTTTGCTGTTGGACTTTTTTGTCTCCATTTTGTGAAGTTTACAATTTCAAAAAGAAATGTCACATACAAAATAAAAAGATGATACAAATGCAATAAAAAAATTTGCTATATGTGACCAATAAATGAGCTGACACAATATAGAAATGCCTACTAGCTATAGAAATTGACATGTAAGAAGTGATGCAATTATCATGAGATTGACACTTTGTCTTTTAAAGATTGCATTTTCAGATAAATTCCTTCAATTATTATTTAATAATTATAGTATTATCTAATAATTTAAATAAAAGTTTGATTTATAATTAATTTTATTTAAGCAGTTGCGATGAAAAAATAAATAAAAATTGTTTATATTAATTAAAGTTTAAAATCTTATTTTGTTATTACAAACTTTCCTGCCATTCTAGTGTGGACCAGCAGAAAACTTCTGCAGCCTGGTGCCGGTTCATGGACCAAGGGTTGAAGACCATTGCTTTAATTTGTGTTGGTACAAAAAGTAGACTTTAAACTCAAAATTGTTGGAATGGTATTGATAATGTAAATTCAGATGGTTTATTGTTATTGAGTTTTGAACAACACATGAATTGATTAATAGAAATGCTTTGTTTGGCAGAAAAATTGCTATAAAGTAACATGGATGCATCTATGCTTAAAACAATAGTATTTAATAAATTACATTATAATTAGGAGTCAGAATTCTAGAGCAATGTATATTAAATAAGCACTTAGTTGCACATATTATTTATATACTGCAATATCAAAATGATAACTACATTAAAAAGTGGATCTTATTCCAATCACATTCATTAAAAAAATTATTATCAATGATTGCACAAGTCATTAGCAATAATTGTTTAGAACAAGTATATTTGTAACACCTTACAAGAATGATGATTTTCAAGTTAATACTTTATCCAAAGCTATCTTATACTTGTTTAACTGTAGGACAAGGATAGAATTTCTTAGACTAATTGGGTTTTGTTTTTACAAATCATTCATGAATAAAATTGTCATTTAGAACTTAACATAGGAATAATTGCTGAATTGTTTCACACTTTTCTGCAGACCAAACTAAAGATGTGGCATTAATAAATCAATAGTTTGATTAAAGGTAAAGTTAAATAAATTTATCAAGCCAATTGAGAGAGTGCAAATTTCTCAAGCGCTTATGACTATAACCAGCCAATCAAATCTTAAGCACTGGGACAGAGAATTTAATAAGAAAAGAGTGGTTCCACTCTCTTCTTTACTTGTGAGTTAAGTGTGAAGATATTTAAGATTCACGCTTTCAAATATAAGTACCTTGGACTGGCTTGGATATATATCAAGACAAGTAAAGGAGTGGAACCACTCTTATTAAATTCTCTGTCCCAGTGCTTAAGATTTGATTGGCTGGTTATAGTCATAAGCGCTTGAGAAATTTGCACTCTCTCAATTATTTCAATATCGACTGCGCTTTAAATATTATTTACCAAGCCAATGTAATATCTGGTAATTAATGAATATACTCACAGAAAAGATAGTTTTTTTTTTTAATAATATGCCATGAACACAATATAGTAAATATATTGAAAGCATGTTAGACAGTAATAATGAAAAAAACTACCTTTTCTGTGAGTATATTCATTAATTACCAATGATACTTATTTATTTTGATGGTTAATTTATGCAATAATCAATCACTGCAATTTCAAAAATGTGTTTCTAGGCTGTGATGTCATTATGATAACAAATGTAATATATTACTAAAATGAAAAACTTTCTAAAAATTGAAGAATGAATTGAATTATAATAAAGTTATGTGAAAGAATTAAGTAATCAAAAATGTGAGAAAAAAATATCACTATAAAGTAAATCAGAAAATTGAGAATTATTGGATAATTTTATAATGAGAACAGAATCTCACCCAAGATAACATTTTGGACATTCAGCACATCTTTTAGTTGTTTCCAAGACAAACCTCTTTTATAAAACAAAATCTTGACATGTTTATTAGTTTAAAGCAATTGGACATAGGTCGTTTGTATTTTGAAAATGTTTTCCATTTTCACAATTTTCAATTTACTAAGACCTGGTAAATTAATACACTATACAGGCTTAAAACTGCATATATATTAATATATATGTAATGTTTGTGGGATTCGAACTCAGACTTTCACACAACCCTCAACTCTCCTTGCCATCTTATATTGCTGACCCACCTGATAACACACATACTGAAAAGATAAATAATCACCAATATAGGTATTTTGTGCTAAACCAGCACCCATCAGTTGGTCCAGATTATCATCTCTACACATATATACAATCAGTGCTCAGTTTTATATTAAGATAACCAATCTGCATACTGTATGATCAGATGGGTCAGCAATAAGAGATGGTAAGGAGAGTTGAGGGTCATGTGAAAGTCTGAGTTCGAATCCCGCATACATTACATAAGACCTGGTAATAGAATTATTCTGCATTTGCAGTTGTAGAAATTTATTCAACTCTTCATCATATGGAATGGCTAAATTATAACATTTCGATAAATAATTCAAATTTTCATAATGTCACGGGTACATTTTGCTGCTAATTACAATACTTCATTTGCTAAATATTCTACATTTTCCGCAATGTATCCAACTATACGTAACTTTTCTATAATCACAGTATTAAATGATTCAAGCCAAAATCCTAGATAAAGTTAATAATTCCCTAACTTACTTTATATCAGCTTGATGCCAGTATAAGGATGTACCATTTTGTCTATAAATTTTTTTACATTTTTTTTTACTATTTATATAGGAATATATATATATCCTTTTTGAAAGCAGGTAATAATTAATATGTTTTCTACAAAACTCGCACCAATACATTAATAATATATATAATTTTGTTTCCCCAGTTTGTGATTTAATTTATTTCTCAACTTTTATTGGCTTATTGTTTTTACTTGCATTCCAGACAAAATTTAATATTTGTATTTTACAGATCAATTATTTTACATTTCTGCATGGATTCCATTTATTTATTAAAAATGAAAAATCCGAGCTATATATATATATATTGATAATTAAAGTTTAAAAATTCTAGCCACACTTTTAATGCATTCTGAATTCAGGTCACACTTGGCATGTATCTATCGCTGTGATGGAAAGACTGGGTGGGAGATAATATTGAATTAAAAAAATAATATTGATTATATTAGAGAAGGATTTAAATTAAAGAAGTACTTATCTTGATGGAAAATAGGAAGGGGGGGGGGACAAAAATGATGTATCGGAAATTCTGCAAATTGAATTATTACGCAAAATTGGTAGCACAAACAGTTGACTCAAACTCCAATATCATTTTCTGATTTAGGAAAGAGGCAAAAAAGGGGAAATAATATGAAACTAGACCGCATCTCTCACATTGGTTTTTTTTTCTTTTCAAATTTCTCTGAATTGTTAAACTAGTAAACAACACACTGCCAGAAAAAGCCTTTATTTGTATCTTTCTGTAGAAAAATAATAAAGCAGAATGTATTTCTCACCTTAGGATGAAATGCTTGCTAAGTAGAAAGAGTTTAGGTCATTTCTTTCCACATTTTACTTCTTGGCTAAGCTAGTACTTACTAATCAGCTTAAAACCGGTTGCCCCGCTAGATAGTCTATAAACTCTTACCTGAAAGAAGAATTCTAAGCTTGCTTAAAAATGCATTTACCTGAATTAGATAGATAATCTAAGCTTGCTTAAAAATGCATTTAGCTGAATTAGATAGATAATCGAACGAAATGTTTCTCAAATGAGTTTGATTTCCAGAAGTAGTAGATTTGACTGCAATCTCTTTGGGCTATAAAATCTGCCATGGGGAGGCTTCTGGATTTAAAATCTAGAATATAGACATGGGCAAACACTTGTACTAACAACTATGACATAAGATGCATTTAAAAATATATTATTTAAGTATTGTTGAGATTAGTACATAATAAAGTCCTTTTTTTAGTAAATAACTCTTAATGGAAGATAATTATCCAACAGATCAATTTATTGATTTAAAAACTAACCATTATACAAATTTTTATCAACAAAATATCACATAAATTTTCTCTGCTTACATTTAACATATACTTTCAAGAACACTTTTTACTTTATATCAATTAAATTTGTTATATCTTCAAATAATTTGTGAATATTAAATAGTAATGCTATTACATCCATATCTACAAGCCTTGTCATATCTGACCTTGCCTTCAGACGTGGACTAGTCCATATTCCTTCCTTATCTGATTGGATTAAGCATGCGTTGCTGCTATACAATGTGTAAACATGTGAATAACCAATGTATAAACATAGCCAAAGGATAAAACATTATGTCCAATGTGTAAACATGTATAAAATCTTACCATTGGTTAGGCTCTCTGAAAATTGCTTCCAGTAAGGGAGGGGATCTGGCAATAAATAGTTAGCCTGTTTGGAGGCAAGCCAGAGAATGTCTGTCTAACCTAAATGACAGTATGCACTATTAAAAGAGAGAACATTTGTCTACCTGACCAATTGAAGGTGCTCCCCATTGAAACCACTTCCAACAGCAATGGTGTTTCTACAATATTCATTACCAATTCATCTATGCAGTGAGTCAATTTGATGATAAAACTGGAAGTTGCTGTGACTATGGCAGATCTGAGGCAAGTTGTCTAATAAAATCAGAAGAGTCATTTAACAAACTCGAGACAAGCTGGCCAGTACAGCCAGAAAAGTTAAGACTAGAACTCACAAAGCAAGCTAATATATACAGATGGAAGTGAGTTCAGTCATTCAGCATGACTATTTCATTATTGACTAAGTTATACATCAAATTGTATTTATTGATTGTATAATATGTATGTATATTGTCATATCTGACCTTGCCTTCAGAAGCAGACTAGTCCATATTTCTTACTTATCTGATCAGTTTGAGCATGTATTGTCACTAACCAATCTGTTAACATGGCCAAATGGTAAAACATAAGTATGGTCAATGTGTATAAAATTCTACCATTAGTTAGGCTCTCTGAATATTATTGCTGCCAGTAAGGGAGGGAATCTGGCAATAAATAGTTAGCCCTTTTGGGGGCAAGCCAGAGAATGTCTGTCTAATCTAAATGACAGTACACACTATTAAAATAGAGAACATTTGTCCACCTGACCAATTGAATGCACTCTCCATTGAAACCACTTCCAAAAGCAATGGTGTTTCCGCAATATTCACTACCAATACATCTTTGCAGTGAGGTAATTCCATGATAAAACTGGAAGTTACTGTGACATGGGAGACTTGAGACAAGCTATCAGGTACAGCCGGAAGAATCATTTAACAAACTCAAGGCAAGCTGTCTAGTACATCTGGAACAGTTAAAAATAGAACTCACAAGGCAAGCTGATATATACAGCCAGAAGTGAATCCAATCATTCAGCATGACCAATGCATTATTGACTAAGTTATATGTCAAATTGTACTTATTGATTGTATAATACATATGTATATTTGTTCTAATAAATTATACATATTAAATTGTGAGTGTTCATATTTTTTTTGATATTACTGTTGGTTTGACTCTGAACCATGCAATTCAGCCAAACACAATAACACCAACCTACTGGGCTTGAATATTTATGAGATTTAATGTAAGTCCACTAAATATTTTAATGACTTCAGTTTTATTTAAACTATATGCATCTTTCACACTTTGGAGCCTATTTATAAACAAAGCATCACAATTAGTTGTTTTTTTTTCTATTTACAGTTAACATGATTTCAGATGTAGTTTTTTTTCCTTCTACCCCTGAACTTTGTATTGTAAGCTTAAATAAACAATGGACATTATCCACATCTCCAGACAATCCTGGGTTTATAGTTTTCATAATACTTGAACCTAATACATTTATGAAGCTAAAAAGCCAGAAACTATGGTATTATGAATGTTATAGCATCTTCTAATCCTCATTGATTTCTCAAGTGTGCAATATAGAGTTTAGGAGTAAAATTGATAGATCTGCTGAAAGAAAATGTTTAATGTAAGCTGAGAAGCTTTTGTAATATTGTTTTGATAGACATCTTCTAATCAAAAAATAAAAGGTGTCTGTAATTAATAGAAAACTGAGATCAATAAAATATTTATTTGCAAGCCTTACGCTAGATATGAGTTATAAAATCCAAATGAATTTGAGTACAAAACTTACGAATTTTTTTTTAAATTTCAGACTATTTGTTTGATAATATCAAAAACCTAAAAATGTTTGCTAGAAATGTAAATGTATTACATCCAAAATTACAGAGACTATAACTCAGAGACAACTAGTCTATTGTTATAATCTTGTATTTTTATATTGGACTATTTCCATCATCTAATAGTATTGAATGTCTTTAGAAAAAGTTAACTTTATTTAAATATTCCCAATTCATTCAACTGTTAGTAAGAGCATATCAAAAAAGTCAGTATTTGGAATATTTAAATAAAGTTAAATTTTTCTAAAGACATTTAATACTCATATTAGATGGTGGAAATAGTCCAATATAAAAATGCAACTAAAACATCATCATCACAAACATCATCATCACAAACATTTAGGAAAACACTATTATCTTGTATCCATTAATTTTTTTAAGCTTCTACTAGGTGATTATGGATACAGTCCTATCACCATTATATAACTAGTTTGGACTCGGCTAATAGAAGTTTTGGGCATGTAGCCAATGTACCGAAACTTTGACTTTATTTAAAGAAAAGATACTTACATCGCACTATTACTTTATTTATATTAATCTGCATTAAGCAGTGCTGGTTTCTATTTCTTACTTTAGGTTCAGCTATAAACTTTTATTAAATTAGTGAAAATTATTAATTACCATTAAATATTCCCTTTGTTTTATCCAGAAACTGATATTAAAAGTTTATTCTCAATTAAAACTTTCAGCACCACCGTGAAACACTGTAGACTATTTTCAGATGTTTACTTCTGCTTATTGTTAGTTTAAAGAACATGGCTGCTTTTGGATTTTGATTAATTCTTCGATGTATTATCAAAAAGTTATATAAAAAACTGAAATATTTAGTTATCAATAGTCATGGCCAAGATATTAATTACCAAAGTTGTAAAAAAACTGAGTAATCGTATTTATTCAAATTCTATTCAATTAAAAACAAAATTAATTTTAAAAAGGTAATATTTGTTACTACAGAGTGTTATAATACGTGGACTATCTGTATGATTTTGATTTGCATGCACTTACAATATTTTGAAACTAAGAGAAAAAGTCAAACAAGTAAAAACAAATTATTTGTGCTTCTAAATATTAAACATTCTTCCAAATACCAACTAAAAAATGATGTTTTTTAAAAAAGTGCATTAAAATATTGTTGAAGAATTAAATCCAAACTTTTGGAAAGATTCTATAATCGGAAATAATGATTTTGTTTCATTAAATTTAAATCTGCAATTGAATGTGCCTCTCAGCTACCTTTAATCATTAAAAAAATCCAGGAAGAAGACAATCGGTCTGGTAATCATCTTTTATTTATTTTACTAATCAGTATATTGAATTTTCTAATACAATAGGTATTGATTAAATACTCAAAATAAGAGTCATAGATCACATGACCCTATTCTCTTAAGCTTGTAAGTTATAAACAATGAGGATTGCCAATTCCTCAACAAGCTTTGTGATAAATACTTAGCCAGAACCAGCATTTAAAATATCTCTGTCAGGACCCCCCCCCAAACCCCTGACCATGGTTTCATGCTTTGGCACTCCTCAGAGAGGTGCCAGGGTAGATTCAGACACTAGATCTAAAAATACCAATCCAGAGCCAAGCACTTATCTAAAAGTTATCTATTGAGTGGAAAATCTGAAATTTTCAGACACCTACATGTCTGAATTAATAGGGAGCCAAAGATGATTATTGAATTAAACCGGTAAATTTATACAAGTAAAGATATAACTATTCCAGAATTATTACTATTATATACGTTTGCCAACAGTCCCCACCTATTTTAATAAAATAAAATTCAATTAAATGCCTTTCTGATATAATTGTAAGGTTATTGTTTAGTAACAAAATAAAGTTTTTTCATTGAAAGGAAAATACATATTCCAGGAAAATATCCCCTTGTACTAAACCATTTTGGTTTTGCCCTCATCAATCTAAATACAATAATTATGTTGATTGATTTTGTTTCAAAATGTGAAAAAATATTATTTAAAATGTTAAGTTATTTTAATAAATTGCTCTTTAATGTATGTTTCATTACTTTAAATCTATTTAATGCCATGATCCAGTCATTAATCAGAAAGCCAAAAGATACAATGTCTTTCATTCCAACATCCTACGATCTTAAGAGTAATAAAATATTTGATTTGGGTTTTTTTGTTGTTGCTGTTGTTGCTTATGGTTTTGAAGAATATATTTAAAAAAATTAAACATATGCCATAGAGTTTTTGGTTCTAAAAACAATATATAACTTACAAATGAGTAAAAAATATTTGTATATAGCACAAACAAATAATTGTTGTTCAAGAGGTTATGTGATATTTAAATATAAGCTACAACCGACTATAACAGTTCCATTTAATTAATGATCGTTTTTATTTTCATAAACTAAGAATTTTCCTTGATTCATTGAAATTCTTGAGTCTAACACTAGACTAAAACCATACAGAATAGTATACATAAATATACAGTAACATTTCTTTAAAAGTTTATTCTATTTTATTTATTTAAATGACAGAAATTTAGGATAACCCTTAATATGAAATATGAAGTATTGTAAAAGATGATTTAGAAAACAGTTTGTATATAATAACCAAAACATTTATAAGAAGCAGTTTGTTCTCACTCTCAGAACTTAGTTGTATTCAAAAAATCAGAGTATTAGTAAAATAGCTTTAAACATAGTTAACCCACATTACAATTCAGTTTTATAATATAAATGCTACCAAAAGTGTTTATTTTACATAATTATCATTTTGAATTTGATTTTTTTTATTATAAGCATTATTTACAATAAGTTTCATAATGTGTGTATAAAAAATTACAAAAATATAATAAAATCACAACAACAACAAAAAAATGAAATAAAATTACTTTTATTTAGAATAGATTCTAATTGGAAAATCAGTTTATTGCTTGATTACATTCAGTTATAATGAAATAAATTTGCTTTTTATTATTGTAAGCATTATTTACAATAAGTATTATAATACATTGAATATCAGCCTTTTACAGCTATTGTACATGCACTTTTACGAGTGTTAAATAATAAATGAATACTTTCACTGCCAATACAAGATATAGGATTTAAGAAAGAATAAAATGAATCCACTTATTCTTTCTGAACCCAAATGTTTATATATGGGCAAATCTTAAGTACTGGCAAAGAAAGCATGAAGATAGATAATTCACTTTAAATTAGTGCGCGTTGTCTGACTGAATGACGTCGACGAAATTACTTAGAATTTACTAAACGTCACTTTCAAATGAAACTTAAACACTCATAAAAGCACATGTACAATAGCTATAAAAGGGTGATATTTAATGTTATTACAATTATAAACATCGTGCTATATAAATAAATGCTTGTTTAAATAAGTATTATAAATATTTGTCTAAAAAACAATAGGAAAAAATAATAATTTGTAAAAAACGAAGAGTATTTACCTTTAGTCTACATGCAATATGAAATACTGCTAACCCTGAAAAAAATGGGTATAAAACTCATACTATGTGAGATAAAATCAAATTTAATTTTTACAAAATACAGATATACCTAAGAAGATACTGCGATAGTCACCCATTCTATTAAAAATTTTTAGAAAATCAAGGCATACAAAAATTTATACTGACTGTATCCATTGTGAATTAATTTAATAATTTATAAAATGACAAAATGAAACAATCATAAAATATTTCTGTGTGATTTACTATTAAATTACAAAGATTTGTAAATATCAATAAATAAATAATTTTTAAATATTACAGAAATATATATTTTTTTTAAATATTTTATTTTAGAACAGTGAATAAACTGTTTTTATCATTGCCCCTTTTTTTTTTTTCACATTATTTTTAGAAATTTTAATTAATATACTAAGCATGAAATTATTAACTTTCCTCTCCTCCATTCTCTTTTGCTTTTGTTAAAAAAAAAAAAATTTCTTACATATATAGTGTTTCATTAGAATAATCTGTTTGTCTGTTTTTTTAAAAAAAATAAAAATATTTTATAGAAATTAATATATACACTATTAAAAATAATCTATACAGTAGAGACATTATATTTACCATGTTATGTTCCAATCCTTGGAGCATTTCATCCTGTAAGTGTACAACACCTTTCAACATGCAAATATATAAAATAGACACTTTATGTATATAAATATGCATATGCAAATTAATGATACAAGCAACATTTACTGTGTATGTTTACTCATTCACATTCAAAAAAATAATGGAAAAAACTTACAATTCCATATCATTTTCATGACTTTCTCAAGTTCTTGATGTATGAGAGTAACCAGTATTATATTACAATTGAATATTTTGGGTATTATCCTTCTGCAATATTTTTTTTCTTATAAAAATATAACATCAGCCTCTCAGGTTGTTTTGATGTTTATAAGTTTGTAACTACTTCAAAATCTATGCAGTCACATCTACTTGGAGTTATCCATTTTATATTCTCAGTTAAACTCTTGATAGAAATTTAACCCTTATGATACAACAAAAAAAAAAAAAAACAAATAAGAGTTACCTTTTTCTGTCATTAGTGAATTAGTAACTTTACAATTTTTTTAAAATTCATAAAATTTCTAGCTTTGCGCTTAGAAAAAATTCTGTTGCATTAAAATATTGTATCATATTAAACTTTTGAAAGATAAAAACAAATAAGTAATGCATGTGATTTCAGTGTAAGTTGAAGCAATATTACTAATAAATGATATTGTATTACTCTAAATTGTAATATCTGAAAGTGTGTTAAACTACTAAATATCACACGATCACCATTTCTTATGCTTGCTCAAGCTTTTAAAACAGGAAAAACTTTTTGTATAGTAGTGCCACTCAGTGCAAGTCAGATTAATCAATGTATGCAAAAATATTTGTGCATAGGCAATAGATAGATATTTTATGCACAAACCTTCTTGCATTCATTGCTTACTCTGGCTTGTATTGAGTGGCACTACTGAATGGAGAGTTTTGTCTGTATTTGAAAATGTAGATGAAAAAATAACTGTTGCCATAGCTCAAGATTCATTAAATTTATGAAATCTAATGTTTTTATTTTTTGTTTGTTTACATCTTTTTAAAAAATTTTTTGAATAGTGTATAATCAAAGTGTTATATATTTATACAGTGAATATTATAATGCATATTAAAATAAAAAATAATATTAAAAAAGGGATTAAAAATATTATAGATTTAAAAAAAATCAAATTTTCTTATAATTTTATTGCTAAAAAAGTTTAACTAAAATAAAGTTATGATTGCATATATATGGTCATAAATTATATATATAATATAATTTAAATTTATACAAACTTTATTTATTAAGAATTATGTATATTATAGAATGAGTGTGTTAATAGCTCTTAACAAATGTTTCCAAATATCTCTATCTTCGGACTGGTTTCTAGCTGCTGGTTGTCATCAGTGAGATTCTAGTATATTCAGGCATTAGATTTAAAAAATACCAGATCAAGCCCAGAATTTATCTAATAGTTAACTATTAAGTAGAACATCTGAAATTTTCATACATCCATATGTCTTCAAATCCTAGCACATCACTGATGACAGCTTCAGCTAGTCCGAGGATAGGGATATTTGGAAAAGCTTGGTAAGAGCTATTATCATGCTCATTGTATAACATTTGTAGTATAAGATTATTAAATTAAGTCATGTGATGTATGTCTTTATTTCCTTGCCATTGTAGTTTTGCTCTTGAGGCCTTGGCAATGCTATATTGCTAAAGCTATTAACATATGGTATATACAAACTTAGTTCAGTCCCATGTGGCTATTTAAGTTAGATAGCTGGATTTGAAGACATATGGATGCCTGAAATTTTCAGATTTTCTACTTAATAAATAAATGCTGGGCTTAACATTGTATTTTTAAATCTGAATATCCTAATGTCTCACTGATGACAGTCAGCAGCTAGAAACTGGTCTGAGAATAGGGATATTTAGAAAAGCTTGTTAAAAGCTATTAGCATGCTCATTATATAATATTTATAAATTAAGTCATGTGATGTATAACTTGATTTCCTTGCAATGTATAATTTTAATTAAAAAACAAAAATTACATAACCTTTTTTTAGCTTAAACCCATTAACACCACATGTTGAACAATTTTTTTTTATATATAATTATCTTCACTAGCAAACAAATATGACCTTTTTATAAATGCAGGAGATTCCATCTATCAATCAAAATGTGATTTGAATAATGTTTTATATAAACAAATTCATGAACCTCAATTAAATTTAACACAACAGTCTGAAGTATCTCAGCAAACACAGCATATGATACAACAGCACCACCTTGATGTTAATAAATAATAAAGGGAAAGTCTACACCTATTTTTTAATATAATGAAAATATAAAGTTTAATGTGTTTTATTAAAATATTTCAAATAATATGTCATTACTTAAAGAAGTTTTATTTAATTTCATCAAAATATTCCAAAACTGTCTCTTTTTTAAAAGAAAAATTATTTTTACTTTTGTATAGTTATTTGTATTCTAAATTCATACTTATTAGTAATTAAAATTTAATTTTAAATAAATATTTTTTTTCCTCTCATGTGTCATAGCATCAGCCAGGAAGTGAACCCACTAAATATTTATAAATAAATAAATATTTATAAATAAATAAATATTTATAAATAAATATTTTTCAAATATTTTAAAATACTTTAATCATTTTTACCATAGTCGTAATTTTTATGGTAATTCAGTTCTCCTCAAGGATTTCCACTGTTCTTTATTATTCATGTTCTACATTAATCCTCTCATAAACAAAATACAACAAAAATTACAAGGAATACAAATTCAACTCACTGGACTATATTTATACCTTGTATTGCATATGTGGATGACCTTACTGTTTTTCTTACCTCCAAAAAACAACTACCTACTCTGGAAAAAATATTTAATGAATACACTTTCAAATATAAATTTAAGATTAACATTATTAAAATATCACCATGATTTCTTTACTCTGGCAAGATATATACACAAATTTATCATGGTAAACCAATTAATTTCTTTGGATTTCCTTTCTATCTAGGATCCTCTGGAATGAGACAAAAGACTGGAAGATGATGTGGAATGCATAACCAACTTTTTCTCCAAAACCTATCTCTCATTATATGCAAAAGTATGTCTTTTCAATCAGCTTGTAACTGCAAAAATAACCTATTATTACTCACCAATCATAAACTTCACAAAATCTTTCACTTCAACCATTTACTCACTTTGCATCAAGTTATTATGTTGCAGAAAAGTACTCTCTCCCTCTCTTATAAAATGACTTAGTCACCAACCAACCAGAAATGGATTAGGTCTTCACTCCATTTCAAAATTTCTCATACACAAAAAATATTAATCTCTTGGATGCATTGATAAGAAGTTTTTCAGCTCTCAAATGCATCATTCAAATAACACCCACAGACTGACAACCATCTTCACATGGATATTTATCTTTGCTCATAATCCAACTCCAAAGCATTTATGATCAGGTATCCTTTTTGGGTGTTGGTAGAGGCACCTATTGGAACATTTATAATATGCTATGCCCAGGATTAACTACTGATCCACAATCACCAATGCTAAATATAAACAACAGTCATTTGATGCAGTGATTCAAAAAATGGTCATTGGAACCAAAATTTTTTTGACTTTCTCTTTTAAGCTAAATCTTCATAGCCTACCTATCACCTATTTCCTTAAATACCACTGGTTTTACACTAAAATTGATGCTTTTTGTTCCTCGTGCCACAGGGAAAAAATGCAACTGCACCTATTCCACACCTGCACAGTTCTGACAAATACCCAAGAGATTATGATTAACAAATATAGACAAAATAACATCACACTTGATAACCTAATAAAAACACTCAACAAAGGCTCAATACTAGCAGTCCATGCAGCAACTTTTTGTTTTTCCTTTTTGTGGTACACCTGATGTACTTTCTACCTTGGAAATAGCACCAGAAGGCACCCAGCCACATTCTCTAATAAGGTTGAACAACTGAAAAAATTGCACACCCAGATATTTCTGCTACTACATTAAAAACCCGAGCCACACCATAACCTCAAACAACCAAATGACTTTTGCTGTAATAATAACAATTTTTTATCACATATCTCATTTTCAACAATCATTGAATAGCCCAAAGGATATATTTCATTCAATCAAAACATATTTTAAAGTGATAAACTAAACCCTCAGATAATGAAAATAGAATCAAAGGCAAACACACAGTTTACAAGTTTATATTTATCAGATACCTGCCTAACAATATATGTGAACTGTACCAATAATATATATGTTTGTTCTGAAGTTATGTTGTTTTCAACCATGTATTTTTAACAGTGTATTCTTTATGAACAATAAAGTTTGATTTGAAACATAATAATAATAATAATAATAATAATAATAATAATAATAATAGTGATGTTGATGATGATGATAATAATAGTCTTCATTATCATCCATAGGTTTACTTCTTAGGAGTTCATAAGAAGTTTGAGCAATAGAAATGATAGAGATGGGCCTTGATCCATAAATGTTGAGTTCCAGAAGTCTGCCAATTTATCATCGAACAAACCTAGCAGAATGTAAACATAAATGAAACTAGTTAAGATATCATAAAAACAGTGTAGGAAAAGTTATTAACAACTAACAGCCATTGAATATTGAACCAATGAAATAAGTGGCATTTTATATCGTTTAGATGATTGAATGATTAGGAAGAGAAATAAGAACATCAGTGTGAATTTAAAAAATTTGAAACTATTGAAGAAATAAGATTAACAATAGAAACATCTTGAAAAATATATATACAAACAAAATAGAGAAAATGAGGGAAGAGGAATAGGATTGATAGAAAGTAAAGAGTGAAAATAAAAAATGAAATAAGGTTCCAGGCAGTTGACATTAAGGAAAGAACATCTATTGATATATGAAAAGCAAAAGAGAAAATACCAAAGGATTGTAAAAAATATAAAAGAATAATAAGATTGTCAGAAATTGCAATGGATAAAAAAGAAAACCAGAAAAGGCTTACTTTGGTTACACATTTGTAATAAATGAACTAGAATAAAGATTATTAAAACTTGAGAAATGGATCACATATCTACTACGAGGTATTTGATGAATATACGTACAAAGACGATCATAGTTTAAAAATTGTAATTCTCAATGATAAAGACACATTTAAATAATTAATGAGTTATACACAAATTTGCTTCAAAGCATAGTAATTAAGTTATCCATCTTTCATTTCCATAATTTTAGATGTGAACGATTACAAACAGAATTAAAAAAAATCCTGCCCCATATCAACACAAATGTCTATCCAATTATGGGCCATAAAATGGGTATCCAGCTATTCTTAACTAGAAGATAAGGAAAAATAGTTTAAACCCATTTGCAAGCTAGTTAGTCTGAAGAACTTCTGCTCTACAGAGAATTATTTCAAACCTGATATAGCTTTTTATATATTTAAAATTAAATCATAGATATAATAAAATATCTTTACTAACAACAAAATGATATATAACAATAATTGTAATATAGTCATATAATCATCACAAATAAAACATATAAAAGCTCTTTTCGGCAAATTTTAAATTTTTGCCCTTTTCAATATGGCTTAATTACAAAAATAACCTATACTGCATACATAGTGACATCTATCGGTTCTATATAAAATTAACACAAGCTTATAATTATACTTAAATATCTTTATAACAACACATATAGGCTTGTGTTAATTTTATATAGAGCCGGTAGATGTCACTATGTATGCAGTATAGGCTATTTTTGTAATTAAGCCATATTGAAAAGGGCAAAAATTTAAAATTTGCCGAAAAGAGCTTTTATATGTTTTATTTGTGATGATTATATGACTATATTACAGCTATTGTTATATATCATTTTGTTGTTAGTAAAGATATTTTATTATATCTATGATTTATTTTTAATTTGAATAAGCAACATAAAGGATTTATTTCTTGTATTTTAGATTTTATATATTTGCATCATGTAACAATCTTGAAATAAAATTGTTCTGCAATATATAAATATGACAAATAAGCAAATAATATCAACAATTTGATGTATTGCTGACTTAATCGTTATACTCTATTCCTTACGCCATAATATAAGACAAAATGCTTAAGTTGATTAGTTGACTCCAAATTTGTTTCTATATACAGCATATGTATGTATTCCTATTTATAAGATTCTATGAGTATATATAAAGAGAATATGTATGTGCGATTATGACAGAAATATTCATTGCCGTTTTTTTTTTCTATTTTAAATGAAAAAAAAACATTTCCGTTCTAGCCGTCTTGAAAAGAAGTTTTATTTTCACTTTAAAGTAAACTAGTGAAAAGAAACCAATTTCTAAGGAAGGATTCGTAAACTTCTGTATCAATGTCAAAATCTACAATTAATAATAGTTGGGGGATAAAAACATCTTTCTCTGTCAACATTAATTTTTTTTTTTTAACAATTATATAAATATTGATCTTTTAAAAAAATGAAGTTTTAAAATTCTAAATGTTGCACATACAATTTTATATATAGTAATCTTGATTTATATAAAGTACATAGAAAGTCAATGATCCTCGCATTGGATTTAAATATTTGATTTATTCTGGTTTAAAATAAAATAATTTTTACTTATCCAATGTAAATACATTTAATATTGAAGTTTTAATGAAAGATTTTATAGAAATTTGTTATACACACGAAGACAGATAGATAAAACAATATACAAACATCGAAAAAGTAAAAATAAGTTTTGTAAAATCTCATTTTGTTATATTTGTTGTCATAACGACGTTAATGATGGTATAAAAAATAGCGATCTCAAGAGCAAAAAAGAGAGCAGTGAATAAAGTAATTTGGTTATATGAATAAAACATATGCTCTCCATTTTGTACCCAAGTATTCATCTCCTGTGTAATTAATAAATGTATTTAATAAGTGATACATATATGTAATTAGATCTGCTTATATACAGAATATTTGTATGTATATCCGGAATTCATGAAAACAATTAGTCATATTTTATTATTTTTACTTATGTATGATGTATAGTATATACTGCTGTTTATAGAGATTTGAATATAATGACAAAATATAGTTGAATTTGTTGGTATATCATCAAATGCATGTAAACATTTGCTACTATTATCATATCAGAAAAGAAATTCTGAAAAATTAAAACAAAATTTTTAAATTTGGCAATGGGATCTGGATATATATCTTACCAAAATTATTATTTTGATATATCATTTATCTTCATTATTGATTTCATTCAAATCTGAACAATCTTCAAAATCTTTTAATATTTTGAATCTTATTTCTGCAATAAGAAGAAAAGATGGAACAATTACTGTGTGAAAAAGTTCTATGAAGAATTATATAGCAATAAAAATAAGAAAATAATATATTCATGACAATTACTATTACTACTGAATTTTCCAGCAGTTTAAATGAAGAAATGATGCATACAATTAAATCTATGAAGAAGGGGAAAGTTCCAAAACATTTATTTGGCCATTCTATCTTAATTCATTTTCTTTAGAATCTGGTAGTTATCATTGCTATTAATCTATTCTACATCCACCATTTGATAATGATTGATATAGAAAGCATTTGTTATGACTGTTGCAATTTTACTTCTTCAACATGCCTTTCCTTTTATATACTAGATATTTTATTTTTCTAATATATTTATTCTGTTATTTTATCGGATTTGGCATTTTTCCCTTATACTCTTGAAAGAATTACTAAGAACTGTAATATTTATCTTACTCTTTTGCAGCTTGTACATGCATTAATACTGAGTTTGCTATTAATTGAAAGACCTCTTTGATTCCTCTTGGAGGCCTTAAAGGAATCAAGCAGGGCAAATTCCTAATGTCCACTCCATACATTATTGCTGTTGCAGCTGCTATTACTATGTGATTATTCATATAGTATACAAACATTGGATGGGCTGCTCACCAACATTCATTAGCCAGCATGGTGAGTTTATTGGCTTTTTAACTCTGAGTTTAAAATCAGGAAACACCATGGTCTTTCTTCTCAGTTGCCTGATAAAGTAGAATAAATGTACATGTAAATGATAGATATTTATACAATAGATATATATAATCATGACAGACAAAAATAAATCATGGCCTTATTCCCATAAATCATGCCCCTTATTTCCAGGAGGCTGTAAAATCACCAACCAAGGTGATTGGTGGCCAAAGGCAGAGGGTGCTAAGAATCCTCTGATTGTGGACCCAGGCTGCCATTTGATGATGACTTTTAGTGAAGGAAGATTGCAAGAATTAGAAGAACTGTCTTAACTTAGTGAAGTTGGAAGAAAAGGTGAAGAGACAATTGATTTAAAAATTGGATATGTATTCTACTATAAAGGCACAAATATTGAAAATAAAAGTGGAGTAGGATTCATTAGAAATAAAAAGTGGAAAAACAACATTATGAAGATTGGTGGTATATCAGTCAGAGTGGCAAGATTAGTTATACAACTTAATAGCAGATACCCAATGCAGATAATTCAGATTTATGCCCGAACAAGCTCTCATAGTGATGAAGTCGTAGAAGATTTTTATATGGATGTACAAAATTCTTTTGATAAGAGTAAACAACATTTTTAAATTGTTATGAGAGACTTTAATGCAAGAATTAGTAAAAAAAAGGAAAGATGAAAGTGTCATAGGTAATTTTGGTTATGGTAATAGAAATGAGTGAGGACTTAGCTGTATTTTTATATTGGACTATTTCCATCATCTAATATGTGTGTTGAATGTCTTTAGAAAAGTTTAATTTTTAGTTAAATATTCCAAATGCATTCAACTGTTAGTAATATCACAGCAAACAGGTTAGTATATGCACCAACTGTTAGTAATATCACAGCAAACAAATGTTAATAATATCACAGCAAACAGGTTAGTATATGCACTAACTGTTAGTAATATCACAGCAAACAGGTTAGTATATGCATATACTAACCTGTTTGCTGTGATATTACTAACAGTTGAATGCATTTGGAATATTTAACTAAAAATTAAACTTTTCTAAAGACATTCAACACACATATTAGATGATGGAAATAGTCCAATATAAAAATACAGCTAGAACACCATCATCACAAACCTTCAGAGTGAGGACTTAGACTTGTGGAGTTTTCTGAAAAAGAAAAATATTATGAATTCTTTTTTTCAGAAAAATGTTAAAAGTAAATGGACATGGAAGCATCCAAATGAAGGTACAGCAGAATTGGATTATAGTTTGACTAACAGAAAATACATATTTCAAGACTGTAATGTTCTTAATAAATTTAATAGGAAATGATCATCGATTAGTAAGATGTAAGATACATGTTAATGCAAAACTAGAGAGACAAAAATTATTAAGAAAAACAATATTTACAGTTGATATTCCTAATCTTCAGAAACATTCTAACGAATTTAAATTAGAACTTACAAATCGGTTTCAAGTATTAATAGAATTTGAACATGACACAGATTTTAATGAAATTAATAAGAAAATAACTGATACATTTTTAAAAACTGCAACAAAGATAGCTTGTAGAAAAAAGCAGCAATTGAGCAATAAAATTTCCACTGAGATGAGAATTTATGAAAAAAGAAGGAATATGAAGATATACAAAAATGATGCTTTAAAAAGACTGAATACTTCGAATTTTGTAAAATGGTACGGGAAAGAATTGAAAATGATATATGAAAGTATAACTGTGAACCTAGCAAGGAAAGCTATAGAAGAGAATAAAAGTCTCAAGAGTGTAAAACAACATTTTGGTGTTGGTAGGAAATTTATATCTGCAATAAGGAAAAAAGATGGAATTATTACTAAAAAGAGATGACATAATGAAATGGGTAGAAGACTTCTATCAAGAATTATAAAGTAATAAAGAACAAGTACCTTCTATATCTATTATATCTTCCAAATTTCCCAGAATTTTAAATGAAGAAGTGAGACATGCAATTAAATTTATGAAGAAAGGAAAGGCTTCAGGTAATGATGAAATTATAATTGATATATTAAAAGAAGCAGGTGAAGAAATATAATTATTTTAGCAAAGTTATATTCCAAATGTCTAAATGGTAAAGATGTACCAGATGATTGGAAAAATGCAGTATTAATATTTAAAAAGGGTGATAAAGAGGATATTAGAAATTATAGACCCTTGCCAGCTATTAATAGTATGTCTACCCCTCTTCCTAGTCTTTCTATTGCTCTCTCCATTTCTCTCAAATATAATAAAAACAAAATAAATGACATAGGGCATATCTGCCTTAGTCCCACCCTATTTTTAATTCTAATTCTATATTTCCTAATTGATACATATGCAGAAGGTCTCTGCAAGTGGTATCTAATGGCAGAAATGTGTACTACAATAGGCCTGCCCCTTAGAGAATAATTTTGATTTTTGGGGTACCCCTCATATCTTATTTTTAAATGAAAAGTTAATAAATTAAGAGAAACAATGCATGTGTACATTTTGACATGGTTCATAAGCTAGAATTGGTTCAGCAACAATTGCTAATGATGAAGAGAAAACTTTATAAATTAAAAGTACCATTCAATAATGCTATGTCTAATGCACATTTGAATATAGAAACAAGAACAAGAAGATGCCATTTAAGTCTACTGATATGGCATCAAATGCTACTCTAGTCTACTTACATAGAAGGAAATTAATCTTCAAGCCTGCACTGTGCATTTTAAAGTATAACTCCATGTGCACTACCTATCAGTAAGAGATTTAAACAACACAAGTGAGTCACTTGTGCTTAGAGATTATTCTTATATAAGCCAATCCTTATTGGCATTGCTTAATTCAGGGCTTAAACTTATTCTGTGTCTAATATTTTAATTTACAACTGAATTGATTAGTAGATTCATATATAAAATAAACGGAATAGATTTGAACATTAACTTAATATATGTAGTATTAAATTATTAATTTATATACACTTCACTAAGCATTTAAGTATGATATAAAGTGTTGTTGATTCCTACAAGTAATTTGTTAATGATAATGTGTTATTTATGTAATTGCAAACAGAACAGTGAATTTATTTGCTTATAAATGATCTCTGCACATAATTTTATTTATAACTTTTCATATAAAATTTTAGGAGCTGACAAAATCTAGCACTGATTTTATTACATTAAATTTAATTAATTATCTCACAGTATGTTATCATCCAACTATCATGATGCATGAAAATTATACCACTTCTGATTGCTTTATAAAGTGACAAATATCGTTGTCCATGTTTTCAAGCTTTAACATTAATTCATATAGATGTTATTATGGCCTGGATCAATTTAGTCTTCAATAAACTTTACAAGATAAAGTCTCATAATAAAATTATTTTTATTTAATTCTGTTTTTAAAATTCTAGATGTTTTTTTAACATTTCTTTGCCATATGTTAAATTTAAACAAAAATAGTTTTGACACTGCCAAAAATTATAATTCACTATTATATCTCTTTTTAGAAATAATACTGTCATATAATTACAATCACTATTTACTTGAGGGGTAGCTTTGATACAGAATTAGTTTTAAAAATGGAAATAGTCATGCCTCACTTGTTACAACATAAATAAAAGAATACTTAAAATAAGCCCAAAATAGAACTTCTTTATTGATTGTCTAATAATTCCAAAAATATGATTTAAATATCAAAATAATCAAAGCATCTGCATTACTGTTTGTGAACATCTGTATAAAAAAACAGTAACTTTCTATATTTACTTTATTTCAAAGCAATCTATTATACTTCATTCATGAAGATGAATAACGAAAACTGAATATGAGATTGAATGTGGCATTATCATTCGATGGTCAATGGTCACTCATATTTTCTATGGAGTAAAATAAATAGAATGAAATATTGCTTCTTATAATGATAATTAATAAAAGTATTCAAATGAATATCCTTTTTTTGCAAATATCTATAGTACTTATATAATTACATGAGTAACAATGATCTCTAAATATATAAATCTTGATATTGCATAGTGGTAAATCATTTAAAAAGTATAATCTTCAGTTTAAAGGCACAGTTACATAATGTTTGAGTGAGGTTTGTGATGATGATATTTTGTTCGTAGTTGTGTTATACCATCATTTAATTGAATTATTAAATATTTTTTTAAAAAGTGGTACTCAACTGTTAGTAAAACACTGTAGGTTAGTAATAAATTCAATGTTTGAATGGTGTTTTTCTTTCTTCTTCTCTATAAACAATTATGCTATTCTGACAAAGATAGTAATCAGAAATTTTATATATTATGAAGATAAATGGATAGACATTTTGAAAGAGAGATACAAATAAAATTTAATAGAGATATAAGAAATAAAGAGAGAGAGAGAGAGATGTATGGATAAAAGATAGAGAGGTTGATAATTAGATAGCTAACAAGATGAGTAGTTCGATAGAAAAATAGAGAGAAGCATGCAGACACATAGATAAGAACAGATTAATAGATAGGTGGATGGGTAGATAGATAGTCATAAATGGATGGATAGATAAACTAATAGATACTTAGCTTGGATGAATGAATAAACAATATTTATATGTGTTGATAGGCAGAAAGGTAAATAAGAAAATAGATAAATAGATATGATCTTACTTCAACCACATATATACATTTATATACATAAACATCAGAATGAAAACTTGATAAACTTTAAAAAAAAATTCAAGACAAAATATGTGTAGGAAGAATTGAAGTAGATATTGATTTATTTACGAATAAAGCAAAAATAAATGGTACATTAATATATGTGTTTATTTGAATAGGATGGAATTTTAAAACTTGCAACAGAATAAATATAGATACGAAACTGCATTCATGTTCAGAATTATTAATAGAAATCAAAAAAATCAAAATTAGAGAGATTTTTCATGATATAGTCAGAATGGACTTTTGACATTTTCTATTATATTTGATGCAAACTGTAACATAAAAATAATATATATTTATGCATACTATGAAAATTAAATTAACTAATAATTTAATGGTTTATTAACTATTATTATAATTAACAAGTCCATTGATTAATTAATTTAATAATATAATTTAAACACTACAATTCACTAATTGAATTTACTTAGCTATATCAATTTTCTACTTAACTTTGTTTAATCTTAATGATGTACAAAGCTTAAGGTTTATTGCGAATTTATAAATAATTTGAGATGAAAATGGTAAAATTTCTCTGACAATCATTATTATCATTTAATGTTTATTATTCTATTGTTTAGTTCTTTAAAATGCTTTCCAGTGAAGAATTTAATATACACACATATCACCACAGCATGGGTAAGAGGCACATTTGTGCAAGGTAAATGTTACTGCTCTCCCCTATCCCATGAAATAAAATTTATAAATTAAAAAGACATCCCCCCCCCCCCAGCACTTTTGCAAGAAAACCTTGAAAATATGGTGTTGGTCATTTAATGTGTTGATAAATACTTTATGCCTTTTATTTATTTCTATAAAATAAAACAGAAATTAAAACACACATACTAAAATAAAACAAATTAATGTTTAAACAAATAATTTTTGAAACAATAATTAAATAATATCTTAAAACAAAAATATTAATTTAATAACTTAGGTGAAAATTTATTGAATTTAAAATTTTTAATTTTTTTCTTTCAAAAGTTTTTACATTATTTTTAGGATAATCATGCAAAATTGCTAATAGATATAGAAAATTTCTGCAAATAAGATATATTTTAAAAAATATATGTTTTTTATCACATTTAAAAGAATCTACCTCCCCCTCCACACACATGAAAATGTTGCATCACCCCAGGCCAGCCCTGATATATAATTTTACTTCTGGTTTACCTATCTGCTTACTAAAAATATTATCTACAGTCAGGGTACAATCTCTAAGATACAACATTCAATGGAATTTTCCACTGCTTGTCTTCAAAGTCTTGACAGATTTGAAGCACAATCCCATATAGCGAAGAGAAAAGAAAATGCATTTTCTTTATTCCTTGCATAATGATTTGTCTACATTATCTTTTCTGAAGTACAATAGTTATAACAAGGATGATATAACTCTTTAACTTCTTTACCAATATTTAAGTCAACTTAATTGTCAGGTCAATAATTCATTAAAAATAGTTCTTATTTGTTTGAAAAGCAATTCACAATCTCTCATGCCTAAACTTATTTACATTTTCTAAAAATTATATACTTGCAATAATAAAATATTTATACTATTATTTAATTTATGTGTGTGTTATATTTTGTTATATATAGACTGATATTTTAAATTTTCATACTTACATTGTTTATTTGATAAATGTTTAAAAACCATAAGCACACATTTGTACTTTATTTTAATGTTAGTTTATGTTGGATAACTAAAAAAAAGTCAAATGGTTATGTTTTATGTACTTTCCTAATAGAACAACATTTAAAAGATCTTTCAAATGATATTATATAGTTGTTATATTCACCAGAGTAGCATTAAAATATGTTTATGCGATAATTAGCACACATTAGCACTTTATTTTAATGTTATTGGGTAACTAACAAAAATCAAACATTTGGTTTTGTTTTACCCAATAGAATGACATTTAGAAGAGGTTTCAAAAGATGTTATGGTTATTACATTCAACAGAGTGGCATTAAAATATCAATGTTGTTAAATTTGTTAAGAATTAAATATTTAGGTGCATATCTTTTTTAAAAAAATGTTTCTCTAAATATTAATTCTGTCTTTCTTGAATTTGAGCTATCATTTAAGTAGGTGGCAGGTCTGCAACCAAAAATATAATTCATGGGTATATTTGGGTGATATTATATCAATTACAAGTTTTTACATAGATAGCAAACTCTGTGAGTCCAAATCTAAGGAAAATCACATTGTTATTGGTTTTAAAAATAAAGACAAATTTTGAGGCACCGTCAGAATCGATTCCAGTGTCTGATAAACCAGGTTGGAACACTTTAATTACTGTGCTGTACTGAACAATCTATCCTATTGCTTCTGAAATATAACTGATAAATAGGTTTATCTACTATATGACCCCTGCAGAATTATTGTAATTATTATGAGACAATAATTTTTAAACACATTTATTTTTAAATAAATTAATATATATACCTCTTTTATATAAATTAGGACATTTAAATAAAAGTGATTTGGAAACTAAATATTTTCATTTATATATAAATATTATTATTATCATGATGAAATGGTGAGCATCTGTTTGGTTTAGTGCAAGGATAGAATATATTACATTTAGTATATTTTAAACAATTAACACAAGATAAAGCAAAAAAGTAATCCTCTTAAATTTAAATAAAAAGTATTTGCATTCAGAACATGTTTCTAACAATAGAGTGATTTGCAAATTTACTATTTTCCTTTACATATAAATTTTATTAATTATCAATGTAATTTGGCACTTCCATTGATGAATTGCCTTTGTGCCTTGCACAACCTGCACACTGACATGCAGTGAAAATTACTCATAGAAAACTTAATTTATTACATATAAGACATCTATGTAATAATATTATCTTAAAAAAACAATGATATTTATCTAAATTTCCAATGGTATACAATATTCTAAGTTATCCAATATCATTAAAATCATTAGATCGGAAGTCAAACTCTGATAATGTGCTATTACTTTTAAATATTATAAATCTTCATGGACTCACATGTCAGTAAGAGTTTAAAAATTTTAAGTGAATCACTTAAGTTTAGAGTGCATTTTTATAAGTACACCAACTTTCACTGACCATGCTAAATCAGGGCTTGAGTCTATTGTGTGACTGATGTTATAATCCAATTTTGAATTGTACAAATCTATTTAACCTATCACAGAAGAACGACAGTGACTCATTTTTAATCACTCACGATCAAACAAATAACAGCTTATACATATAAATCTATTATTATAAAGTGCTGAAAATCTTGAAATCATTAGGTCGGAAGTCAAACTCCGATAATGTGCTATTACTTTTAAATATTATAAATGTCCACACTCTCACATGTCAGTAAGAGTTTAAAAAACTTAAATGAATCACTTAAGTTTAGAGTGCATTTTTATAAGTACACCAACTTTCACTGACCATGCTAAATCAAGACTTGAATGCATGGAGATTTATAATATTTAAAAGTAATAGCGCATTATTGGAGTTCGAATTCCGATCTAATGATTTCAAGATTTTCAGTGCTTTATAATGATAGATTTACATTTATAAGTCATATTTATCTGATTGTGGGTGGTTAAAAATGAAATCTGTCTTTCTCCTGTGATAGGTTAAATAGATTTGTACAATTCAAAATTTGATTATAACATCAGGCACAGAATACACTTAAGCTCTGATTTAGCATGGTCAGTGAAAGTTGGTGTATTTATGGAAATGCACTCTAAACGTAAGTGATTCACTTAAGTCTTTTAAACTCTTACTGACATGTGAGTGTATGCAGATTTATAATATTTAAAAGTAATCGTGCATTATTGGAGTTTGACTTCCGATCTAATGATTTCAAAATTTTCAGTGATTTATAATAATAGATTTACCAAATATCATTAAATAAAATTCAATTTAAGAATTCAGTTTAAGAATATATGGAAACTGCTGTGTATCCAAGGGTTATCCTATTGAACCAGCTGTGTCCCATTAATAACAAACAAACAACAAATAAAATATAATAAAGTAATAAAAAATATATATAGATGAATGGAATTAAACATTTATCTATTAGGAAGACAGTCTCTATATGTAGAACATCTTCTATAGTATGTGTGTAATACTTCTATATACACATGCTTTGCACATATTTTATCTTTGCATCCACATATTTAACTGCATTTTTTACTGCTCTCCTTGTGTGCCTTCTGAAAATATAATTTATTAACATAAATTTATTTAATGTTCAGCACATATTAATTATGTAAATTTTCTAGAATGAATACAATAAGGATAATTATGCAAACGGACTGTGGTAACAATTTAACAATAAGTACTTTATTTACAATAACAGTATCCATAGGTATACATGTGTCCACACATATATTTTATAAGACTACAACCCATTGCAACTCCTCCACTTTATTGACATAAAACAATCTTGTAGTCTTGTAGGTCTTCTGCAATCTTGAACAGATCTAAACATACATAAATTTTTTCTTACTGCTTGGTAGTCTTCTTTTCTTCCAATGAAGACTGTATTGAAGAGAAGAAACCTACTTCTAGTAATATCTCTGGCTCAGTTGGTGAATTATTCTGTTTGGGCAAATTTTTCTCACTGCTCTAATTTAAATCTTGCATTTCTCATGTTGTATCTGTATTTTTCTCTTTTTTCATTGAAGTATTATCACCTTTTAGCATACAACTGGCTCTAATGCTTATAACAAATTTTTAAGTGATTTAGATGTCTTCTTATGCTCTACCATTAATAATCTGAACTCTGATAGTTGATTTAGGATAACATTAGTTATTATTCCTGAAAACCATTTTCTTTTCAGTGTGCCACATATGTAGACAATGTTATCAATTTTATAATTTTCATCATCCAAATAAGTTTGCCTTGATACACAATTATTAGAAATGAACACCGATAAACATATTTGGATTTTCCAGTGCTTTAACATCTCAGCATGTGTCCCTTTAGTTGAGATTCAAGAAGTAAAATGTTATAGTGTTGGTTAAACTTTGTAAATATCATTATACAAAGTCTTATTTAGCATATATTTTAAATGCTGTATAGCTTTCTCCACCAGGCCATTTGATTATGTGCGATACAGTGGGGTCAATATATGAAAATTCCTCTAATGGTTAAAAAGTCTTTAAACAATGTAGACATGAAGTCAGCTCTATTGTCAGAGACTATAATCTGGTGAATAAGCATGATACATGAATGTTTTATTCAAAGTTTTCATATTCTATCATTTTGAGTAAGCACCTATAAGTATCAAGAAAATTTTTTCCATTCAATGTACCTGCATGATGTAAATGAAGTCTCTGCTATATTGACTTGCAGTTCTACCTAGAATGGGAGTAAGATCTTATTTCATGATATACAGAGATAGTATTTTTTATTAGTATTCAGACAGATTGATATCATTACTAAACTATATATTTCAATCCCATATCCATTCACACCAGTAGCTATGATTATGACTTTCTCAATAGTAATGCTCTTTTCTTCTGCACTTTCTCTATTATTTTTTATCCAGTCCTGTTGTGAAATTAAGAACAACCCCATGCCATGGTCAGTTCCCATATTGATTTTTCACCCAAGAACTCTTACTTTTAGCTAAATGTGTTTATTAGCTACATTTTTTTTCATTTTTTTAACTTTGGTTTTACTCTTAACTCCTCCTTACAATTTGAAATCTGTGTATAACTCTCTTTTACTATTTTTGTCCTTTGCATGACAAACTTATGATAAATATCAAGTTTTTCTGCATGTATGACATTTTTCTCTTTTGAATTTACAGCCCTTCTTTAAATGACCCTCTGCACTACAACAGTATCATTATAAAAACTTTTATTGGGCTTCAACAGCTCATAATATCCACATTTGTTTTTCACAATCATTTTAAATGTTATGTATCTTTATTTTGTTGAAATTCCACAGCATTTCCCATGACTAATTCATGGGTTACACACTTATCAATGGTATTCTTATATGCCAATGTGAGTATCTTATTGTTGATCATCCTCATAGTAATCAACCAAGGAACATATCACACTGATTTGTTAACTCTTACAGTGCCATATCATATTCTGGATATTTCTTATTCAGTGCATATTTCCTGTTTTTGAAATGCAAATGTGATACCCATTTTGATGTTACAGGTTGAAAAAATGCATTTAATTTTTCTTTAAGTTACAGGTAGGCTACTTCTTATGAAGACTTCAGTTCTCAAAGTCTCTTTGCTTTTTGCAAAACATCCTTGCCAGCCATCTGAGTTGCTATCTTTAGGTTCCCAACCTTTATCTTGGAAATGAGCATATCCTTTTCTATATGCTTTATCATACAAGCTTTTTTACTTCATACACAAAGGTTTCAAATCTTTCAATCATTAAATGTACCAATGTAATTGCCTGTGGCAATCTGCTGTTGCTTAAAGGTTATATATCAATCTTCTATTATTTTCACAGATTCTTCTGTTGAGTGTGGCAATCTGCTATTGTTTGTATAGGTTCTTCAGTCAAGCATGCACAGGTTCTATCAAATGTGCCAATTTTCTGTTTATCCTAGGAATATATTAATAAACTAGCTGGTGTGTGACATCCACAAGAAACAAATAACAGATGTAATTTAATTAATTTAATATGAGTTTATTATACACATATATACATACATACACACACACATATATATATATTGAATTGGGTCTAAAAAAAGAAGTTTATTCTTGTTAGGTTTAAATACTTTTTATGATAACTTTTTAATATTATGGGAATGGACTAGCCCTTCAAGAAGAGGGAAAATACCATTGATAGCATAACCATCAATGATATCCATGGCCAGATCAAGCTATAGAACATGTAACATGACCATATTTGCTGACCATAGTCCATCTTGACTGCTGGAACAAACCCCTGTCATCCAAAGCATTTTGTTTTGAGGATCAAACTCAAGCACTAGCTAACCATATGTTATATAGTCAGCATTCTTTGGATTACTGACCCACAATCCCATGGTTCTCAGGGTCCAGTGCATTACTTAACACATAAAACAACTATACTCTTAAATTAATAGTGATGCAGTGACAAAAGAGAGAAAAAGAATAGACCAAATAATATTTAAGCAAACATTAATATTTATTTACATACACATATATCTAATATTATATGAAATAAACAATATAATATTTATATAAAAATATATATGACTACTTTCAGGCTAAAATTATGATAATCCTTTGTTAATTAAAGTTCAATAAAAATATGTATAAAGTGTTTATAGACAAGTATCAGAATGTATTTACCTAGGTTTTCATGATTGACAGTTTCCAACTGGTTGGCAATTTCATTCTCCATCGATGGCTTCATGGCTTTCCTTCTAGGTTTCTGTCAAACAATGAGTGAGAGAATGTGGCAGCTTCTATTTATGGGCATTGGTTCCAGGAAGGATTCATTTGATTTGCAGAGGGCTTTGGGCCTGAAGCCCATCAAACACATTTAAATTGATGTAGCATCCATTTTTCTAGATCTGTGGATTTTCCATTGATGTTGATCACAGCAGTAATTGATTGGCTTACTACTGTGTTTACAGTTTTCAAATATCTGGATCTCTGGAGCAATGGATAATGTAAGAGCACAAATGAAGATCAGAATGATTCAGTTATTAAATGTCAAGTAGACTGATTTACTGGTTGCAGAACCAACTGAATTACAATTCCAGCCCCAATTGATTTATAGATTGCAAACCAGACTGACTTATAGATTGCAGCCCCAACTAAATAACAATAGGCCATAGTGACTTTATATACTTTTTTTCTCCTGTTGTTTTAATTTATTATCATTATTTTTTAATTTTGATCATAACTTAAGTCTGTTTTTAATTACAATTTACATTTTATTGATCTAATTGATTTTTACATTCCATGTTACCTAATCTTTTGCTTAGATTGATCTACTATCTCATCGATAGTTTACATAGTTTTTTTAAATAATTCAATTGATAATTTTATTTTCCTTTATCATCCAGTAATCTTTTAAAACTAATTACATTTGTGACAGTTTTCTTTTACAAACAAAATTTTATTCTGATTTTTCATATTTACTTAATTTTAAAAAGGAGAGTGTTTTTAAATATTTCCCTACCCCATTCTCTTTTTTTAAAAAAATATAACACAATCTTTTTATTTTACAAAATTACTTTTTAAAAATCTTAAAACAAAAGAAAACTACTCTAAAGCATATTGTACTTTCTATTTTCATTTTTACTAATAATTTAATCATTTATTTTTAAAATTATAACTGTAATGCTGGTGTATATATATGTTTGTTTCATGACACATTTCTCATTAGCATTACTATATATATATTGTAATGATATATAAATATGCTGCTACATTAAATTGAAATAAAAACTTTTAAATTCGCAAATAAAAATAAATGTATTAAAAAAAAAAAAAAACTAAGTGCTAAAATTAAAATGTTTGTTAAACATATATATTCACACAGATTCAAAACTTTAAAAATATTTTTAAAAAAAAAAAACAAATAAATAAGTATTTGAACGTACTTTTTTATAAAAAAAGTACAAGATTTAAAGATAAAATATTTTTGTAGATGGAAATGATTGTTTATTAATTATCCAAAAGCTGTGTAATTAAAAAATCAGATGAAAAATAGATAAGAGAAAAAAGAGATTTTAGCTTGACCAATGGAAGCAAATAAAGGCCCGGACCATAATGAAAAAATGGAACAATGATGTCTTTGTTCATGGAATCCATAGGAGGACTATAAAAAGAAAAATATTGAGTTCCAGACAGTTCCAACTTGATTTGGTGAGATGAACGATGGGACGCACATATCGTTCTCTTTCACTTATTTCAAAAAGGAAAAGACTGTGATTCCAGAATGAACCAGCTAAGGCTACCTCCAGAATATCAGAATGGTCTTCCATGAAAGTCTTCAGGGGAATTGCCAACAGGAACCTGGACTCTTCTATGTAAGCTATATGAACTAAACAATTTTTAAAATCATAAAAAAAAAAGAATTAAGAACTTTCATCCGGGTTTGACATAAGCTAGCCAACTTAAATGTTAAAATGGACTCTTATCTGACTTTTGTAAGTTTTTGGATCAATTAATAATGTTTAATTTTATATGTTTGGTGTTTGATAAAAATCATTTCCATTTTTCTTTTTTTTATTATATAAATTATTTAAATGCATGAAATTTAAGTTGGGTATAGATGTTGCATAGATTCATTAGCGGTTAATTATGTTGTGGTTTTTATATTCGATTAGAATATATGGGTCATCGATGTTGATGCGGTATCTTATGATGAATACCATTGGGTTTCTTGTATTCCATCTGCAATTGACGTTATCGATGACTTTGTATTTTGATCGGTTATGTTTATTTTGAAATGTTTTTAACCATGGAATCGGTGCAGCTGATCTATACTCAACATTATAAAACAAATTGTATAAAATTCATCTGTGCAAACGTATTTTAAGGTTAAATTTAAGTCAGGCGTGAATGGCTGTATAGATTTGTAAGGTTATATATATATAGTTTAAGGAGGGAAATCTTAGGTTATTTGTTTCGTAGTTAAATTGGGTCAATGGATTGGATATATTGGTGTAATTGGTAGATGTAGTATGAGATCCGCTATGGGCAGGATTGCATATATACGCCACACAACCCTTTTGCCTATGGATGGGATTGTAAGTCGGCAAAAAGGTCCGTGGTCCCTTCCTATGGAGTTTTATTTTATTGTTCTTCTTGCCATACAGACATAACATTCCTGTATTGGACAAGATTCAATGTCTTCTCTAACTATACTGTTCAGATGTACATTCCTGACAGTATAGTATATTTGTGCTGTTGTATTTTCATGCTACATTGAATACATCAATGTATCAGATGGATAGACGCCGGTTTGACTGCAAACTTTTGGCCTAAGGTTAAATAAGGGATAGAACATTTTCTTTTCAAATACAATCTATATAGTCTATTCATACTCAACCCTCTAAATAAAATATTAAACTCATTGCAATCTATTTAAATGTAAAATTAAAAGTTAATATAAAAATATAAAATGTTAAATGTATTCCTCAAAATTTATTTATACGTGCGTTAATAAATGTTTGTTTGTTAATTACTGGCAGTGGCTTTTATTTTTATATATATTTAAGATGCAATTAAACAAGTTATTTATTATCTCTGCATCTTCATGAGCTAGTGACAATGGGCTAATGATCTGAATATTTAAATAAAGTGGAATCTTAACAGTGCTTATCTGCCTACTTTATAAATTTTTCTAGGCTCAAATGTCTAGATGGCGCCCTTGTAGTGCAGATTGCAGTTAGATTCGATCATTCACTTTCATTTGGATTGTTATAATATATATGAAACTGATCACTTATCTTCTAAGAAACAGTCTCTATCAATGGAACATTCTTTTATAGTGTTTGTGTATAATACTTCTATACAAACATGACTTAAACAAATTTTATTTCTGCATCAATTTTACAAAGCTTTTGTATATATGTTCTTAATTGTATTTCCTTTACTCTTCTTATGTGACTTCTGAAGTTTTAATTAATTAGCATAAATTTTATTTAATATTCAGCACATGTTAATTCAGTAAATTTTCTACCGTGAATACAATAAGGGGAATTATGCAAATTCTGGATGATAACAATTTAGTAGTAAATACTTTATTTAGAGTAACACTATATATATATATATATATTGCCGGTCAAAATCATGTATTCATTCAACAAGACCAATAATCCAAGCAAAAGTACCTTGAATCCAACCATGCACAAGATACAGATGTCAGGGCAAGGGTGAATCCTAACCTATTTGCCTGAACTATTGCCTCTGTGACTAATGGATAATGTTTGTGATGACACTAGCAGTCCTTGATTTTATTCCGTCCCAGCTGGAGGTTATGGTTCACAAAGAGACTCAAAATAATAACAAGTTTATATAAGAAATTAATGATTTTGTGAATTGCAGAATGGTACAGATGTGATTGGATATCGATTACTAAATGGTTTGTACCGTAATAATGATAATTCTTTCTGGCAACATTACAAAGAAGTGACTTTAAATCAAAGAAATATTATAAATAAATAGAGTAATTAACATTAGAGATTCAGAGTGAAGACAAACTAAGCTTATTTAAAATAAAAATAAGTTTTGTTTATACTTTATTTTCTTGAATTCATTTTTGATGTGGCTAAAGGCAAGGCATTTGATAACAAAGTAACAGTTTGTTAATTGGTCTGCCAAGAACCAATCGACAATAAAATATTATTAGCCCTCTTTAAAAGGTTACAAAGAAATCTATTTTATATATATAAATATAGATAGATAGATAACAAGATATGAAAGATGTGTATTTATAACACTATTACATTTAAATCAGTTGTCTATACTTAGTGTGGAAAGCAAAATAATTCTTAAATAAATAATTGACAATTATATAGTCAGATTTAATTAATTGGGATTGGTTTGTGAAAGACGTGCCATCATGGCAGAAAGCATTTCAGGTTTGCAAACAAATATATCTATATAATGATAAAGGCAGTATGATATTATGGATTTACAACCTCTGGGTGGCTTTGCTTAAAAGAAATCCCTGGTTTATACAGGTGAATGATGAGAAATGCTGGCCCTCCAGCCAAAACATGTCTCTGAATAATAATAAATTTGATGTGCTGGCCTTCCCATACACAACTTAATGGCAATGCCTGAAAATGAATCTCTTGTTATGAACTACGTCTACTTTGAGGGAGAGTAAAAGGTTGGACTGGTCATATTTAAAATTCCGAAGGTCCTAAGAGGTAATTAGCAAAGCAAAATAATAATAATAAATGAATAGTTGTAGCTATAAATACATAATGCCTTAGACATATATAGATAGATAGTGTATCACTAACAAAATTAATAACTTAATTCCTGATTAAAATAATCATCTCCCTGACATAATAGAAAGTCCCCAGCAGCCTTAGGCCATTACTGAATCAATCATAAATTACAATATAAAAAGGCAAGAATTAAAACTAAAATATAAATTGTTTTCCACACTTTCCAAATATTTCATTCATTAGTAAGTTATTAAATAGTTCCTCATTGAAGATTACAAAATAAAACTGTCTTTTAACTAACATAGACAGAGCATTGGATATCAAACTCACTTATGGTGAAGTTTGACAATATACAATATAATAAATTATACATCGAATTTTTTACTATTTTCTGACAAATAAAAATATATATGTATGAAACATATACCGATAAAATGCTTTCAACGATTTTCTTTCAAGACATTTGTTTTACAGAAATTGTAATAGATTTTACTTACTGATTTAATAAAATATGATAACTACAAGAGCAATTTTAAATTGGAGGTAATAATAAGATACTTTTAAAATAATTTCAATCATTTAAAAATAAATGTATAATATGTGGTACAAAACTAAATGAGCTTTCTTTAATTAATTAATTTAACAGAATTAAGTCTCCTGTAATGATTTTTAACTGGAGAAAATAAGAGGGAGAGGATTTAAAGTTAGTTTCTCATTGAGTTTTATACTTGGCAATTTTAGTAAGTCAAATATTCTAAATAAACCAACAAAAATTAATTTAATTTGCCGCATCAAAATAATGTGAGATTTTTAGAAGAATTGATATTTTAAATTTAAGAGAAAAATTAAAAGATGCATTTTAAACTAAGTTGAATAAACATTACAGATATATAAAATATAAATTAATATTGATTTAGAAAACAGGTAAAATAGACTCAATGGCTTGCGGCAAATTGGACATTACCTCAGAATCAATTGGTAGACATTCCATGGCTTGAAACAGGCAGTTATACAGTCAGATCATTTAGGAGGCTTCCTTGACACAATACAGTCTCCGGCTAGATGTTGAGAGCACTAGAAAGGCATTGATGAGCTGGTGGAACAGAGCTCCGGAAAGCAATGGTCGATCTTTTTAGCCAGTCATTCTTTAGGCATGATGTACTATATATATTAATCACTTCTCTTCAGTGAACTCTTTTTCAATAATAATCCTTTCTTATCAAAATTTTCCACTATTTATTTGATCTGGCTTTATCTATAGGATTCAATCTACAGTGACAACTGCCAATTGCAACTGCTCTAAGTGGTTCTCTGAGGTTGGTGCCTGCTTTGGAGGGAAATCTATCATCCTGCATTAAACATGCCCCAAGGGTGTTCATTTGCTAATTAAAAGAAAACAGCAACAAGCATATTCAGTTTATCAGTCATTGTACTAAGAAAGCCTATTTAATTAAGATTTAGATTAACAAAAATGTAAATTTTATTCAGAAAAATTTTAGGAATTTGGTACAATGACTTTCAAATTTAATATTTGACATAAACTTAAATAGAAATTTACAAAATATTTCTTACAAATATTACACTGTTTACATAATTGATCCTTTAATGTACATTTATCAAAAGATAAATATAAAATGCTACCAACTGATTAATTTAAGAAAAATGAACTTTAATAAAAGAATTTAAAATATTTGTAACATTTTATAGGTATCTAGGATTCAATTACATATCAATGCCAATTTAATAAAATAAACATAATATACAGTTTTACAAATATTATAAAATAAATAAACTATTATAAAAGGTTAGTTAATCATAAAATACAAATTAATTAGATAAAAGATTATAATATTGATTATAACTATACTATCACCTATTATGTGGTGGGTGTCAGTTAATATAAAAAGTTGGGTTTAAACCCACACTAGTGCTGATGACATTGGCACTAGGTGAAGCAGAAATATGCACTATATTTCCAGCTTCTATATATATATATATTGTGACACTGTAACACATTGCATAAACTATAGAAACCATGAAGTTTTTGAGAACAATTCAAAACAAAGATGTGATGTGATGTGATGTATTATGGCTTCTCCTTAAACGAAGTCAAGAATATCTCAGCAATTAAGCCCAGATAAACCTGTTAGCCACTTTCTTTTACATTCCCCACTCTAAATTTACCCATAATCTGCTCTATCCCATTTCCACAACATAATTTTTGTCAACTCTATAACCTTTATATCTAAATCCCCCTTATCTTTTCCCAAACCTAGCATAAAACCAATAATTCACTTTCTGTATAATCACTCTTTTCATATTTATTTTTCCACAACTTCATTATATGTACCCTTTCTGTTTTCAAACATTTACATTCAATTAACAAATCCTAATATTTTCAATTCCTTCCTTACATAATTTACAAAATAAATCACCCATATTTTTCCATTTACATGTATATTCTTTTGTAGCTAAAGATCCCGTTCGAGCCTTAAACAATAAACTACTTTCCTTACTATTATCATATATTAACTCACACCTAATATTCTGTTTATTTCTATATATATTTAAACTCTTTTTACTCTCCATACTATTTCTCCATCTCTCTAACTCCCTAGTCTTTATTAATAAATTTATTCTTTTATCCCATTCCTTACTACTATAACACTCAATAATCCTCTTAACACAATCATCCCATCTTTTATACAAATATACTGATATAAATTCTTTATCCTCTTCCGATCTCATAGCGCATTACCTTTCTCACCCATCTTGTTACCTGCCCTTTACTCATAACCCAATTAAATACTATTTTAGCTATTCTTTTATTATCCATAAACTGCAATCTACCAAACATTTTCATTTTACTTTTTGAGATCGGAAGAGAAAACTTGACCATCCCATTTCTCCTTGAATTGCCTCCCTTGCTGTCCATATTTTTGCATCCAATGCATGTCTTCCTACTTCCCTTTGAGCTTTTTCTAAATAATCTAATATCTTTTTACTAACAAAACAAAGCAAAACTCTTCATATAGTAGTGCCATCTTGTGCTAACAAGAGCAATCAATGGATGTCAGAAGGCTTGTGCATAAAATCCCTATCTAGTGCCTACTCATCCAATATCCCCAGACTAGTTATGTGCTAGTATGAGATAGTGATCATGTGATGTTTAGAAGTTTTTGAGAACTTGGGATAGCAATGATACTCTCTCCCCGTAGTTATAGGTAGGCAGAAGACTTACTCCAGACTTTAAGGGATGGCCTTGCATTTAAAAATTTCAACATTTTATAAAATTAAATGGCATAAGGAAAATGACGGAGAGCATATTTCTAAAAATATATTACAATAGATATCGAATCAGCAGAATTATGAAATGCTATAAAAATAGATTTCTGAAAACGTAGAAATTTTAACAACGACGGCATTTTATAGTTTGTTTATTTATAGATAAAGAAATGCATATTTTTAATGGAAATTTTTCCTGTTTTAGAGCTATTTTATATTGGACTAATTTGTTTATTTTATTAAGTTAAAATTAATAAAGAAGAAATATTAAGAGCTTTTATGCCTCAAGATGGATTGCCTAATTTTTACATTACTACCTATTTAACTTAAACAATATTTAAATTAATGATATAATTAATGAGTATTAAGAACAAAAGACAAAAACACATACTTCACTCTAAATTTTGTGTTAATAAATATATGTCTTACTTTTGTTAATATAGTTGAACTATCGATTATGCTATATTTTGTTCCAAGCCCCCTCATGTTTTGTTGATAAACATTGCTTATATTATCAATAATTATGCACTTTTAATGCTCATTAAAGAAGATATATTTATTAATAATTTATTTAAAGCTTAGTGCTTTCAAAGCTCCATGGCTTCATACTCATAGCTGTGTGCGGTTGATAGTGATGAGGGGGAGTATTCAAATTTATGTTAAATACTGAACTGCAAGTATACAGTATTTTTAACATGCACACATGTATAACTTACACTTTTTATAACTGTAGTATGCATATAGAAATTTAAATATAATATAAACAAATTTTTTTTAAAAAGTTATTAATTAGAAATTGAGGGAACATATTTACATAATTTTACTGAGTGTGTGTTTATTCATATCTTCACTAAAGCAAAAAAAAATAATTAAAAAAAAACAATTACTATTTTAATTTTTAAAATAAAGAAATAGTGAAATGTTTGACTTTCATTGCTATAAAATATGCTTTGGATGATATTATTTTTTCAACAACTTTTTTCTCTTATAGAAATATAATAACGATCTTGTTATAAAAAAAATTAGAATCCCATTTATTGTTTTAATGTTCTTAAGTCAATATTAATTTTTAATATTTTTTAAAATTTTGTAAAACTTTTAATGTTATGTTCAGAAAATATTTCTTAGATAAAATATTGCCCATAACGTTCAGAGATGATAATGAAGGAAAGATAAAATGTATGTGCTTTCATTATAAACTGAAGAAATTTTATTAATAAACTTAATCAAGTACGCAACTCAAGACTGAAAAATAGCTACTGGTATTAAACCACCAAACATCACATGATCATCATTTATTATGCTTGCATTGAGTGGTACTACTGTATGGAGAGTTTTTCCTGTTGTAAGCTTGTGGTTAAGACCTGTAGAGGTATCTACTATCGCATTTTTACGCGCACATTCTTGAGGTTACAGCCTTAGTAAATATTACTACTGGTATATTGTAAAATTTATACAATGTTTTTTTAATGTGATTATGTACAATGCTCAGAGAAAAGAAAATGGCCTCCTGAAGATTGTATTGCAAATTTTAATGTATTTTTTTGTTTATTTGTTTCCATTTTTTCTTTTGGAGAGTTTGCACGCATATAAACACAGTTTTTCAGTATGATTAGCATTTGAAATTTTTTTTTACTTTATAATAGTTTTCTTAGAAAGGATTTTCTCTGTCTACTTAAATGGTATATAAATAAAACAAGTTTCTCTATTTTCACTAAAACTTTTTCAATAATATGTTGCCTTATCTATTGTCCCAAATTATAAACTACAGTTCTTCAGTAATAGAGCCCAGATGGAAAACGTGCATTGGACATCTAGAAAGTCATTTGATGTAAAAAGTTTGAATTGTTACTGTTTGTAAATCAGTTTTTGTTTATCTTTAAAAGTTACAAGTGAAAATCACAGTGATTAATTAAAAATAAAATATTAAATCAATTATTAGACAATTTTGCATACATTAATGCACAAGTAAGATGGGTGCCTTAATGAAAGTTAGACCAATAGTAAACTGATGAAGTCAAAAACTAAAAAAATATACAGCTATTTTAAAAATGAGAATTTTAATTTATAAAAAATATTATAAGAGTATAAAGTGTTACTGAATAGTAAAATATGAGTTTAAATATTTAATCCCAATGATGTAATTTTACTGTTCTGGGCACATTTATAATAATATAAGTATCCAATCTATAGCACACATACTTCTGGGTTACTTGCTGATCCATACATGGGTAGTGCCAAAAATAATTGATAATGGTGGAAAAAGATAAAATTTACAATTCGAATTCATAAAAATTAGAGGAACTAACAATGTTTCGACTGGTTAGTGATTTGGGTAACAGTTATTACAGACTTTTCAGATAAATAAATATTACCAAATTAATAGTTTATTAAATACTTGATCATCAGTATTTAATATAAGTGCTATATTTATTTCTGTATTAAAAATAAGGTAAAATTCAATTTGTGTTTGTACTTTTAATGTTGCAGTTTTCTTTTCCCAAATTATTACCTCATTTCTATTATTTTACATTAAAATAGGCACGGAACAAAATTACCAGTATTTTTTAAAAAAGAACAGCTGCTGAATTAAAAATGAGAAGTAAGATTTATAGAAATTGCTTTAAAAGGTATATACAAGATAAGAAAAACTTGGGACACACTGATACAGGTTATAAATAAGAATTATCACTTTCGATGTTGATTGGACCAGTATTCTTTCACATTAAAGTACTTGTAGCTAAGTTCGTTACAACAAAGGATTACATTTCCTGATTATCATCTTACCCTCAAAAACGATTAAAATAAACAAATATTGTTAAAAAAATTAATCTACTAAGGATAGTTTTCATTTTTTAGACTTACAAGGTTGGGCATGATCTTGAATGCTACCTATTTATTTAAAAGAATACATTGCAGATCTAGGTTTGAATTGATTCCATATTTACCAAATTCTCACTGCTTAAGGTCTGAGTTCTAGTTCATGAAAGCAAACAGCTTAAATATAAAGTCATGTACATTATACTAATTTAATAATTATTCTAACAAACATCACATGATCACCATCTTTATACTAGCACATAATTGTTATTAAACAAGGCAAAACTCTTCATACAGTAGTGCCATCCTGTGCCAATCAGAGTAATCAATGGATGCCAGAAGGCACAGGGTGGCACTACTGTATGAAGAGTTTTGCCTTGTATTCTAACAAACATTATTGGATGCAAGAATAATAATTAAATGAAAATAGGCTCTGCTTAAATTAACATCTGATTTATTAAAACTAATTTACAGTAACAGCATATAGTTCAAATTATTTCATAAATAGAGAAGGTACATTTATGAATATAAATTATTATTGTTTAATCTGCATTTCTAAATGTGGAGTTATAATTCAGAAATATTACTTTTAGGATCATGTATATTTGATGCTTTAGATTAATATATTTTAAACAATGTATAAAATAGTGATCTTTAGAATTTAATCTATCTTATTCCTTTATGATGAAATAAAATGACTTCTTCACATACAGTTTCAATACTTGGAAAGAAAAAAAATTACAAAAGTTACTACAATAGAAAAGATAAATAATCACCAATATACGTATTTCATGCTAAACCAGCAATCATCAGTTGGTCTAGATTACTATCCTCACACACACACACATATATATATATAATCAGTATTCAGCTTTATATTAAGATAGCCAATCTTTATACTTCAATGAGATGGCACTGAGAATGGTGGGTCGTGTGAAAGTCTGAGTTCAAACCTTGCATATATTACATATATAAATGCAGGTTTAAGCTTGTACAATGTATTAACTTATACAATAGAAAGTAAATATTAAAAAAATATTTACGAAAATAAAAAGATTATTACTCTTCTTAAAGCCATTTACACAAATACATTATCATCATCATTGTCAACCATTATCAATCCACTGCAGGATAAACGTTTCTCCAAGTTCAATCCATTTTCTCCGATCTTTAGCCTCTTTTCTCTACATCACTCCTGCACACTTTCTTATTTCATCCATCCATCTCACATGTGCTCTCTTTCTGGGTCATATAATCTCTTGCAATTTGGTTTAAGATTTCAATTGTCTATTTATTATCATTTCTTCTAGCAATATGTTTAGCCCAATTCCACTTCAGTCTTTTAATTTTTTTAATGAGATCAGTAACACCTGTTTGTTCTCTTATCCATATTTTAACGATCGAAATGAAAGTGAAGATCGAATCTAACCGCAAAAACAATATCTGCAACTACCAGGGCGCCATCTAGGCATTTGAGCCTAGAAAAATTTATAAAGTAGGCAGATACACACTGTTAAGATTCCACTTTATTTAAATATTCCGCTCGTTAGCCCAAGTCACTAGCTCAGCGGAGACGCAGAGATAAAAATCTATATCTTAATTTATATCTTAAATATAAAAGAATAAAAGCCACTGCCAGAAATTAACACATAAAAATATTTATTTACGCACATATAAAATCATTCTAAATTCGAGGAATAGGTTTAACATTTTTAGATTTTTATATTACTCTTTAATTGTACATTTACATTAATTTCAATGAGTTTAATATTTTATTTAGATGGTCAAGTATGAATAGACTACATAGATTTGCATTTGAAAATAAAACATCCTATCCCTATTTAACCTTAGGCTAAAATTCGCAGTCAAATCGGCATCAATCCATCTGATACATTTATGTATTCAATGTAACATGAAAATACAACAGCACAAATATACTATACTGTCAGGACTGGACATCTGAACAGGATAGTTAGAGAAAACATTGACTCTTGTCCAATACAGGAATATGACGTCTGTATAGCAAGAAGAACAATAAAATAAAAACTCCATAGGAAGGGACCGCAATCCTTTTTGCCGACTTATAATCCCATCCATAGGCAAAGGGTTGGTGCGGTGTATTCAGCGATTCTGTATGTAGCGAAACTCATACTACATCTACTAATTACACAAATATATCCAATCCATTGACCCAATTCAACAACGACACAAATAACCTAAGATTACCCTCCCCTAATATAACTTTACAAATCTATATAGCCATTCACGCCCGACTTAAATTTAACATTTAAATACGTTCGCACAAATGAATTTTATAAAATTTGTTTTAAAATGTTGAGTACAGATCAGCTGCACAGATTCCACGGTCAAAAACATTCCAAATTAAACACAACCAATCAAAATACAAAGTCATCGATAAACGTCACTTGCATAGGGAATATACAAATCCCATTAGCATTCATCGTAAGATGCTTGCAGTGATATCGTTGACATATATTCTAATCGAATGTGAAAACCACATTATCAACCACTAACGAATCTATGCAACGTCTATACCCAACCTTAAATTTCCTCATTTAAAATTTAAACAATAAATATTAATACAAATAAATAATAAATGGAAATGATTTTTTTATCAAACGCAAACATATATAAAATTACACATTATCAATTGAGTTGACACATAAGTCAGAGAAAAGTTCTTTTTATAAAATTTAAATTAACTTATCAATCTTTAAAGTTCTTAATTAATATTATGATTTTAACAATTGTTCAGTTCTATTGCTTATGGTAGAAGAGTCCCTGTTCCCGTTGGCAATTCCCATGGAGACTTTCCTGGAAGACCGGTCTGATATTTTGGAGGTAGCATTAGCTGGTTCTGTTCTGGTATCACAGTCTTTGCATTTTTAAAATAAGTGAGCGAGGACGACAAGTGCGTCTTGTCGCTCGACTCACCAAAATCAAGTTGGAAAAAACTGACTGGAACTCAATATTTTTTCTTTTTATAGTCCTCCTATGGATTCCATGAACAAAAACGTCACTGTTCTGTTTTTTCGTTATGGTCCGGGCCTTTATTTGCTTCCATTGGTCAAGCTAAAATCTCTTTCTTCTCTTATCTAACTTTTCATCTGACTTTTTAATTAAACAGCTTTTAGATAATTAATAAACAATCATTTCCATTTATAGATTACAGGAATTAATTAATACCTGTTTTTATTTTAACTTACGTTATTTTTTTATTAAAATATTTTTATATTTCAATCTTGTATTTTTTGATTAAAAAAAATACGTTCAAATACTTTTTTTTTTTTTTTGTTTATGAAAAAAATATTTTTAAAGTTTAGCATCTGTGCGAATATATATATATATGTTTAACAAACATTTTAATTTTAGCGTTTAGTTTTTTCCTTTTATTTGCGAACTTTTAAGTATTTATTTTAAATTAATGTAACGACATATTTATATATCGTTACAATATATTGCATTTCCAATCTCTTTTTGTTACTACTAACATGCATCTCACCATATTTCTTTAATGGCCTGAAGTCTTTGTATTGCTCTTCTATTAAATATCCAAGTCTCAGATCCACAAGTAAGAACTGGTTGAACACATTTATTAAAAACCTTTCTTTTCAAATATCAAGTTATTTCTAACAAAAGCACTTCAACAAAATTTAATTCTATGATTACTTTGATCTATTCTATTTCCATCTGTAGTAATAATCTGACCAAGGTATTTATAGTTGTTAACTTCTTCTAACTCACCATAATATATCTTTATTTTTATCTTTTGAAAAAATCCATTGAAGCAATAAAGCATTATTTTCAAAAGCAACTACATCATCTGCAAAATCTAAATGACTTATGTAATCTCCATTTACTTTTACTTCTTTAGCTTCTCACTTTAATCCACAAAATACTTCTTGCAGTACTGCTGTAAAAAGTTTTGGAGATATGGAGTCAGTCAGTCTTACACCCTTTTCAATGTTGACTTTCCTAGTGACAATATATAATCTAATTGTTTCTGTTGCATTTTTATAAATATTCTTCAGACTATGACAATATCCTGGGTCTACACCTTGATGATCCAATGCTTTAATCAGTGAAGAAATGTTTATAGAATCAAATGCCTTTTCATGATCTACAAATCCAAAGCACAATGGCAATTCATATTCATTGGTTTTTTCTATAACTTTTTTCAATGTTTGGAGATGATCTACTGTACTAAAATCACTTTTAAAACCAGCTTGTTCACTTGGTTGGTGAAAATCCAACATTCTCCATAGACGAGTTGTAATTATCTTGGTAAAAATTTTGTATAAAACTGATAAAAGGCTGATAGGTCTGTAATTTCTAATATCTTTTTAATCATCTTTTTTAAACACAAATACATAAGAAAAAATATTTATTCATCAACACGTGTATTTAGTTATTATATGTACATATGCACAACTCAATGTTCTCAGGTATTTAATTACAGATAAATAATGATTTGATTTTTTTTTTCATTCTAGAGTTCAGCAGCTTCTGTCAAGGTTTCTTGGAAATTGTGATTTCAAATATAGTAAAATATTTTACTACTTTTCTTACTAGTTGAGTGTTATTAATACATAATATTTATTTGCTTTTGATCTTCATTTAGTTAGGTAACTTTCTAGCAGTTAGGCCAATAAGTTTCCAAATCAGGTCAACATATTTTCTGATGATGGCATAACATTTTACCTCATGCTATCACAAACTTCTCTCTTCTATGCATTACATGGATGGTTTATCATTGCTTCAATATGGAAATACTTAAAATTATTTTTCCTATGATAGCTAGATAGATTAGATTCCTGTATTATCATATTCACTGTGTAAACCACATGATATATGATACGAAAATTGTTCCGTTTTACCAACTATAACTGAGTTTTATGTGTCTCATCTTTTAAAAAACATTGCTAACGTTTCTTCTGCCTTGGTTTATTAATTCTGTTTAATCTGATATTGCTTTTATTTTCTGGCTCTTTTATAGCATCAACACATCTCGCTTCTATTGCTTTTGGAAAAAAGTTTTCTTTAATTCATATGCTAATCTGGCCATCTATACAGAATGTTTTCTAAACATGAAAAAATTTTAATTTATTATTCAGGTTTATTCTTAATTTGTTTTACTTCTAGTTTATTTTATAAACAAAACTATTTTGTTAATTAATATATTCAAAATAAATTAGTTTTTTAATATAAAATATTCAAAATCAATTAGTCTTTTAATACAACATATACTATTGCATGTAATATATATACACTTTTCCATTATATTTATAAAAAATTTCTTAAAATAGTTTATTAATAAATTATTACCTTAGCCAGTCACATTCCCTTAATAATATATTTTTGCAATTTACATTTACTTACTTTTACAAATTAAAACTGTATATTCTACAAAGGTCCTCAAACAAAATGATTGGTTTCACCAATGTAGAACACACATTACATTATGTTATTTTAATATTGCTATATCTCATTCACTTTATTGAAATAAATAGCTTATCTCAAATATTTAATAGTGTTTTCAGATTATTTAGCTAATGATTTAGTTTGTGCATAAATTATAATAATAAACAAAATTCATCTTATTGTTTAAAACTATGTAGTGATTTATGATATTATTTTAGCAAAAAATATGTGTATACAAACTGTTTCTTTTAAATCACATATGTTATTTTTTTTTGTGTGTGTGAAATCACATTTAAAATATTGACTGTAAATTAATTTTAAATATTTATACATTTGAAATATGAATTGTGTACTTAAATACTTCTTTCTGTGAGTATATTTTTTAATTCTTAATATTCAGGTTCTTGAAAGAGATCAATTTATTTGATATCTAAACTTAATATCTAAGAAAAAAATATGCAATGCAAATAACCTCCAGTGTTTAATAATATGGAACACTCTGAGATTATTTTTCATATGATTGGTTTATTAAGTAAATGAAATATTCTCAAAGTGTTACATATTATTAAATACTGGATGTAACTTATATTAAATATGTATTTACAATATATTTTACATAAAACATATGCTATACCATATGCTTGATACATTGACTATATATAGCATTGAGTTGCTATGCAACTGTTGAAGAGATTTCAGGTACCCTTGTAGGTGTGCTTAGCAGTTCCAGCTAATTCATGGCAATAAGTACAGTAACACTTCCAGCTTTAATGTGAGATTATTAGGTTTATATTCTAGTAATATCCAGTTAAACTTATCTCATTGCTTTAACAATATTGTGGACAATATGCTTACTTCCATTCAGTTCTGATAGTTATTTGATTTTTATCTCACTTTGACTTCAAATGGACTGCCTATTTGTAGTCAGAAACCATTCCATAACATACACAACCAGATTCACTAAGCATCATTATCTATTGGCCTGCTTCTGTCATTGGTTATATCTTATCTATTCATATATCCATTGGGCTATAACAATGAATACCCAATCAAATCAAGATACAATTGTATCTGGAAAAATCCATTAGTTGAAAGTAAATTGAGCCATAACATGAACCTTTGTTTTGTTCAAAATTTCTTACATTGTAGAATTTCAACACCAGAGATTTCACATGCCTATTATATAGCTTATCATTTAATTAAATCAAATCTTATTTAGGGTTAGGTGAAATTTGATTTTTTTTATTGAAGTTAAAATAAATTATTAGTAGAAAGTTTTATTGGTCAAAATATATATATATACACACACATATATTTTATGTATATTAAATAACATGTATTCTCATTTACAGTTATTTATGATGTGTAGAGTTGACAATCCACACATTTGAATACAGTTTTTATACTTAAGTGTTGTATTCATTGTATAATCTTTTGCATTTGTTAAATATATAATCTATCTTCTTACTTATTAACTAAGTTGCCATCAAATTCTATTCCCCCCCCCCCCCCCCGCCCCCCCCCCCCCCCCCCCCCCCCCCCCCCCTTCCCCCCCCCCCCCCCCCCCCCCCCCCCCGGGAGCGGCAAAAAATGCCCAGACAAGGTGGGTTTCCCCCCACCGCGCAAAAAGGAAAACAGTGTGTGCCCCCAGGCAATTACGTCATAGCAAGGTAAATACTGGATTACCTTATATTTTTATTGCTTTGATTTTTCTTATTATTATTACTACTGTAATATTCCCCCCCACTACTTATAATCACACGAACTAAATAATTTCAACATTTATTTACAACAAACCGATATTAAAACATATTTACAACAACTGACATTAGCGTATTTAGGTTACATATATATTCTTACTAATAATTTAATATACACCTTACGATTACAACAAGTTTGATATATTAATAATATGCTTACATAATCTGGCCTTGCGGCTTACGACAAATAATAATAAAGCCCGGATGGCCTCTATAAGTCCCTAGTTCTGCTTTGGCACCTTCAGTGGCGGAGTTCACTGGATCACGAGTTCTGATTTCAGCCGGCATGCCGTCTTCTGGTTACACTGCTAACTCGTGATGATTTTCTTGTTCTATCTAGGCCTTAAATACCACTCTTCACATTCATGCACAGGAGTCTGGGATAGCTTTGTCTTGCTTCGGGTCCGTGTTCCAAACTGCTATTTCTCTGAGGTTCGTGAGTTTCCCGTGCAGAGGAGGGGGGGGATAAAACTGGAAATGCTTATCTCTTTTCTTATCTTTAGACATGTACCTTTAAAGTATTTAACTTTCTATTACTTGCTGATATTATAACGCAATACTAATACATAGCAACTACCATAACCACTATTGTTAATATTATATATATGCTACATTTTCATAACATCTAGCTGTATTGAAATTGACATTTCAATATATATAAATACAGACTAAATTAATCAACGTAACCCTAATTGAAAAGATTGAATTTCATGACAATGTATTTTCTTTTATGTTCAGCAAACAACCGTTCAACTAACGTTCTATAATTATCCTGAAATCTTTACTCTATTGAGCACAATAGTTCGTCATTCATTTACCAATCAATATTAAAATAATAACTAAATTGATTACGCATTATTGTAACATTCGTTTTAATAATATATATATATATACTTATTCGTAAAAATATATTTTAATTTTTATATGTTTTGATAATTTGCTTGCTTTCAGAATTTATAACTATGTAAATGTATAACACTGAACTTTTTAAAAAGCGAATTAAAACATTAAATTTTAATATTTTAAATGTTGTTTTTTTTTTTGACTTGTTAATTATATGATGGAACTCATTAATATGTAAATTTTTTATTTTGTGTTTTTAGTAGTTTTTTTTTTTAAAAAGTAAATAGACAAATCTAATGTTAATAACGGTGAAAGGGGAAGAGGGAGATATATAAATTATTTTAGAATGAATTTCAAAAATTATGTTGAATTTTTTTACACGACCTACAACTCTCAGTCCCATCTTATATTGCTGACCCATCTGATCACACATATGTTGAAAAGATAAATAATCACCAATATAAGTATTTTGTGCTAAACCAGCACTCATCAGTTGGTCCAGTTTACTATCTCCGCATGAGTGCTGGTTTAGCACGAAATACGGAAATTAGTGATTATTTATTTTTTCAACATGTGTGTGATCAGGTGGGTCAGCAATATAAGATGGCACTGAGAGTTGTGGGTCGTGTGAAAGTCTGAGTTCGAATCCCGCATGTATTACACATATAAATGCAGGTGTTAAGCCTGTACAATGTGGTGAATTTTTTTGTAAAATTTAAGCATAGCATCGTTTGAGCTGAATAAATTTATTTCATATTTTTACTATCTATTAATCTGAAAGACTATGCACCAGGACGAAAACTTTTTTTTTTCATATGTCAAAACGTTGACTGGGAAGCGAACCCGGGCCATCTGCTTGGAAGACAGCTATGCTAACCACACGGCCACCAACGCTTGACCAGGACGAAAACCATCCCAATAATCTTCCACGAAGAAATAATGATGTCTTTTGCCCCTTGTCAAGTAGTCAAGAATATTTAAATACTCATTTACTGACCAATAATTAGATGATTATTTGGAATGACCGTGGACTAGATGAGTGGGAAAAAATGCTAAATTTGCTTGGAAATTCTGAAGTATTTTGGGAAATTTAAATGTTTTATTAGCATTTAAATTTTAGATTGTGATTGTAATAGATGGATGCAGTAATTATGAAGCATTGAAGTATTTCTAATATATAGAAACATTGAAAAATTGTGTTTTTTTTTTAAATCAATGATATCAATATATATATAAAACATGGTAATAATAATAAAAATTTTATACTCTAAAAATCTTCATTAAACTATAGTACTCCACTTGTATTTAAATCAATAGTCTTTATTCAATGTTTATAGAACGTATTCTATAATCATTGAGTAAAGCAAATGATAGAATTATTTTGACAAAAATTTCAACGACATCTGGCTAATTATAACTTGCTACATTTTGATTTACAAGTGTCAAGGTTTCTCCCGTACAATTTTAACATTATCCACTCTAGATAAATACAGTAATGATTATTACTAATCATTTATTAAACTAAAGGTTGTCTCTAGCCTAGATATAAACTTTAAACGTTAATAGAAGATTAATATATCTGACTTTTAATCAAACATGCACACACGTGGAATTATTCATATTTCTCTTTCCCGTGTGTAATATTTTTAATAAATATATCAAATACTTCCATATCACCACACATCTTTTTAAAATCGTGTGAATAAATTACAATAACTAAAGCCACTAAAATACTTGGTTTCCAAACTAGTAAAAATATATGCATACATTAAAGGTTTTCACAGACTTAAGGTGATATTATAATAAGATTTTTTTTCCATATATTTAATCAAATAAAACCTTTGGCTAAGATAGACTATACATCCACCAATAATAACAATACAGTGCAAACTGCAATAACTAATCTGGTAATTAACAAAACCATTCCTCTGATTAATATTAAGTTATATATATATATATATATATATATATATATATATATATATATATAGCACTATATATATATATATATATATATATATATAGTGCTCTTCCTTAATGGAAAATTACTAACTAAAAGAATCTGGCTGAGATAACAACATTGACATTGATATACAGCTACGTTACATAAACAATAACTATCAAGACAAATAACACTAAGTCTAGTTCAAGATACACTGCTAACATACAGTATCTAATAAAGCAATATTTTTCAATAGTTAAATATAAGAAAACTTACTAGAATAGAATATCATAGCACTTAAATTCAACACAATAGTTAGGGTTACAACTATAATACTTAATCTATTTATTTCAGTAATTAATTTAACTTATAAAAACTTGCTCAATACTATAAATAAAATATGGTTCTATCAAAGTAACAAATATAATTATGAAACTCAACATGAGATGTTCAGTAAAGTATACTGACTCAAACATTAATTTTATTATTATGTTAAATATTAAAAAAAGGGTATTCATAAAGTAGTTTTCTGAACAAGATGATTTACAATCATAATTGTTTTTTAAATGTATGGTCCAAGAAGTGGATCACAATGAATGATCATATCAATAAAATGAGATCATTGGTAATTTTTTATTATTATTTAGATTACATTTTGCTTAATAATTTGTTTGTTCTTTAAAATGATATATCCTAATTAGTATTTTAAAATTAGTATTTTGTATTGCTTGAATTTAATAGTAAACATCAGATTAAACCATTGACAGAAATTGTCATCATGTGTATTTTTTATAAAAGAATTAGTGAATGCGGATGAATGTTTTGAAAACATCCAAGGATAATTAAAATATTTATTTAATGTGAATGCTTGAATATGTGTACATTAGATAACATCTTTAATTTATTAATGTTTTATTTTTGTGAATGTTGTCTGTTGAAATACAGAGAAAGACTTAATACCAATCTCTAAATTGTATAATAACAAATAAATAAAGGTATAGTACCAATATATGTTTTTTTTTTTTAATCAAGATCATTTGTCCTTGAAAACTTTTAAAAACCCATTTTGACATGAATTTAGATTTTTGTTGTTTTTTTTTTAATATTGTGTTTTGGGAAATTATTTTAGAATGCAGTTGGTATATTTTATGATGTTAAATGAGTTATTCAGTGTGAAATATATAGGATAGTGGTCATATGAAATCCTAGGTGTTAGGAATATGTTGAAATGTTGTATGTGAATTATATTTTCATACTTTAAAGTTAATATATCAAATTTATTAAGCACAAGCAGATAACAAATTTAATAAATTTGATATATTTACATTTGTTATTATCATTTCATTACATTTGAAAATTGCTTTGTAGTAAATCAAAAGATTTTTTGTTGTTTATTTATATATAATATTTAGTGAATTAAATGTGAAGGTATTTTATGCTTCACACTCTTAATTCAAAATGCTTGAGTCTGGCTTATTTATATATAAATTTAAGCATAGAAGAAGATGGGTCGCATCTTTTTCTTATAGTTCTGACTTGTGTTTTAGAATTAAGAGGTCCACATGCAGTCATTGTTACATCTGATTGGCTGTCACATAAGCATGTTTAAAGCACATCTTTTGAAGATTTTAGCTTTCATGTTATTACAATGTTATCTGCTTGCACTTAATAAATTTGATATATTTACATTTGTTACTATCATTTCATTAGATTTGAAAATTGCTAGATCATTTGTGAATTCAGATTATTCAGTTCGGACAGAATGCAGAATCCAAACAAGCAGAGATCCAGATATTTGGAAACTGTAAATGCAGTAGTAAGCCAGTCAATTACTGCTGTGGTCAACATTCATGTAAAATCTGCAGATCTAGCAAGATTCATTGCTAGACAACTTTAGGATATTCAGCTGGGCTTTAGGCCCCGAAAACTCTCAACAAAAAGAAAATCAACTGAACATCACCTGAACCAATGCCAAGAACAATGCTTAGATTGTAAATAAACACTAATGCAAAATCTCTCTTCCATTGTCAACACAAAGAATAGAAAACAGGCCCTGGAATCATCGATGGAGACCAAAAGGTCAACTATTTGGAAATTGACAACCATAAAAACCAAGGTAAAGTTACTTTTAAATAGCTGTGTAAACACTTAATTTTAAATGAAATGAACTTTAATTAATGGTCTATTATAATTTTAGTCTAATGTCATTCATATTTTTCTTATATAAAGTTTATTAAATATTAATGTTTGATTTAATTGTTATTTTGTCTATTTTCTCTTTCTCTCTTGTCACTGCATAACCAGTAACATAATGTAGAGTTATTTTATGTGTTAAGTAAATATCCTGGACCCTGAAACAGAGTGTGAGCTAGTCATGGAATATTTCAAGTGCTGGATTGTCCTAGTATTTTTAATCTAATGCTGAATATCCTGGCAACTCTCTGATGATGCTAGATGCAGAAACCGGTTTGGGGTTGAGGATATTCTCAAAGCTTATTAAGAGCTTATTTTGTGAGCTTTATTATATAACATTTGTAAATAGGAGCTTTATTAAAATTAGGTCATGTGACATCTGACTTCATTTTTTATCATTTTATTTTTTGCTATTAAGACTTTAATGATTTTATATGGCTAAAGCTATTAATATATGGTGTATCTGAACTTAGTTCAATCCCATATAGCTATTTGAGTTAGATAGCTGGATTTTTAGACACATGGATGTCTGAAAATTTCAGTTTTTCTTCTCAATAGTTATACATTAGATAAAGTGCTGGGCTTGTCCTAGTATTTTTAATCAAATGCTGAATATCCTGGCACCTCATTGATGATACCAGAAGCAGAAACCAATCTGGCGTTGATGATATTCTCAAAGCTTGTTAAGAGCTTGTTTTGCGAGCTCTATATATAACATTTGTAAATATGAGCTTTATTAAAATTAGGTCATGTGACATCTGTCTTGATTTTTTTTATCATTTTATTTTTTGCTATTAAGGCTTTGGTGATTTTATATTGTTAAAGCTATTAATTATGGTGTATCTGAACTTAGTTCAGTCTCATATGGCTCTTTGAGTTAGATAGCTGGATTTTTAGACATATGGATGTCTAAAAATTTCAGATTTTCTTCTCAATAATTATACATTTGATAAAGTGTTGGGCTTGTCCTAGTATTTTTAATCTAATGAATATCCTGGCATTTCACTGATGATGCTAGATGTAGAAACCAGTCTGGGGTTAAGGATATTCTCAAAGCTTGTTAAGAGCTTGTTTTGTGAGTTCTATATATTACACACATACATATATATAATAAATAAAAATGAGGAGATAATATACATTAAATAAGAATAAATTTTACTTTTTGATGTTATTAAGAAATTATCAATTACTACTAATTAACAATTCCTGAGGCTAAGCAACGTTTTCTCCTAAATCTATAATAGCTCTTTTGTGAACCCCTTTTACTTTAAAGACACCTAACAAAAGAGCTATTATAGGATTATGAGAAAAATTTGCTTAGCCTCAGGAATTGTAATTAGTAGCAATTGACATTTTCTTAGTAACATCAAAAGGTAAAGTTTATCTCTATTTAATAGAGATTATCTTCTTATTTCTATTCATTATTATAATAACAATCCATATAAACTTTTAACACACACACACACATATATATATATATATATATAGGAGAGAAATAATATAGAATAATTTTGGCAATACTTCATCACCATCATATTAGTAGCAAAACACATTTCAAAACAATCACAAACTATTTGGAACATTAGATTAAATTTTTTTATAGATAGACAGAAAAAACAGAAGACATTATAGTACTGAAAACTAGATCCCCAGATAAAAAGACTCTATTATATCACTGAGGAAAATTCTAGAATATTTTAGTAGTGCCTGATCTGTTTTATGACATTAAAAGCCATTTGAACATATAATTAGTGATTTTATTATTTGGGGAATAAATTTTCAAACCAGAAAAAGGTCATTATTACAGCCTGGAACATATGGAGTGTTATTTAAAAAGAAAAACAGACCATTTATGCATTAATGCCTTAAAAAATTGCAAAATAATGTCACTTGGTATGTAAGGTTGAAGATCATAAAATGTGCTGTTTTATTATTCAGATCATGGTCATTAAAAATAAATGCATTTTTTTATCAGAAAAAATATTGCAAAGATTATTATTGATCAATTTGATTTCATGGATACACATTTATACAAGTCTGTACCCAACAATTCAAAAGTGTAAAAGAAATGAACTTCTATGATTAAGTTTGTGCACCAAATATGTGAAAAATATAGTGCTAGTGATTAGTAATGAAATACCAATATTAAAAATGAGAAATGCTAATGGTCGATGTGGATATAAAAAAAAGAAAGATGAGTTATAATTTGTTGTAAATTCAATGATTTTCTAATGCCATTAATTTATTAAGCATCCAAAATAATGACTATGAGCATGAATTCCATTTAATGAAACCCTTGAGAATCAAATAGTTTAAATTCTAAGTCACTAACAGTAAAATATTTTTTTAATTATTAAAAAAGTATATCTAGAAAACATTGTGATTTAGATTATAAATTATTTATATAAACTTCAAGAAAAACTTTACTAATCTTTTCTACCCTATCTAGAAAATATGCAAATAGCTTTTAGCAATAATATATCAATTTGATACATTTATTAAATTAATAATAAACTAAATAAAGTCTGAATGTATAATAATAATAATAATAATAACAATAATAATACTAATAGTAGGAGTAGTAGTAGCAGTAGCAGTAGCAGCAACAGCAGTAGCAGCAGTAGCAGTAGCAGTAGTAGTAGTGGTAGTAGTAGCAGTAGCAGCAGCAGTAGTAGCAGTAGTAGTAGTAGCAGCAGTAGCAGTAACAGCAGCAGTAGCAGTAGCAATAGCAATAACAACAACAACAACAACAACAACAACAACAATAATAATAATAATAATAATAATAATAATAAAATAATAATAATAATAATAATAATAATAATAATAATAATAATAATAATAATAATAATAATAATAATAATAATAATAATAATAATAATAATAATAATAATAATAATAATAATAATAATAATAATAATAATAATAATAATAATAATAATAATAATAATAATAATCCAACAAAACTTTTACTAAGATGAAGCAAACAAAAAAATCAATAAGAATTTTATAAGAAATATTGATAATTGAGATAAAGTCAATATTAATAAGTAGTTTTAAGGAACAGAATAATAAATTTTAAAGAGTAGCCACATAAGATAAATAGAAATAATAAAACAATATTTGTAAGACATTAAGTATGAATACAAGTTTGATAAATAAAAGAGAGAAAGTAAAGTCAGATCAAAAGAAAGTTTCAGTCTCAATTGGATTTTCTGAAGAATATTAGCAGATCGTTTATTATCAATTTATCAGGAATGAAAGCATATTAAAAGTAAGCTTCAATAAACTATACTTATTGGTCTATACAAAAACAAGATCAATGGGATTTGTTGGGAAAAAAATCCTGGGTAATTAAAGATTAATCTTGAAGTAATTGTTAAAAAATAGTCATAAAATAGATAGTAAACAGTAGAAAGTTTTATATGAAGTTTAAAAAGAATTAATAAAACTAATAATTAAATTATTCCACTTAATGTAGTAAATTATTAAACACTTTAGGAATTGGAAGAATATTTATATTTTTCTACTAAAGAAAAGAGTTTTCACAATGTGCAAAATATTTTACTATATCGTTTATATGTGATATTATATTGAAAATCATTCAGCATATATTGGAGATATGTATGTAAAGATAATAAAAACTTTAAGAAAGGTTAATGAATAAGAATGTTGGTCAAATAATTGAAAAGGCCAGAAAATACTACATAAGGGTAAAATGTGCATATGCTTTTCTGATTAATATAATATTTTGATTCACCTTTTTATGCTAAATGAAACGAATATTGTTACACAATTAGATGATATTTTGAGAAGTTTCTATATAGAAAAAGAAGCTACAATAAACTCAGATTATCATAAAAAAGAAAGATTTTTTATTCATAAAGAAGTTATAAACTATTGCATACTTAAATTATATATTCAACTAGTATGTTGAATTTGGTTGAAGTTATATTTGAATTCAGGTTTGGTAGGGAAAGTAATATCAAGTTTAGGTGTAGTGATAGAATCAGATTTATAGCTGAAAATATTACTAATCAAATTTAAAAAAAACAGATGGAAAAGATAAGAGTTGTGGCTTAATGTGAAAAAGCCAAAGAATATAATGATATGAACAAATACTGACCTAAAACCAAAGGTGAAAACAGAAATCAATAATTTAATGCCTTGTTATGGGATTTATTTAAGGTTCTGCTGTAAAAGTTTTTATTTTTAATTATTTATCCCATTAGCTTTTCTTTTCATACTTATTTAGGAAAAAAGGTGAATAAAAAAACAAGTTATGATTTTGTTATAAGAAAAAGATTTATGATAAAAGATTCCGCGAACTTAAGCTTTTGGATAATTCTATAATTTTTATTGATTATAATTTGATCATTTGTTTATGATGGAATGTTTTTTTTTTTATTATCTCCATTACATGAAGTGTTATTAAAATAATAAAAAAAAAGTTGATTAATTTTAGAATATTAGGCATTCTTTATAAATGTGGCATAAACGTATTGGACTAAATAGTAGAATTTTATTATTTAGAGATCGAAAACTAGGTCATTATATTTTTTTGATTTATTATAAATTTAATAATTCTATATTTGCTATGCAGGTGTAAACATATATTGAAAAAAGTATTTCATCCTATTTATGTTGCACCATAACTAAAAATTACATGAAATAACATTGTATGTATAACTAAATTAATTATAATGATTATATCATTGTTATGGAGCACTCTTCCATTCAAATTGTTACGAGCAGCAGGAGACATTGACATCTGTGCTATACCTTAACATGCAAGTGTCTGCCTTTCTACTAATGGGTCTAAATTGCTAATGGGTCTAAATTGACTTATATTTTTAGAATGAAAACTAACTAAAGTAAAAGTGTCTGAAGATTTTTAGTTTCATCATTGGCTAAAAAAGAGAGTTTTCAAGATTATTTTAATATTGATAAAATTGTAAAAATACTATAGCAAGATGTACAAGACCAGACCTGTCAAGCGTTGGTGGCCGAGTAGTTAGCACAGCTGCCTTACAAGCAGTTGTCCCGGGCTTCGCTTCCCGGCCAACGCTTTGACACATAAAAAAAAGATGTACAAGACCAATCAATATCTTTTTCATCTTTCTGGATATACTATAGATTCTACTAAAGTAAAAATTACATCTTCATTGGATTACGCGTGAAATTAATGTTTATTTAACACTTCAAAAATAGTTTATAAGAAAGTTGAGCATAGGTTTCTAGAATGAGGCACAGTTTATATACATTATAAAGATCTCAAATATTTTCTAAAAAAATGCAAGCATTGGTGGTCGAGAGGTCAGCGACAGCTGCTTTACAAGCAGTTATCCCGGGATAGCGGGTTCGCTCCCGGCTGATGCTATGACATATGAGGGGAAAAAAAAACAATATTAACGACTTTTATTGGGAAAATATATCTGAGGATAGAATAAAATGGCGAGATACAAGTATATAAGATTCTGAAGTCTCTCAATAAAAAATACGGCTGCAGATGGTAAAGACAGCAACTTAATATTAAATAAACATTTAATAGAACAGTATGTTCTATACGTGGATGCATTTGTGATATTTGATTGTATGATCATTGTGAAATTCATCAACAATATCATTATCTTTTTTATTGGAATTGGAAAAGCCGTACTCCTATATGGAAAATTAAGTCACGTGATGTATGGCTTTATTTCCTTACTTCACGATATAATCAAATGCATTTTTTTTTAAAAAAAAATGTTAATTGATTAGTTTGGTTTAATAGATAATAACTTAAATAAATGAAAACGTTTAATTTATAAATATTGTATCTATATTTTGTTCAAATTTCTTTTTTTTTCTTTTCTTTGTCGACAATTTTCTCTTTGCCTATTACTTTATTCTACAAGACAATATAATAACATTTAAAAGATTACTGGTCTCTAAGGGAATGTATGTTTGACAATTATATGATAAAAGAAAGGCTGGATTCTCACGGGAAAACAATATCCCAAACACTGATGATATAATTCTTTGGGGAGACATTTTAATAAGATTTATAAAAGAAATACATATAGTATGAAAAATAAAATAGGCAATATAACATATTTTTTCTTCTTTCATTCCATTTTAATAAAACTTTTAAAAATAAGGTCAAAGTGCCATATATATATAAAAGAAATCATAGCTTAAAAAGTGCTATATGTATATATGAAAGGTTTCATAGCTTAATGAATATGCCTCTGTTTACTATATCCACATATTAGGATTCGAACTTAAACTAAGTAAAATTAACATTTTTTTCTAGATTACAATCAAGCTTAAAATTTTTCTCAAATAACTGCTCTTTGCCAACTTAGCTAACTATCAGATATTTGTAAGCTAATGGATATCTAGCTATTCTTAGCTAAAGGGTAAAATTAAGATGGAAACATTTCAACAGCCTCACCAATAATATATATTTATAATTTTTTTTTCTTTTACCAGTAATCTATTTTTTTAACTTATTGCAAGCTACAAGGTTTACTTTCATTTTAATAGCTAATAATATTATACTAATTTTCTATATGCCTTTTTACTACTTTTGTTACTAAAACATCATTTGACGTTTATTACTTTATATATATATAAACAGTACAAACACAAAGCTAAACTAGTCATCAATAAATAATTAAAATTATCCCAAATCCAAAACTCAAACAGACTAGCCAAAAAAAATAAAATCAAAAACACAACCAATTGTTTCACTGCTACAAGCAGACTTTTCAAGTGTAAAGAACTGCAAAACAATGCCATTATTATATTAAACATTACCCACAAATCCATTTACTTCTCCTCCACCTTTAATATTAAAAGAACTTCTAAATGAATTAATTGCTTCAGAATAATAAATTTTCAATAATAAAGATTTTTTAATTCTTCTTTTTATTTTGTTTCAAAGAAGACAATCTTAGGTTCATCAAAATTAATAGATTAAGCAGTATTCATGTTCTTATGTCTGTGTTGGTTAAGCAAGGATCTTTATCAAAAAATAAAATTAAAGTAATCAAAGTTTTGCTTTTAATATTAGATGATTCTATGTATTTTACTTATAATGGTAATTTTTATAAGATTAAGGAAAGGTGGATAATAGGTTATATTATTTCTCCTTTAGTTTGTTCAGTTTATATTAATTATATGGAAGAGGAAATCATTACCAAAAAGAATTGTTTATATTTAAGGTTATTTGTTAGATATGTGGATAATTGTTTGTTTGTAGTTGAGAATGATAAATTGAAGAAATTTGTAAATAAGTTTAATTGTTTTGATCCTTCTATAAGATATGTGTTAGAAGAAGGGGTGTAAGATATTGTTAGGGTTAAATTTTGTAGATCTTTTGATGATTAGCAATGTAAAGACTAATTTTTTTTTATTATGCAGTCATTTTGTTAAAAGTAAATAATTAAGGTCTATAATTAAACCTGATAGCTATCAGTCTGTATTTCATAAAGTATCTGCTTTAAGATATTATTGTTATAGGAATAAGAAATTAAATAATTCTAGTGTGGTAGCTTTGTTTCAGAAAGGGCAAGGATGGAAGAATTCCCGAAGAACATAAAAAAGGAGATAGCTAAAATGCCAAAAGAGATGGAAGAGTGGAAAAGGGAGATCTAACAAAACTATGGTGATGCATAAAAAAATTAGATGATGTGAGAAGTGAAATATTAAGGGAAGTAGAGGCAAGATTTCAAGAGTGGGAAAAGAAAGATAATATCCCCAAGCAAAATGATGAGAATGGGTCATGAGTGGATCAAATGTATCAGCAGTTAGCCAATTCAGGGCAAGAAGATACAAAGGAAGATACAAAAGTCAAGAACAGACAAAAAGTGATGGATGAAGGGCTTAAAAAAACAAGAACAAGACTACAATATGATGAATAACAAAGAAAGTAATCCGGATGTTCCCTTAGGAAAGAAAACTGGAGGTAGAAGTTATCAGTCACATCAGCAAGATATCAATCAACTTTTGAAAATCTGAGTGTTTGAAGAAAAAATGGGAGAAGCACCGACAGAACACATTAAAAGTTTGGAAAATTATTTCCATGTTAATAAAGTCAATAAATTTAGTGAATTGGCTATTGCCTGTGCTCACCTTCTTGGTGATGCACAAGCTTGGTGGGAATCTGTTCCACTACACTAAAATGTTCCAGGAATATAAAGATGCCTTGATCAGAAATTTTTGGAGTGCTGAGCATCAGGAGACAATCCTGTACCAAATAATGCAGGAAAAATACAAACTTATGCAAATAAAAGTTATTCCCAATTTTTCCATAGGCACGCGGCCAAATGTGTGCTACCCATCTGAGGAACAAATCATTAGGATCATTTGACATAACTTCCCATTCAGAATAGAACAAATGTTATTGATCATGAAATTTAAACACAATGGAACAGATGGCCGAATTATTGAATGCATTGGATATGAACCAACAAGACAAACCACTAGATAAGGCTAGAGAAAATATGCACATCAGTTCTGTAGTATCGGGTGGATGTGGACATGATTGAAATGAAGGAAGGTGAGGCCTAAAAGTCAAAGTTCAGAAACAGACATCAAGTACGCAGGAAACAGATTCAATAACCAAGAAAAGAAATATGGAAAGGGTAGGGGATACAGGCCAATTTCACCTAAGCCACTGGGTAGCAAAAACAAAGATTAAGAATGGACAGTAGTTGTAGTTGGGTGGTCATTCCATTTGAGCGGGTGTGGGGACCTGTAGTTTTCCAGGTGTATTGTGTATAGGTCAGTCTGCATCAGTGTTTCCTTTATGCTAGGGTGGAAATGATGAGGATTCAAAGGGTTGGATGGAGATCTTTTATGTAGTTTTGAATTTCTGTGGCTTTATGACATTGTATGTACTCTGGCAAAAAAAATGGGAGGATGATGTGGTCTCGGCTTGTCATATCAATGCTGGGGGAATGAGGGTTTGCATGTCTGGCAATTGGATGTTATGTTCACTGGGTTATAATAGGGCATTTAATCAAAATTAATATTTATCTCAATGTTAATAGTTAAATAAGACATTAAAAAGAGTGATCTCATTTTAACAATCTCATCAGGTAATGCTCTAACTAACTGATCAGGTTTGAATCCCATTCTAGTACTGTCACTGGTCAGGTCAGCAACACCTGAAGAAGAGGAGAGAATAATACCTCTCAAAACATTGTGCATATACTAATCTGTTTGATGTGCTATTACTAACAGTTGAATATATTTGGAATATTTAAATAAAGTTAAATTTTTCTAAAGACATTCAATACTCATATTAGATGATGGAAACAGTCCAATATAAAAATATGACTAAAAAGTGTTTTAGTGATCATTTAAAATAGAAATAAAAACAAATTTTGATTTTTCTTTAAAAAAAAAAATGATATTCTACTTTCTATTGATTCTAAAACTTGATTTTTTAAAATGTTTTTTTCATAAATAAAACAATATTGTAAATGATCAATAGTGCACACAATTCTCCTTTTATATATTAAACAGACTGTGATGTAATTTTAATGTGTATTAAATTTTGAATTGGAATAACTGAAAAAATTATTCAAATACTAGAAAATTAAAAATAATATATATAAATATATTTTGTAATAAAATATTTTAAATTACTTTGTGAATACTAAAAACTTAATATATATATATATGTCAACAGATGGCATTCTACCAAAAACACCATCAAGCGTATGTTTACATAAACGTCAGAGCATGCATTCACTATCTCTAAATTTAATTCCACTTTCAGATCATGATTTCAAGCTATTTGCTATCATCAGTGAAAGACAGGAATTTTAGAAACTAGATCTAAACACAAACTCTGAGCGTTTATGAAACAGTTTCTATTCAACTTGCAAGCGTGAATCTTTTAGACACGTAATGTCTTCAAACTCAGCATAGCAAGCCAGATAGCTATATGGGTCTGATCTCAGTTCAGCATCACCACATAGTAGAAGCCTCTGCAATATATATCATTGCTAGAAAGACCTCAAAGGTACATTTATGAAAAACAAAAAACAAGTTGAAAACTTGCTAATGCTTGTATTTTTTTGGTCAAACGCCATCTGTTGACATAAATACAAGCGTTAGCAAGTTTTTAACTTGTTTTTTGTTTTTCATAAATGTACCTTTGAGGTCTTTCTAGCAATGATATATATTGCAGAGGCTTCTACTATGTGGTGATGCTGAACTGAGATCAGACCCATATAGCTATCTGGCTTGCTATGCTGAGTTTGAAGATATTACGTGTCTAAAAGATTCATGCTTGCAAGCTGAATAGAAACTGTTTCATAAATGCTCAGAGTTTCTGTTTAGATCTAGTTTCTAAAATTCCTGTCTTTCACTGATGATAGCAAATAGCTTGAAATCATGATCTGAAAGTGGAATTAAAGTTAAAGATAGTGAATGCATGCTCTGACATTTATGTAAACATACGCTTGACGGTGTTTTTGGTAGAACGCCATCTGTTGACATAAATACAAGCATTAGCAAGTTTTTAACTTGTTTTTTTTTGTTTTTCATATATATATATTATAATAAATACTTTTATTCACTATAAATTAAAAAGCTAAAAAATATTTTTTTCAATCACAATCGAGATTTTTATGTTTAACTTAAAATAAAAGAATGGGATATCCAGAAATTAATTAATTCAACCACTATTTTTTTTTTTTACAGGAAATTGAATTAATTAATTTCTGGACACCCCATATGTTAAATATAAAAACTCCAATTGTGATTGAAGAAACAATTATTTTTCTGTTTTTTCAGTTCATAAATAAAAGTATTTATTATAATATATATATTATTAATTCTTTGTTTAAAATGCAAATCTTCCTATTTAAAAATTTAATATAATCTATTTTTAAATACAGAAGACTTTTTAAACTTTTTTCTTTTTTTCAGCGACCCCTTTTCACCCAATTAACAGTTGGATGTAATCATTTTAAAATAGTTATTGAATTTTAAGTAAAAAAAATAGACAGTTCATTTTAATTATGCTTAATAATTTATAGATATTTAACTGAAAATTTTAAAATTTTTATTTGTTAATTTATTTATTGTAAAAGATTAAAGATCACATTTGAAATTTTGTTTGGATGTAGAAGTTTTTGAATAATAGATATTCGATTAATGCATAACCATACATTCATATACATAGTTAAGATTTATATGTAATCATAGAATTAAACTTGAATGGAGAGCCTTTGGAGAAAAATTTAAACAGAAATATACCCATGTCTTTGAAAAGGAAGGTTTTAGTAGATATGTTTTACCAGTTCTTACTTATGAATATAAGACTGAGACACTTAACAGCAGAGCAATACTAGAAATTTTAGACCACTCCTTGAAATATGGAGAGATATATGTTGGAGATAACAGAGAGAGATTAAAAGTAAAATAGTTTCATGAGTGAACAATCAGGTATTATTAAACTCATTAAAAGAATTAAGAGATTAATATTGTGCCGGTCGGATTTGTATGTTCACATAACAAGATCTAGCATCTAGGCAAAAGTACCTCGAATCCAATTGTGCGCAAGATACACAGGTCAGGAACATTCATGAATTCTGCCCTATTTGCCTATTTCCCAGATCTATAACATGATGAGCAACAATCCCGATGACATCGATTAATTTACTTCTCACCCGCCGGCATCGATCATCGGAAACACAAAAAGACTCTAGGTTAAACTTAGATGATAGAATAACTTAATAACTAGCTATATTTTATGAGCAATGAAGGCTCATAACCTAGCATATTAATTATGTATTGAGTGGAGATCATCTAGTCATATTTAGCATAAGTAATAACTTAATATTTTAACTTAACTAAAAGAAAGCAATGGTTCGAGTTTGATATATATATTTAAGATTTATTAATAACAAAATTATGTCAAGTTATTTAGCCGATGTTAGCCTCGTGAGTATTATATACATGTGTTTGATTCATATTTAACGATAACATTATAATTGCGGCTATGCCAATAATATATATATATGTGATTTAATGAATTAGCGCTATTGGAATACCTTGTTGGAATACTATTACACTCCCAGAGATGAAAAGAGCATTTACTTAATTTAAAACACAATAATTTTATAAGCAGATATTATATTTGGTTACATTCATTATTATTGATTGGAGTTATAGATAATTAATGCGCGGGATGGGTAATGAATAATTATATAAACGATACTAAATCTATCGAATTAATACTTATATTAAACTAATGGAAATATGTCTGTTTAAAGAAATCATCTCATTACGGCTTATGACTATTGCTGGGTGACTAATAAGACACTGAAAGGCGGTGCATGCATGGCGGCTGATAGGGTTGGTCCAATTATGGATCCTGGAGTGTGCTTCATGAATTCTAAGAATGAAGTTGACCGATTTCCTCTGCAAACATAGGCAGGGTCGGTTTGACGAACGAAAGAGTCCAAGATTCCCTGGAATGAGGTACAGGTGAATCATGGATGACGAAGAGTGGTCGGCAACAACTTTATTGGGCTGGTTTCCCAGATTGCTCCCCATATAAAGTATGCACTTAAGACCAAGGATGTCCCCAGGGTGGTTTTACAACCTGGTTTAAGGACATAGATAACGACGATGGGGCTCGACTTCACGAATGCCTCCATGTGAGAAAGAAGCACAAATGTATATATACAAAATGGCCTTTATGAACGTAACGCTTAATAATATAATATAAATATGATTCTAAAGATTAAAGATTATCGAAACAGATTTATTGCCCATAAATTATGAAATATTCGGCGTAATGATATGGCTTCACTAAGCAAACATGGGTAATAATTATACTTAAATATAAAACTAAGATCTCAAGATCCCCCTCCCCCTTACATTATGTTACTTAATATTATTCATTACTTCTTACACATTTAATAAATCTCAATTTTGGTTAATTAATGCCCTTGTGAAAATATATAAATGATTACAAAATAAGTGAGTGGTGGTAATAGCTAAGATGGGTTTTACATATATAATATGATTTAAGAATAAAAGATAGCGCATTATTTAGGATGGAAAATGTGAAAAACAGATGTCAATCTGTATTTCTCCAGTAAACATAAAAATATAATTAGTTTATTTATCTAAAATCATGAGCACCTGGGCAAGTCGAATAAGACTTGTTTTGATCAAATTATTTACCCAGTAAATGATGGGTGGGGAAACGAAAATGAATTATATGCTGGCGATTTTAGAATACTATTGGCATTTATTTTAAAATATAAATACATAAATGTAAATGAAAATTATTTGCTGCTTGAAAATAAAATAAAAGAAAAACATTATATAGGAGGCTTAATATAATTAGTTATATAGAGTTATACGAATACATATTTTGAAGACATTTAAAATAGATGATTTAAATTATAAATATTACAGAGAAGGCAGGATTTAAGAATTGCAAGCGGTCAAAGTTCTTTTACCTTGCTTATTTAGAAGAGCGATTTCACTAGGAGTCAGTCCATCGGTATTGTTTCACTAGATCTAGGGTAGCATTATTAATTTGAGAGATAGCATTTCACTTTCACTGGAAAAATATACATAAAGTTCAGTAGTATGGGATGCAGAGCTTCGTTCATGGGAACAGCATATTAGAATGAAGGGACAAGGTGAAATTTCCTACTCATGACACATTGAGTGAGAATTAAAACTGGTGTGGAATATGTATAGCAACTTAGTTATTTAATGGTCTCCTTCCTTGTGGATTCAAATCCAGCAGTATATATACTTTTATTTTGAAGCTGTAACTTAGCAACTACTGCTAGACTTGAGGCGGTTTAAGCACTTAAGTTTCATTTGGAATAGTTTGACTGGATACTCTTATCTAGTAGGATGTTTGAAACAATGCAAGTTTGTTATCAGTTTCTCAAACGATTGTTTTAAAATATATCTTATGATTTTAAAACAAGCTAGCATGGACAATTTCCACTAATGGGTTTATTTTATTATTACCAATTTGTAATCTTTTACTTTAATCTAAGGGGTCTTCCAGGTAATTGTTTTTCGAGAGACTTTTTAACAAGATTGCATAATTTCTGGCTACAAAATTATATATGAAAAAATAATAAGTTTCATATATAATACCTTATATATATATATAATATAACTATTAATACATTCGCAATCTCCTACACTGAAATATATAGATATTTATTATTTATGCCCGCATACACATGAGAATATTATTATTAAATAAAATATCTTTAAATTAAAATACATACATTTACATTATTTATGTTATAATACTGAGCAAAGAAATATATATATTATTAGCTATGTATATACATGCATAAAGGCGGGTTTGAATACAGTTAGGTGGTAGGAAATTGGATGTGGGCTGTGAAGCAGGATCTGAGCATCAGATCATCTGCTTCAATATGGAGATGGGCTGTATAAATTACTATGATAATAGATGGACAATTGAAGTCTTAAACTGGATCTCAAAAGATGGTAAAATCATAAAAAGAGATACATGCGAGAGAAGAGGATAAATGAAATAAGAAACTTTATTGATATGATATAAAGAAGACTAGCTATGGATCAGAGAAACTGGATTAAACTTGAAGAAATCTTTATCCTACATTGGGACAGTAATGATTAAAAATGATGATGATGACATATGTATATAAGTAAGTATTTAAAACATCCTGAAAATGGGCTATGCATAAATAAGCTGATGTATAAATTTTAAATTAAGCATATCTCAGGGTATATATAAACAAAAGGAATAAACCATTCTCTTCCAAGGCTGTGTATTAAAGATACTTTAAATGTTGAACAAAGGATTAAGAATGAAATAAAACTATTTATTCTTGAAGATCTGATATTTATAAGCATACATTTATCAATATTGTTGATAATTAAGAGTGAAATTAATTTTAGCCAGATGGAATCTGGCACTTAAGAATTATTAAACTCAATCAATTATTCAAAACTTGAAAAGAATCTCGCTGTTAATACCTTGTGTAACGATATATAAATATGTCGTTACATTAATTTAAAATAAAAACTTAAAAGTTCGCAAATAAAAGGAAAAAACTAAACGCTAAAATTAAAATGTTTGTTAAACATATATATATATTCACACAGATGCTAAACTTTAAAAATATTTTTTTCATAAACAAAAAAAAAAGTATTTGAACGTATTTTTTTTAATAAAAAAATACAAGATTGAAATATATAAATATTTTAATAAAAAAATAACGTAAGTTAAAATAAAAACAGGTATTAATTAATTCCTGTAATCTGTAAATGGAAATGATTGTTTATTAATTATCTAAAAGCTGTTTAATTAAAAAGTCAGATGAAAAGTTAGATAAGAGAAGAAAGAGATTTTAGCTTGACCAGTGGAAGCAAATAAAGGCCCGGACCATAACGAAAAAACAGAACAGTGACGTTTTTGTTCATGGAATCCATAGGAGGACTATAAAAAGAAAAAATATTGAGTTCCAGTCAGTTTTTCCAACTTGATTTGATGAAAACGGTAAGACGCACTTGCCGTTCTCTCTCATTTTTTTTTTGTTTTAAAAAAAATATAAAATGAAAAGATTGTGATACCAGAACAGAAACAGCTAATGCTACCTCCAAAATATCAGACCGGTCTTCCAGGAAAGTCTCCATGGGAATTGCCAACAGGAACCTGGACTTTTCTACCATAAGCTATGTGAAATGAACAATTATTAAAATCAATTAAGAATTTTCGTCAAGTTTTATAAATTGATAAACAAGCCAACTTAAATGTTAAAAACGGACTCTTATCTGACTTTTGTAAGTTTTTAAATCAAATTAATAATGTTTAATTTTATATGTTTTCCGATTGATAAAAATCATTTCCATTTTTTTTCTTTCTTATTGTATAAATTGTTTATTGTTTAAATTTTAAATGAGGAAATTTAGGTTGGGTATAGACGTTGCATAGATTCGTTAGCGGTTGATAATGTTGTGGTTTTCACATTCGATTAGAATATATGTCAACAATATCACTGCAAGCATCTTACGATGAATGCTAATGGGATTTGTATATTCCCTATGCAAGTGACGTTTATCGATGACTTTGTATTTTGATCGGTTGTGTTTAATTTGGAATGTTTTTGACCGTGGAATCTGTGCAGCTGATCTGTACTCAACATTTTAAAACAAATTTTATAAAATGCATTTGTGCGAACGTATTTAAATGTTAAATTTAAGTCGGGCGTGAATGGCTATATAGTTTTGTAAAGTTATATTAAGGGAGGGTAATCTTAGGTTATTCATTTCGTAGTTGAATTGGTTCAATGGATTGGATATATTTGTGTAATTAGTAGATGTAGTATGAGGTCCGCTACGGGCAGGATTATAGATATACGCCACACACCCTCTGTTTGCCTATGGATGGGTTTGTAAGTCGGCAGAAGACCGCAGTCCATTCCTATGGAGTTTTTTGTTTATTGTTCTACTTGCCAACAGATGTCACATTCCTGTTGGTGGAGAGTCAATGTCTTCTCTATTTCTACTTATTGTTCAGATGTACGTTTCCTGACAGTATAGTATTTTGTGTTGTCGTGTCATGCTACATTGAATACATGAATGTATCAGATGGATTGGCGCCAGTTTGGTTGCGAAATTTGTTGCCTAAGGTTAAATCAGGGAAGAATATTTTCTTTTCAAATGCAGATCTATGTAGTCTATTCATACTTGACTATCTAAATAAAATATTAAACTCATTGAAACTTAGTTAAATGTAAAATTAAAAGTTAATATAAAAATCTAAAATGTTAAACTTATTCCTCAAAATTTAAATGTTATTTTATATGTGCGTAAATAAATATTTTTATGTGTTAATTTCTGGCAGTGGCTTTTATTTATTGATGTTTAAGATATAAATTAAGATATAGATTTTTATCTCTGCGTCTCCGCTGAGCTAGTGACTTGGGCTAACGATCGGAATATTTAAATAAAGTGGAATCTTAACAGCGCGTATCTGCCTACTTTATAAATTTTTCTAGGCTCAAATGCCTAGATGGCGCCCTAGTAGTTGCAGATATTGTTTTTGCAGTTAGATTCGATCTCCACTTGCATTTCGATCGTTATACTTGATTGTAATAATTAAATAAGATTTAATATAAAAAATTTAAATTGAACATAGATCACTCTTCTTCCTTCCCAAGTTATGAAGTAAAAACACTCTAAATATTGAACAAAGGATTAGGAATGAAATGAATCCATCCTTTCTTGGAGATCTGATGATTATATGCATATCTTTTCCAACATTGTTGATAATTCAAAGTGAAACTAATTTCAGAAATATGGCATTTAAGAGTTATTAAACTCATAATCAATTATGCAAGGCTGGAGATAGAATCTCATTTTTAACATCTTTAATTGTAATAATTAAATAAGATTTAATATGCAAACTTTAAATTAAACATAGTTTTAATGTATTTGTAACACCTTAAGTGCCATGTTCCATCTGGCTGATAAATTAAGTTCATTCTGAGTTATCAACAATGTTGACAAAATGTCATATCTCACATTCCCTTCAAATAATGAACTAATCCCGATTCTATCTTACCTAGATTGAGCAATTATCATTATGAACCTACACATATACAGATATGTAAAGCATAGCCAATTGCAAAAATGGGCCAATAGATGATGATGCTCACAGAATCTATATGTTTTCATTAAAAATTGGGTCAGACAACTACTGTCACAGAGCTGAAAGGCAGAATCCATGTTTTCCATATACCTAAGAATAGGTGAATTGTCAAGCATTGGTGATGAGAGATTAGTGACAGCTGCTTTACAAGCAGTTGTCGGGGGTTAGCGGGTTCGCTTCCCTGCTGATGTTATGCCACATGAGAAAAAAAAGAATAGGCGAATTCATTGTATTCTTAATCCTTTGTCCAACATTTAGAATGCTTTTAATTCATATCCTGGGGGCGATTTATTCCCTTTGTTTACATATATATTGTACTATATTTAATTTAAAGTTTACATTATTTAAATCTTATTTAATTATTTCAATTAAGTTGTTAAAGTGAGATTCTCTCTCTAGCAGTGTATAATTGATTATGAGTTTAATAATTTTTAAGTGCCATATTCTATCTGTCTGATAAATTAATTTCACCCTGAATTGTCAACACTGTAAGGTATGCTTATAATCATCAGAATTCCAACAAATAGGTGGATTCATTCTATTCTTAATTTTTTATTCAACATTTAGTGCTTTTAATTTATAGTCTGGAGATAGGATGATTACTCCCTTTTTAAAAATAAACTGATATATAAAATAAAAAAAATAAACAAATATATTTCAGAAAGTGTTTTAGTAATAGAAACAAAAAAAAATGCATATATAAAATGATATAAAATATGACATTATCGTCATCAATCAAGATCTTTTTTATACATTTCAACAAACTTTCATTACAGATCGCTTTTTAAAAAAAATTGCTTAAAATCTTTTTTATTTTTTCATTTCCCATAATGCTTTTGTAGTTTCGTTTTCTGTATTGCTGTACACAATCCAGCATTATTCAGAATAATCATTTTTTAAATATTAATATTTAATATATTTTTATTTTATTTTTTTTATATACTAATACAATAATAATATTAGTAATATTTACTGAGGCTATAACCTCGAGAATATGCATGTAAAATGCGATAGTAGGGACCTCTACAGGTGTTTAACCACAAGCTTACGCTATGGAAGTAAAGAGGGGAACCCTTCTTTACTTCAACCTACTTTCTAACATTAGAAAAATAAATTTGGGATTCCTAATTTATTTTTATATCAAAAGTTCATATTATGTAACTACTAAAAATTATAATTGAAAACATATATTAAAATAAAGTGTAAATTATACATGACATGTTTAATTCAAAAATAGAAGGATGATCTCAAGAGTTAAAATTCTTTGGATGAAACTCTAACTCCCATGTTCAGTGCTAAAAAATCCCTTAATCTTCTGACAAAAACTATTTGAGCATATGTACATATTTAGCTCGATTTACAATAAAAACTCATGAACATTATTTTTTCTTTTTAGTTGAGTACAAAAAAAGAGTACTACTAATAAAAAATGAATCATTTAAAATAATTCCTTTCTCCTCCAACAAAAACACTTTTTTGTTGTTGGCAATAAATTAAAATAATCATAAATTTTAAAAAAATCTTAATTTCACAAATTTTCAGAGTTGAAGAATATTTGTTATGGAATATGAAAATTATTTGAATTTTTAAAAATATATCAACAAAAATATACAAATTGTATTTTCATCAGATTATAAAAATTTCATAAATGTATTCTTTACATTATCATTCCATCACCTTTAATCTTAACCACTAAACATCACATGATCACCATTCTTTATGCTTACACAAACTGATTACACAGAGGTTTACACTAGATAGGGATTTTATGCACAAACCTTCTTGCATTCATTGATTACTCTGTCTTACACTGAATGGAAGTACTATAGGGAAAGGCTAATATATGTGTAATCAGTTTGTGTAAGCATAAAAAATGGTGATCATGTGATGTTTAGTAGTTAAGATTAAAGGTGATGGAATGATAATGTAAAGAATATATTTATGAAATTTTTATAATCTGATGAAAATACAATTTGTAGATTTTTGTTGATATATTTTTAATATAAAATATTAAAAAGGATCTTAATGTTAATGGAGTAAAGTATGGAATATACTATATCCTATTTGTAAATAATTTCAGAGTGAAGTGTGAATTATTTTAGTTTATTATAATTACTTATTTAATACTAGTTTATAAAATTTTGTATAATGTGTGAAATATTGTTTATTAAATATAAATTTGTGTAAATTATTTTAAATTTTGTATCATATTATTATAATAAATGTAGAGTTTATTTTTAAATTAATAAAGTATTGAGAGTCTCTTTACTTGTTCCCAAGTTATTATTCATCATCCTTGCCACACATATATTATAATAATTGAAAATATTTAATATTTTGCACATAATTTGAAATTAGATAATAACCAAGAAAAAATATGATGATTGTTCAAGATATTTAATATTTATTTAAAATATTAATTAATTCAATTTTTTTTATCGTTCTCAATAATCATAATGAAGACTGAATCATTAGTATGCCATATAAAAATATAAATGATTGGATTATAACACATTGTGATAATAAATTATTTTAAATTTGATTATGATAATTAATAGTGATAAGTGTTGGTTAATAATTTTAATTTAGTTTTTAGTCAGTTTATAAGAAAATTAGTTAATTATTTTAAAAGTGAGGAATTGATTAGTATATTTGTTTCTTAATTATTTTAAATATAGCTGGATGTAAGTAAAATCCCTGTCTACTTTTGGTTATATAAATTAAATTTATTCATTTAAGAAACAGTGGTTGCCTGAGATGTTGATTGAGTTAAGGAATGTTAATACAGGAATGATATACAATAATTTCAATAGGTAGATGAATATTACATTATATTATTATTAAATTTAACATAGGAAATTTTAATATTAAATATAATTTACATATTTTATTGTGAGTCATTGGAGTATGGTTGATATTTTAGTAAAGTAGAATTTTGTGATATTCCTATGTCAGTGAGAGCTTGCTTTTGTTATATAATTAATGTTAAAAAGAGGTACTTTACTGGATGATTAGATAACAAGTCTCATGATTATTTCTATTTTATTATTAAATAATTTATTAATATTGATATAATATATTAGACATTAAATGAGTAAGATTTGTATTATTAGAATTTTATATAAAAGAATGAAATCTGATTAGACTGAACTAGAAGTGTGTTGTTTATATCTACCCACACATAAGAGTTTAATAGTTCATGGCTTTGTCATCTGGTTAAGTTACAGTGTATGTATGTATATATATATAAAACTAGGTTTCAAATCCAGCTATTTCATTTTGAAAGTTGAGTTGATAATGATTATGAATATAATCAAAAATATTTATTTATGAGTTTTTATTTATATTATATTATAAATTGTTTACCGTTGCTTGGAATATATTTAAGTTTCGTTATATATATATGAAAAACAAAAGTTTTATATACGTAAAAACCTGCTATCACTTGTATTAACAAGTGTATTTGTTTACATAAATGTCAGAGTCAACATTCACTGTCTCTTTCTTTTTGCTCCATCCCTCAGATCAGCTGATTTCAAGCTGATTTGCTCTCATCAGTGAAGGATAGGAGTTAGAAACTAGACCTAAATATTAACTCCAAGTATTTATGCAAAACGTTTCTATCAGTTTGCAAGCATGAATTTTTTAAACACCTAAATGTCTTCAAACTCAGCCTATCAAACTAGATAGCTATATGGGTCTGATATCAGTTCAATTTCTTCACATAGTCAAAGCTTCTGCAATCTATATCATTGCAAGAAAACATTAAAGTTACATTTATGAAAAACAAAACAAGTTTTATATACGTAAAAACCTGCTATCGCTTGTATTAATGATCAATAGATGGAGCTTTACCAAGACCTCCAGACAAGCGTATTTGTTTACATAAGCGTCAGAATCAATATTCACTGTCTCTTTTATTTTGCTCAACCCTCAGATCAGCTGATTTCAAGCTAATTTGCTCTCATCAGTGAAGAGATAGGAGTTAGAAACGAGACCTAAATATTAACTCCAAGCATTTATGAAAAATGTTTCTATCAGTTTGCAAGCATGAATTTTTTAGACACCTAAATCTCTTCAAACTCAGACTATCACACTAGATAGCTATATGGGTCTGATATCAGTTTAGTTTCTCCACATAGTCAAAGCTTCTGCAATCTATATCATTGCAAAAAAACTTTAAAGGTACATTTATGAAAAACAAAACAAGTTTTATATACGTAAAAACCTGCTATTGCTTGTATTAATGATCAATAGATGGAGTTTTACCAAGACCTCCAAACAAGCGTATTTGTTTACATAAATGTCAGGGTCAATATTCACTGTCTCTTTCATTTTGCTCCACCCTCAGATCAGCTGATTTCAAGCTGATTTGCTCTCATCAGTGAAGCGATAGGAGTTAGAAACTAGACCTAAATATTAACTCCAAGCGTTTATGCAAAACATTTCTATCAGTTTGCAAGCATGAATTTTTAGACACCTAAATTTCTTTAAACTCAGCCTATCAAACTAGATAGCTATATGGGTCTGATATCAGTTCAGTTTCTCCACATAGTCAAAGCTTCTGCAATCTATATCATTGCAAGAAAACTTAAAAGGTACATTTATGAAAAACAGGTACATTTATGAAAAACAAAACAAGTTTTATATATGTAAAAACCTGCTATCACTTGTATTAATGATCAATAGATGGAGCTTTACCAAGACCTCCAAACAAGCGTATTTGTTACATAAACATCAGAGTCAATATTCACTGTCTCTTTTATTTTGCTCCACCCTCAGATCAGCTGATTTCAAGCTGATTTGCTTTCATCAGTGAAGGGATAGGAGTTAGAAACTAGACCTAAATATTAACTCCAAGCGTTTATGCAAAACGTATATAAAACTTGTTTTGTTTTTCATAAATGTAGCTTTAAAGTTTTCTTGCAATGATATAGATTGCAGAAGCTTTGACTATGCGGAGAAACTGAACTGATATCAGACCCATATAGCTATCCAGTTTGATAGGCTAAGTTTGAAGACATTTAGGTGTCTAAAAAATTCATGCTTCCAAACTGATAGAAACGTTTTGCATAAACGCTTGGAGTTAATATTTAGGTCTAGTTTCTAACTCCTATCCCTTCACTGATGAGAGCAAATCAGCTTGAAATCAGCTGATCTGAGGGTGGAGCAAAATGAAAGAGACAGTGAATACTGACTCTGACATTTATGTAAACAAATACGCTTGTTTGGAGGTCTTAGTAAAGCTCCATCTATTCATCATTAATATAAGCGATAGCAGGTTTTTCCGTATATAAAACTTGTTTTGTTTTTCATAAATGTACCTTTAAAGTTTTCTTGCAATGATATAGATTGTAAAAGCTTTGACTATGTGAAGAATCTGAACTGATATCAGACCCATATAGCTATCTAGTTTGGTAGGCTGAGTTTGAAGACATTTAGGTCTCTAAAAATTTCATGCTTGCAAACTGATAGAAACGTTTTGCATAAACGCTTGGAGTTAATATTTAGGTCTAGTTTCTAACTCCTATCCCTTCACTGATGAGAGCAAATCAGCTTGAAATCAGCTGATCTGAGGGGTGGAGCAAAATGAAAGAGACAGTGAATGTTGACTCTGACGTTTATGTAAACAAATACGCTTGTTTGGAGGTCTTGGTAAAGCTCCATCTATTGATCATACATATATATATGCACACATGCACTCACACATATATTGCACCTTATAACTCTGGTATGGCAACTTATGAGTCTTAAATAATTCTTGATAATAATAAGAAAACCATCTTTGATGATAACTGAGTTATTTTAATTTTTAGTTCACAATACTGTACTCTTTAATTTTTTTGAACAAGATCATAATCTTGAATATGCAACAAGTGAAACCCTATAGAATTTTATAGGCAAAAAGACTTCTTTTTGCTATTTTTATTTACTTAATTATTAGGTTTTGATTATTAATTTATAACATAATTTAATATTGAGTTGTGAAAATCAATTGCTAAAAACTTTATATCAATTAATTCCATATTATAGCCAGGAGAACTCATAAAGCATTTGTTGTTAGGTTAGTAATAACAGCACATCACAGCTCCTACTTTTTTCCTCGCTCCCCTTCTTCCTCCTTTCCCCCATCTTTGTCTTTTCTTTTTTCTCCCTGAATTTTACATATTATAAAATTATTAATGCAAGAATAGAATAATAAACTTAAGAGGTAAAGCTTCCTGGTTTGAATTCAACTTGACATTTTAAGTGCTAGAACATTACATGACCTCCAAAATAACAACAACTTGTAATTATTTTTGCTGTGCAATTTAGAATGATAATAGAGTCATCAGAACTAATGGTTTTTGAATTGGAGCATAATGTTACTTTTGTTGGTTGAATGTCACCTGACCTCACCGGTAAAAAACCATGTTTTATTATTTTGTTATAGTGTCATAATTCATATATATCTCCATCTGTCTTTAGACAAAACTTAATATACATACCTTATTTATTTATTCATATAATTTTCTGATGCCTAATTTAGCACAAAGTTAGTGTCATAGATTCAGGACTGTAAGATCATCAGATTGATTTTAATTCTGACACTTCCACCATTCAAACTTCTTTGAATTCTCAAACAAAAAAGCCGTTCAATTATTTAATTCTTCTTTTTATTTACTAATAAGATTTTCAAGTTTGATTTTTTTTGTTATGATAATTGTTTATTTTATACTTCTTAATAATACTCTTGAAATTCTTAAAGTAGATTTAATTAAATGATTTTAAGTATTTATATATCACCAGGTGTACTCGGCCTTTTGAAAGGCTGTCATTTTGATATGTTAATTTGACAGCATTACAGATGATAAAAATGCAATTTTAATATGTGGAATTATCTTCTTTACATAAAATATGGTCTGTAATAAAATTATGAATTATTAAATATAATATTTGTAATAGTTTTTTTTAATTAGTTGCTTTAACAATTTTTTTAAAGATCTAATGTAAATTAAACAAAAGATTTTAATATCATATAAGTAAATGAAACAAATGTAGTTGGTCTGAAAGGCCAACATTTTTGTAATAGGTTTTATTTAATTGGTTGCTTTAATAAATTTTTTTAATTGGTTACTTTAATAAATGTTTTTAATTGGTTGCTTTAATAATTTTTTTAATTGGTTACTTTAATAATTTTTTTTAATTGGTTGCTTTAATAAATTTATTTTTGCTTTGCAGAATTACTTGCTTTGAATAAAATGCTCATAAATTAAGCTTCTAAATTAAAATTAATTTTTTTAAATATACCTGTTATATTTGATATGTGAATTTGTTGACCGTATTCTGGACAACTATTAATGGTGGAATTATTTCCTTTGCCTAAAATATTCTTCATGTAATAATTTTTTTAATTGGTTGTGAATTTGACATGTGACATACAGAGAATCATACATTCACAGAAAACATGTCACAGTCTTAGGGACCAATGTGCACATGGCTTTTATATATAAGATCATTGAAGTTGATTTTAAATAATGAAACTGTTTTGCCTTTGAAAAGATTTTTCAATAGAAACTGCTCCAGATTGGTATTGGAAAGTAAATTTATTCTTCATTGTCAACCTCATAAAACTATTACCAAGAATAGTTAATAGAATGGCTTATTGATTAGCCAAAGGTTTCAGAACTAATTTGGCTAAATAAAAAAATAATAATTAAAAAGCCTTTTGATTCACTTTAACATTGTTCAACCATTTTCTAATATTGGTGATTTTTCTTAAGACATCTCTACTTTTTAATATAATTTGTATATGTATAGTTTGTGGTTTTATATGATTATAAATCATTTATAATAGTATTAATTGATATAAATTTTATAAATTGATTTCACTAAAATGATTACTAAGTAATAAACTATTTATAATTTTAATTACATATATATTTTAATAACAAAATAAACAATAATTATAATAAAATTATATGTAAATTATATATTCTTTGTGATATTTGAGCCGGATATCTCGCAGATGTTTTATTATTAATAAAATATTAGAAAGATATCTCATTTCTTCTTAAACGAAATTTATTTTTTGTTAATGCATAAAAGCTTAATTTATATAAATAAATAATAGAATATGACTGACTGTTTTCTTTGCAATATGAGGATATTCATGTCTTATGCTAAAATTTCTCCACATTTTAATTTTCCATCATTATATTTTGAGATATTCCTGAAGTGCCATTGTCACACTCTGATAAAATACTATTGTTCTAGCTAACTGGGAAAAAAACGATTGTCTTCTATTAGTTTTCAAATATTGCTTGACTATATTCATAAATATATGATTAAAGCTATCAGAAACATTAAAAATCTTATTTCAATTAATTATATATTTATGTTGATAGAAATTTATAAAACATTTGTGGTTAATTTAATAATAATGGCGTACTCCTTTCCTTTCTTCTTTTCTCATCCCTTTTTTATTCTTTTCCTTTCTGTCTTCTTTCTTCTTATCTTTCCCTTTTTCTCTATCAATTTTGCATAGTATAAAGTCATACCCATGCAATTTAGCATAAGGTTAGATTGATAAACTTATGAATTAAGCATCATTGATGTTCTAAATTTAAAAACCATTCAGGTATTTTTTTTATTCTGTGCAGTTTAGCATAGGAAGTAAAGTCAGCACAGATAAAAGTTTTTGGATTGGGATTTAACCTGTGACTTCTAATGCTTGAATGTCATATAAGCTGTTTAAATAAATGCCTTATTTTTGTCCTATGTAGTTTAATCCAGTGATCGAATAACTGATTTGAAAGGTAATGATTCCTGGATCCTAACTCCATCTAACATTACTAGTGATTAAACATTATATATTCTTTATAAGTAGCAAAATAACCAAATATTTTTTTATATAAAATTATATAGAGAAAAAATAAATTTTAATGAGCATGTCATAAATTAAATTAATACTAGGCTTATTTCATTAAAATATTCATTAAAAAATGCCATACTTAAAGATAATTAATAATAATTACAGCCCATAACACATCATCTACTAAAAGGAGTTGAGATAAAAAAGATAAACTTTTTCATACTCTTAACTACTTTAGGATCTCATATTATTGATTCAAAACTAGGTTGTATGTTAAAAAAATATATTAAAATTTAGGTTCATTTTAATTTGATCTCAGATTCATGTTATTTTTTGCATTTTGGAGTACATCTTAACTAGTATCTGATCATGTGTTGTGTAATTTAACACAGTGGCACAGTATTAAACTGTAAAATGAGGGTATTATGATCAATTCAGGTGCTAGTACTTCCAGCATTTGAACTTCTTATGAATTTATGAATAATAAAGACATTCAAATATTTTCATATATATTTCCTCTTCCCCAATATTTTTTATAGAAAGTGATATAGAAAATGATTTATAAATCCAACGGAATGTTTGACTTTCAGATCACAGGATATAGCTGATAATTTAATTAATTGCAGTGAATTCTTGATCTATTGTTTTTAAAGAGATCAGAGAAAATAAATGAAATAATTATAGAATTCTATTAACAATGATAGACAAAGACAATTTAATAATTAGTATAACTCAGATTTTATACTTTAAAATATTCTACACTCATTAATTGCAAAATACAATACTATTACAATAAATGTTTAGGAAAATAGAATAAGTAAAACAATATTAGATTTATTAATTAATTATACAAGTACTGAGTAAAAAATATTATAACTACTGATGAATTATATATATATATATATATATATATATATATACATTCATCAGTCTATAAAACAAATTTGTTTATATATATATATATATATATATATATATATATTAACAAATTTGTTTTCATTTCATTTTAAATTTTAGTTACCATTTATCTTTTGTTTAACATTAGCCATATTTAATTTTTTTTAAAAATCATTTTAACAGAAATCAGATAGAATATACTATTAAAAAAATAAAATATTCAAGAATGTAATAAAGCTGAAACAAATATAGTCATTACCTTTCAAAAAAAAACTTTTAAAAATTATTTTTATGTTCTTTATAAATTTTAAATTTAAACAGATAAATATTAAAATTATATATATTTTTATTAACAGATTTGTTACATTCCTTATAAAATTTCTAATAAAATGATATATAAACATGATTTGCTTAAGAAAATTCATTATTTCGAAATATTAAAAAAATAGAGACATTAATAACTTTTATTTTTCTTAAAAATACCACAAGTATTTCTTTCTTGTAGTAATATGTGTATAGATAGTAAAGAGAAAAATGTAGCTAACAGAAAAGAAAAGATTTAAATTTAATGCAATGCTCTTTTTATTATGTCTTGCCCATCTTCTTGTGGAAACAAGTGATTACTATAAAATGATTGCTTACAAATAATAAAACATTATTGCAATAATGTAGTAAAAGAATAAATTTATAAATAAAAATGCACATATAGCTTCCCATTAGTACTATTTAGGACTAATCTTTTTCTAATCACAAAGTTGAGATAAGAAGGATTTGGTAGATCTAGTATGTCAATCAATATTCCTGAAGAAACTAACTATGGTGGTATTTGAAAAGGTATGTGCTTATTTTAATTTTAATTGATAAGCAATTAAGCAGCATATCTGAACACTTTTGCAATGTAAACAATCAATATTCCACCCATCAAAAACAAAGTATGTCTTTTTTAAATAGATGACACAGAACATTTTTTTGGATGTTGTCAAACTACTGAGAACCCAATTGTGAGCACCCAAACATTGGATAACATAGAAAGTTGTATTTTCCCTGTTTGCAACTGCATAAGAAACACATATCCATTATGGTTGTCAGCAGAAAGCCACTTCTTGAACTCTTGCATCACTGGTTTTGAGTGATTATATTATTTCATGCTATACTAATCAACAAATTTCTTAATAAATTCAACAATTTCCACATCTCTCTGCATCAGATACATCTTCACAATTTATATTTCAGCAGTCATATATACATAAATGGCCCATTTTTATAAATTTCATTGAAATTTTTGGTTTTGATCTTTTGTATTTTTTTATTGTTGTTAAAATATAGAACAAAATAATATATGAAAAAAATAAATTCCTGAAAAATAAAGATGTCTTTGTTTCTTATCAGAATTCCAGATATCCTCTAACTTAGGCATACATGTAACAGAAAAGTCTATTATTATACCAAAAAAATGTAGATAATTCACAGTATAAAATTTTCTAGCACCGAATTTTTTCTCTTCAGCAGCATAATTGTTATTTTCAAAAATGATTTTTTTCATATATTTTTCTACCAAATAATAATTGAAATAAAAAGTGATTGAAAACTTAAATCTTAAAGACTAATAAAATTATTCATTAAATCGTTGTGAAGCCAATAATGTTCAATAGAAAAAAAGCATTCAAATCAGATTAAGAAACAAAAAAATCATACAACCTGCATTTGTGGACAAAGATGACTTGTTGATTTTTTTTTGTAGGAATTTTTATTACTTCTGAGAAATCACTAGGAAAAAACTATAATGAACTATAGCCTCCAAGTTCTATGGCTCTGCAATGGGGAAATCAATATCAATGCTTGAATCAATTGAATAATCTCCATTGTAATTTTTTTCATAAACACTAATCTATAAAAAAAATGCATTAGTTTTATCATAAAAAAGTAAAAATTATGCTTTCTGAAAGAAGAATCACAGACAAATCACATGATATAACTCACACATGCATAGTTTGTATTGTTTTATGTCAATTTAAATTGAGCTTGAGAATCATTAATTTAAATTTTAAAAATGTGGAAAAACATTATAGAAACAGTAATGGTTAAAATTTATTTTATTGTTGTTTAAATCTAGAAGAAGAATTTGTGATAAGTTAAAGCATTTCTTGGGAGGAAAAGGTTAGATTATTTATGAACAATTTTTGATTCTTTTAAATATTAGAATTTTTTAAAAAACTTTTGACAGTTTTATTATAAATGCAATTATAAAAATATATTGGAAAACTGTAAGAATATATATATATATATATATATATATATATATATATATATATATATATATATATATATATATATATATAATTAGAATGTATGAATATTTAATTACTGGAATATTATTTAATAATGAACAAATTAATTATAATATGTTTATGCACAGATACAATATAAGTATTTAATAAGTAAATTGTATATATGTATACAATACAATCAGCCTGTCAGTTTACTTTTAACTCTTGGTCTGAGGCAGTTGGCTTTGATTAGCTACTGTTCTAAGTACAGTGCTTTCTAATTAAGTATTATAAATGGATAGCTCCATATATTAAATATTTTCATCTAAAATATTCATTAAAAATATTATATGATAATAATAATGTTTAAAATTAAAAAAAGAACTATAATTGCAGAAAAGTATTATGTCAGGACATGATTTGTTAATGAGAGAAATGAAAAATATGAGAGATTGAAAAATATATTCATACAAGACTGTAACATTTTTATGGCCCTGATTTCAGGACTCAAATAAGCAAATAATGGATGCAGAAAAATGTATGAGTTCATTGTATTCTTAATAAGTTTTGTAATAAACAATAAAATAAAATAATAAGAAAAGTTAGTATATTTTCTAATATAAAATATTTTATATTGTAAAAGGATTTTATGCCATAAAATATTTTTCAAATAACATTTAAAAGATTTACGTCTATGTTTCTACTTAATTCCCACAAAGACTTTATATCTGTACAAAACAAATAAGTATTATTGCTATTACAAATTTTTAAACTTAGTTTTATATCTAATATTTTATTTATAACTGCCTGTTTACATAAATGACATCAGATGAATACTAATCCCAGAAAAGTCTGACAAAAAGATTAAAGAATATAGAAATCAATATTTATTAATAAAAAGTTTTAAAAAATCTATCATCTTTAATATTGATAAAATATCCAGAAATTTTGTAAATTATTACAGTATTTTTTTTAAAAAAAAAAAACAACGTTAAAATCAAAATGCCGTTTGACATTTACGTCTGTTCATAGAACTGGAAACTGATGCAGAATGTCTTTTAAGCTTTGAACTAAAATATTTGATTAAATTTAAACTTAACAATACTATGGTATATATAAGAATATAGATATACAGTATATAAATATTATTATAATTTGATTTTGAAGTGTCAAACTTCCCGCATTCTCATCTTTGAAACCATCTACTTTAGATAAATATATTAATGTTTATTATTAATCATTTCTTAGACTAGAGATTATCATATTATTCTACTCAAAATATAAAACTTTATACTCATTTTACGATTAAATAAATCTCTTTTTTTTTTGACAAACACAACGTATTTATATAATATCAATACAATTTCTTGAACTGAAAATTGTAAATACCTGTTTTTTTTATTTAACCTTTTTTCCACATTCATTTAAATAAATTTAAACTTGTTATATATAATAATTATTTTTCCCTACTAATGCGAAATATATTTTCTTAGTAAATTTATATATATATATCAAATGTTTATAGCCCAGAAGATCATGTGAAATAGTTCTCGGTCTTACATTAACATTATTACTATGCTAAACCAACAGAATATACATTTTTACTTATTCAAATATTTAAAATTTATATTGGAAATATTTTATTATCTAAATTGGATTTAAGAAGATTTCAAATTTTTTTTCTAATATTTAAAAAATGTTTTGGTCTTGACTTTTAAGTAAATTTTATTATGTAAAATTCTTTCTTAGACAGTCTCAAAGATAGGTGATTAAAAAAATTAAAACATACTAAATTGTAATCTAGTGTAAAAGCAATAAGAAAACTAATTCATTATGAAATTTTATAATGCCTGAAAAATTTAATAATAAAAAAAGAAAAGATAAAAGTAAGAGTAACCTCAGAATCAGTAGAGTAGGATATTTTCCCACCTGTATTGATGGTAATGTCACATGACAATTATACTCTTGTTTTTACAATCCATGTATCAACACTCATGTGACTAATCACCACTTTCTAGATAATAACGTAAACATCCATTTACTTATCAATAACTAGGGAGACAGTGGACTGGCTGTAGGTCAACTTATTATGATCTAATTTTTTTTTAGTTTTATCTGGTCTGGATTTGAACCAAGATTATTATTTTATGAGGTGTATTAGTTACTATGTCATAAGTGCTTGAAAAAAAAAACTTTTACCAACAATGAGATAATAATCTCCTTTATCACAATAATAAGTACACTAATGAAGAAACTGAAGAGTAAATGAGATGATAGATAATCCTAAATAAAAGCCATTTATGCAATTTCCAAAAGCCAACTTAATAGGATTGCTATTTGTTTTTAAATTTTTCACTAATATTAAAATAATTTATTCAACTTTTTTTCTGTTATATTATAATCAATTTTAAATAAGAAATCTTGAATACTTACTGGAATATTTAGGATTACTTTTTTATTCAGTACAATCTGATTACATTTGAGAGTTTTTTGTGTGTATTTATGATATAGATGTTAAGTATTGATATACTTGAGACTTAAATTACTTATTTGCATTAGGGATAATGTTTTTCTTAATAAATGATTAGTGAAAGTTATTATATTTCCATAAAGAGATGTGCATCAAAGTTGTGAATGCAGAGAATTTGAAACTTATCAATTACAATATAGTAATTATATATATGTATATATACTGAACAAATGATGAAGATATGTTTAAGAGATTGTGATCTGGGCCAACTGATGAATGCTGATTCAGCATGAAATATACCTCTTGGGGATCATTTATCTTTTTCACATAACTTTAATCATATATTTTAGTAATGTATGATGGAATAGAAGTTTGTGATATATTAATTCTAATATTCTCATGAGTAAATGATGAATTCATAGTATTATTTTCAGAAACTTTCATGTAATAAAGATATAACTAAATAACTGATGTTTCAGTCCAATAACAAGTTCTTTCCTCAGAGTTCCTTTTTTCTCACATCATAAGAGTCTGAAGTTAAGTTTAAGTATCCCTATATATATATATATATGATAAACAAAAATTGACATATATATATGCATATTTAAATATATATATATATATATATATATATATATAAATTTAAATTGCAACATGTTCTACATGGCTTATTTGAAAAAGTGTATGTTTCAAATGTATTTATAGTGTGAGAGATTGGGCTGATTTATGGGCTGTTGGATGTTTGTACTAGGATTAAGCTAAGACAAAAGATGCATTGATAAAAAAACTGCATATATATATATATATTATATATATTGTGCCATTACAATTTAGTCATTAGCTAAATTTATAGTAATGTGCATGTAAAAAGATGTAAAACAAAAATCATCATCACATTTTCAAAAAAAAAAAGGGAAGCTGTAGGGCATCCACGTTTAAACCCTACAAGATAAAGTTCTAAAAGCTTTAGACAGAAAGAGAGTTGGTCAACAATTATATTCTTTATTTGTTTGTGTGTTGATAGAAAAGTAATACACACATTTAAACTATTCAATATTTAATTTTTCTGTTAAAAAGCAAAGTTATAACACATATGTATAGGCAGTGTGTGTTATAAAAGCTATTTAGTTAGCCACTTTTAAATTTCAGATATTAAACTTTCTTTAAAACTAACCTATGCTTGATCAATTCTAATGTCTTATTCTATATTTCTATTTTTGCTTTTCTATAATTGTAATTGGGATTTAAAAGCTAAGGATTTAATTTTAAATATTAGGGTTATAATTACTAAGCTAGCAATTAGATTATTTAATGTCAGTTTATACATGATTTGAATGATGGAGTGTGTGTGTTACATCACATAAATGTATCTACATTTATTAAATATTGAAAGGAAGAAGGGTTAAATCTGTCAAATTATTTTTTTTTACAATTTTGTGTTAAGGGAGAAAATCTGTTGAATCAGATATATATTTTTGTAGCAATTTTGTTTTTGTAAATGATTGTTTGTCATTTTGGAGTTTAAGCTTGGTGGGAACTCTAATTTTGAAATTGTCTCATCTTAAGATCAAAAGAAAGAAGCTCCAATTTTAGATATTACAGATATACGTGAGGAAAAGGGATTAGACTATTTTTTTTTCTTCAAGACAAAAGTTTGTCTGAAAACCAGGTGTGTGATTTTTTTTAATGTTCCTAAAAAAGATTGCACTTTCCGACTAAAAATGAATTTGTCAAAAATAGCAAGTCACACTATCACTCTAATTGGGTGAGTTGACTCAAAAATCGGATATAAAAGTAGTCTGGAAAATCAGTTGATTTATTATTATAACATTGGTGATAGAGAGACTTTTTAAAAATTATTGAAACTAAAGCAGACAAACATTTTTAATTCTGCTAGATAACCTTTTTTTTAAAAATCATTTTTTTATATCAAGTTTTGAATGTTAAAAATATAAGGATGGTGGGGTAAGAAAAAATATATATTTTTCTGTCTGTCGACCAGACTCATCATCAACTAGCATATCATATAGGAAAGAAAAGATGTCTTGTCTGAAAAATAATATTCTACACCTTTCAACTGACTGAGAGAAATAAGATGTTTTTAAATAGAAAGAAGAAAGCATCCACTTGCATTTGAAGGTGATCAGGAAAATCTACTGATAAATATTAAATCATCAAGTCCAATTAATTGTTCCAGTAACTGATTTTAAACTCAAGAAAATTTATAAACATGAAAACAACTGCTGTATTTCATCCACTAAAAGAATCATGCTTGACAGGAAGAGAAGAAAAATTAATATAATGATTTCCAAATTGTCCACTAAAGCAAATAATCTCAATAGAATCATCATCATCAAATAAGAATACACCTCAAGAAAGAGATTATTCCAAAGTAAAACAGAAATGGTAGCTGCAGAAATATAGACATTATACAAGATAAGTTTGAGCCCTTGGAAGTTTGCCACAAAACAAAGGATCGGTAATATGACTTTTTATATCTATTTTCTTTATGATATCAGAGTCTTAATAAAATTTTAGCAATAAAGTGGTATAGTTTATTTAAAGAACTTTTAAAGACAATTCAGATCGATTAAAAACAATAATTTCTTACCAATAATAACCTTGAGCTTCATAAGTGGTTTTGAATGTATCAAAATTATTTGTTTATTGATTTACAGTTATGAAATATTAATGTGTAAAATAATTTTTTGTATTATTATTTTGGTTTTAAATAATATTTTGGTTTTTACGGGGTAAACACACACCTACATAATAATATTTTACATGTGTATAATTGTGTTGAATGTGAAGTAATAAGCAGTATTAAAATATTAAATTATTTTGTTTTAAGAAAGTATAGGTTTCAGCTTAGAAGGGAGGAAGAGAAAATGGTTTAAAACTTGTTTCTAAAACTTGCTCTTTCCAATTTTACTAACATTTATTTTTGTCATTCTACTTACATGTTAGATTTATAAGGGTATGTGTGTGAAAGAGAAAAGAGAGAGAAAAAAAAGTGTTTATTTTTTTTTTGAGACATTTTCTCATGGTATGAAATTCATGGTCAATGTGACATCCAATTTGAAATACATTTACGGGAAAGGGGGAAGAATTTAAAAATTAATGTTATGATTTTAAAACAGTCGATTATGATTATTGTTGTTGTTAATATAAATTTTCATGTAGATATAGAAATTTTTATGTATATGTTAGAAATGCAGCAATAAATATTAGTTTATTATTATTAAATGAGGTGTATATATTTTATTAAGTGTAGTCTTTATTAAGTGTGATCATTCATCATCAAGGTGAATATTAGTTATTTAAGTTCCAATTAGATATACTAAAATTAAGCAATGATTATGAATTTCTTTATAAATATTAGGTTTATGATTAAGCTTAGTCCTAAAGCTGTGGTTGAAACCATTGTCATTATTGTTATCATTATCATTATCATCATCATCATCAATGTTTTAATTAATGAGCTGTTTAACTGTTTAAAGGCCATAAATAAATATTGATTTCATAGTATTTAGTGATTTCTTAGTATTATTATAACCACCATCCCATCATCTATTTTATGCAAGGATGAGTGAATTGCCATCCTAAATTAATAGTAATCTGAGCTAGTAAAACTTATAAAAATATTGAAACACATTTGTTATGTTAAGATCTAAGAAATGATTTCTGTCTAATGAATTCCACTTTAGTTTAAAGATGTTTTATGTTTACTTAGATATTAGTGCATACAGTGATATGGCTCTAAAAAGCAAAATCTTCCATGTTTATTAGAAATAAAGTACCAAAAAGGGATTCAAACCTGGTACATGTGAAAAGGTTATTAGATATAACTGTGTCTAGATTCAGATAATCTAGTGGCACCCTGCTAGACCATATTCACTTGGTATTTGTTTAAATATGCACTTAACATCAAACCAAGAAATGAAAGTGGATAAAATCTACTGTCTGTATACCTGAGAAGTTATTTTATTGAGTTACCAGTGTGCTCACTCACTTGATTTCCATATACCTGAGTTATAATAATTTGCCCTAATAATTTGTTTATAATTATTGATATTGTGATATCTTGAGAAATCTAAGTATAGAAGTATGTTTCATTTAATCCAATGACCCTTAATATGATTGATAACTCAGTCTGATTTTTGTTTAATAGCCGCTACTCAGGTTAAATAATTCTTTTCTCTTTGATATAAAAATTCTATTATAATTTTTTTTTCCTTTATTAAGCTAAATATTTATATTTGAATCTTTTTTTAATTATTTAATACATTTGGATCGTTTGATCATCTTTATTAAGTAACAATGAATGTAATATTTGAATATTTGAGATTTTAATAATATTTGGATTTTTGACAAATCCAATGATATTTTAATATACAATTGAATATCTCTTTGATCACTTTATTTATGTTACAATATATATATATTGTACCTGACGAAAAACCCACCACCTAAACTGCAAGTCGGATCCAAACTCAGGCGGTTAAAACTGAATTCAAACCCAACTCACCAGCTCAGATTAGTAGAAATCTAAATCGATGGCACAGTGCTATGCACCAAGAAACTAGCTCAATGGTTGGTGAGGATTAGAGACCCCTGAATTGACACTAATATTGGATAATAAATTAACTAAAGATAATCTTAAATCGAATCATATGTATATGTTCGGGTTGCCAACACAGACAGCGAGCATTAACACTAAAATAATTATTGAATAAGAGAATTAAGAAATAAGAAACCAAGTGTGTTTATAAAATATTTAATAATAATAGTAATAGTTTTGTTTGAATTTTAACTGATGATTATATTAATCACCTCTAGCCTTTAACATAGTTTATAATTATAATAAGAGTGGCAGTCCTTATTATATGCCAATGAGTATTACACAATATTTGAAAGTCTATATGTCTATGCCCCCAACAAGAAAATAAAGGCAGATATAGGAATCAGTGCTGATGGAAATTATTATTCTAATTTTAGTACGACAGAATGTGAAATTTATTTTCACATTCGCAAATCCATTCATGAAGAGCAAGATACGTATTTTAGGGCATAACTTTAATCTTTATTAGAAAACTTATTTACTTTGAGATAACTGAGAATTTGTTTGACTTTAATTGAAATCACTTCATCACAAATTACGAGCATCAGAACAGGCTTTACTGGGACAGAGAGGTAATGGTCCTGACGAATTATGAGCTACAAAGTAAACATAAAAGATAATTGCTGGTTGGTAGTTTAAGTATTATGGTGGCTTGTATTTCACAAGTCTTACTGCCCTTTAAGTAGATGGGGAACACAAAGAAAACAGGCCGAGTCGTAACTATGAACCTTTGGTGTTCCGAATATAATATGAGCGGGGGAGGAAGTGCTTTCTTCCTCTATAATTAAAATATCAGAAATATCACCACCAACAAACCTGTGGAAATGAACGATAGCCCTACGCCAGCAATGTTGAAGATGATGATTTGATAGTCACCGTTTGAAAAATAAAATCCAATTATAGAATGCTCTACGTGATGACTTGATTAAATTAATTAAAGTCAAATGAGCTTTAACTAAAACTATTCTAAAGCATTATAAAATTATATTAATCATGCCTCAAATATCGTGCCCTTCCTGAATCTAAATAGCAAGTAACTGAAATTTGAATTAGAATATATTTGATTCCTTTATCAACCCTTTTTGCAAAAATATTTTAAGATTATATATGAGTAAATACATATATGTGAATATGAAAAATAGCAGGGGCATAGATATGAAATGGAGCTAATAATTTGTTATTAGCCAATTATAAAACTAGTAAACATTTAATAATTTCCTTTCGACTTGATGATTAATAGAACATATAAATTTAGTTCTAATGGGCGAGAATTACAATTAGACTTAATATTATATATTTGCACAAAGCAAATGGAACAAAGGAGCTCATCGGGTCAAAAGATTATTGGCATATAATTAAAAATAAACAACATTAATAACTCACACGATAAATATATATAATATAGTAAATGAATTGTCATCGTAAAAAAGGAAAATTAAATATAAGGACTAGAGATTGAGAGAATTACTATGAATTTAAAAAGCATAAATAAAAGAAAGTTTTACAGAGAATATTACATTTATAAGTGAGAAGAGCTCTTAAAGAGAGTTAAATTAAAGTTCGGAACTGGCCAGAAAGTTACGATTCATGATGGAAATATATTATCTGTTTCTCCAGGGACTGGTTCCTTAGTTTACACGTCCGAGTTGATGGAAATGTAGGCATGCATTTGATTGATTACTTGAACAGCATTTTATTTGATTTTGGCAGCATGATTGGTCCGGAAAGGATTTAGCAGCTTCATTGAAGATTTTCAGGGGATTTCAGGAACCGTAGCCAGATTCCTGACATTTAGCCCTTCACCATGATAGGAACACTATTTGAATTTATGATTTTAAGATGCACAGAATTTACTGGTACTTCTCTACAACAAAGATGGCTTCTCCCTCTCCCAACTTTTAAGAGCTATATATATTGTATCTGATGCCTTCAGACTACTGCTTCTTTCATGATCAATGTTACAAAATTTACTGGTTGTTTTTAGATACATTCCTTCGATAAGGCTTTCAAACTCATTAACTTGAATTCATTTTCTAATTAGAAAATGAATTCTTAAAATCAGAAAATGATTTTAATTAGGAAATCCTTACATTTTAAATACTTCTCTTTTTTTCTAATTAATAAAACTTTAACCATTGTTTTGGAAAGGGAAAATCTGAAAGCTAATCGAAAGAATGTAGCTTTTAATCACTAAAATTTTAACAAATGATTTAAAAGTAAAATAAACATTTCCGATGCAATGAAACTTTCTAACAATTATATATATTTAAATATTTACAAATATATACGCTCAATCCATGCAGTTATAATATATATACATTCTTCAATAATTTTATCATGAATTTATTAATAGCATTGATTAATTTAAACTCAAATGAATTAATTTTAATACACATTTATGAAATAAGTTTTTCTTTATGGAAATTAGCATGGACTGAATGTATAAAGCCCCATTGCATCGGAAATTAAAGGTTAGTACTAGGGTTTGAAGTGGGCTTATGGCTAGATGTCATGAAGCTAGGATCGAACTTAGATCCAACTGCTTCAATATATATATAACATTTTGCGGGTTCATCCATGTTAAAAACTTTTAATAGTAATATACTGACGTTTCGACTTGGTCACACAAGTCATCCACAGAGTTATAAAAGATAGAAAGACGTCAGTATATTAATATTAAAAGTTTTTAACACGGATGAACCCGCAAAATATGTTTTTTTTATATATTTAACACGTGAAAATCTTCGTTTTAACATATATATATTGTTAAGTGTTCTGGTATGAATGTTAATGTATTAATCATACTTATCAATATTAATTTAACTTCATTTTTTTATAAGCATAATAAATAAATGATTGAATAATCTCTTGCCAGGAAATTCATTAAGAAGTTCAAGCACAGGCAGACTGAGTTGTAATCCATCTATTTCAAGCTCTAGAATCTACCACTCTGTCCGTCACTGTGCTATATAGTAAAAAAAAAAAAAACCTCTACTAAATAACTTTAGCTTTGTTTTATTGTACTAAATTGTGTTGGAATATAATTTTGAATGCAAGCCATCAAAAAAAGTATTTATTCTTAATACAATATATATAAGCTTGAGTATTAATCCTGCAATATAGGAGAGATAGGAGACTTTTCAAAACGTGCTTTAATTATTATTATTCCGTGTTATTTATATTTTTCAGTGATTTCTTTTTCAAAACGTACTTTGATTGTTATTATTTTGCTTTATTTATAGTTGTCAGTTGCAAAAACATTGACTTTTTCAAAACATGCTTGGAAAACATATATTGTTTTTTTTTTGAAAACGCACTTTGACTATTATTATTTTTTTGCGCTCAGTTCATTTGATTTCATATTTTGATTTTCATTTTGTTTTCATAATTCCATAAGTAATGTGTGTGTGTTTTGTATAATACAAATTGTATTTGGAAATAGTCCAAAATGATGACAATTTAGAAGCTGCCCACTACCGAATTGAATGCTTTCGTTATTTTATTATTCTGTTTGGTGTATTTACCAAAAAGTATAGGTTGATGAATATTTTTCTACAATTTTTTCCCACCTGCATGAGGTAATTAATAAAAGTCTTATAATTTATATTTCTTTACTCTTCTGAATTATTTGATTTGTTTTGTTTACTTTTTTTGTTTTTTTGTGTGTATTTACAAAAAAGGTTGATTAATATTTATCTAAACTTTTCTTTTCTGCCTACATAAAAATCGGTAATGAAATTGTTAGAATTTCTTTCTTGTTGAGAATTCTTTGTGTTGTTTTATGAATTTATATAAAAAAGTATAGGTTGATGAATATTTTTCTCCAATTTTTTTTCCTTCTGCATGAAAAGTGCTAATAAAATTCTTCATTCTGAATTATTGGTTTGGTTTTGTTTACTTTTTTTTTTTTTTTTTTTACAAAAAATTCCATTTCTTAGTATTTTTCTGGAAAAGATCTCGACACACTTTGCAAGCATTTTGGTGGGAAAATTCTCCTTGGGGTGTCCATTTTCTGTAAGAAACGTGAAATTTGAATTGGTTTTTTTTAAAACATGATTAATTCTTGTGATTAATTCTTGTAATTTATTACAGTTAAAGTAGCGTACGTATATATTTTACCTGTATTTGTAAGTATTATTTACAAAAAAATATAATTTGGTGAATGTTTTATTGTAAAGTAATGTACATTAGGGAGTTGATTCAATCTATTTTCACTGGTTTGGGGGGGGGGGCAGAGAAAATATAATTTTTATGTTTTGCAATGTTGTTTTTAGTTAGATCTCTATTTTTTTCAATTTGGTTGTTTGAACGCGATCAATTCCGTTTATTTATTACAGTAGTAAGTAGCATACGTGCATATTTTATCTGTTTTTATACATCAATATTATTTAAACACAATTATAATTTAGTGATTGTATGTAAAGTAACATTGGAGAATTGATTCGATATATTTTCACCGGAGTGTAGTCTTTTAAGATATAAAATTTATGGTTTTAAATGTAGTTTGAATACTATTATTGAAAATCATACATATGTTTACAATTTTTTAGTGTGCATTAATTTTGGTCCTGCAATACCCTATTAGATTTGCTGTAACTTTTCTTATTCATGTCAACCTACTGATAACTTTGTAAATCTTTGCAAAAATATCATGTACAAGATCATGCGTGTACAAGTTACTTTTTGCACAAAAAAATCAGGCATAACATATTGTGTACAAGATCCATGTACACAGTATTTTGGTCAGATGACAAGATTTACAAAGTTATCAGCAGATTGGTACGAATGTGAAAAGGCCAGCAGGTCTAATAGTGTATTGCAGGATTAGTACTCAAGTACCAAATAAACAATTTAAGGTAAAAAATATTATATTTTAAATTCTTTAGTAGCTTCATTTAAAGCTGACAAGGATTACTACATAATTGAAAGTGCTACTAAAGAATTAAAAATATAATATTTTTTTACCATTAAATTATTTATTTATATATTACATATATTTTCTATAACAGGTATTATACTTTTACTCATATATATATATATTAAATTGCCTTACATAATTAAGAAATTCAACTCTGCCTTCTGTGAAATAAATATATAAATATATTAGAGTTCGTATTTCAAAATAGCAAGCTCAAAATGATACAACTTTGAAACTGTATGCTATTGGGCCTTAAATATTGAAATATGAACTAATTTAAACAAAAAGTGTGAAATTTATATAAGCAACAATCCTAACTTTACTAGTCTTATATAAAGATAAACTAAATATTACTAATTTTAATCTTTAAACCACCTAACACAATTATATATGAAAATAATCCCAATGCTTAAAGCTGTACTGAAATAAATATCCAAATATGTAATCAGCCCACATGGTTAAGAAAGTCAACTCTGCTCTCTGTGAAATGTGAAACTGTATGAGGGCAGTGCTGAATTCCTTAATCAGAGAAATTTCTTGGATGAATGGGAGAAAAAAATAATAAATGAAGCAAAGAAAAGAAAGGGACTGATAAAGAAATTAACAGTGTTTTCATATAATAAAGATGATGTAGCTAGAATTATATGGAAGGGAGTGACAGTAACAGGGTTAACATATGGTAACAATGTGTTATTTGTTAGTAAAGAGGTGTTAGATTATTTAGAAAAAATACAAAGAGAAATAGAAAGACATGCATCAGATGCAGATGTGTGGATGGTAAAGGAGGCAATTCAAAGGGAAATGGGATGGTCAAGTTTTTATATGAGAGATGCAAAAAAGCAAAATGAAAATGTTTTGTAGATTGCAGTTTATGGATAAAAATAGAATAGCCAAAATAGTATTTAATTGGGTTATGAGTAAATAGAAGGCAACAAATTGGGTGAGAAAGGTAGTATTGTATGCAGAAGATTTGGATAAAGAATTTACGTCAATATACTTATACAAAAGGTGGGATGATTGTATTAGGAGAATTATTGAGTGTTATAGTGGCAAGGAATGGGATAGAAGAATAAATGCATTAATAAAAAATAGGAATTGAAGAGATGGAGCATTAGTATGGAGAGTAAATAGAGTTTAAATATATATAGAAGTGAGCTAATTTATGATAGTAGCAAGGAAAGTAATTTACTGTTTAAAGACTGAACAGGATCTTTAGCAATAAGGGACTATACACATAGATAGAAAAATATGGGTGATTTAGTCTGCAAGTTGTGTGAGGAAGGCATTGAAAATTGTAGGTTTCTGTTAATTGAATATAAATTTCTGCAAGCTGAAAGGGTACAAATAATGTAGTTGTGGAAAAATAAATATAAACCAAGTAATTATACAGAAAGTGGGTTCTTGGTTTTTATGCTGGGAAAAGATAAGGGGGATTTAGATATAAAGGCCATGGAATTGACAAAGATTATGTTGTGGAAATGGGATGGGGCAGGATAGAGAAGAATATGGAAAAAAACTTAGGGAGAAGGACGGAAAGAGAAGATAAAGTGGCTAACAGGTTTTTCTGGGCATAGTGGCTGAAAGATTCCCAGCTCCAAATAAGAAGTCACAGTGCATCGCATTGCATCGCATGTGCTGTGATTTAATATTAGATATTTATTTCAGTATAGTGTTAAGTACTGGGATTATTTGCAATATATATATATGTGTGTGTGTGTGTGTGTGTAATGCTAAGTTTAACCATGTAGAAGAAGTGAAAAATATTGAAGAAAGAAAATTTATTTAAAAGTAAAATAGAAGAGAAATTGATTGTCTGTTTAGAAATAAAGAAATTAAGAATATATTGAAAAAACAATAAAATCTAGGGTATAAAAAAACAACTTAATTATCTTAAATAAAAAAACTATATTGTGTTAAACATGTTACTTGACCCCAAATAAAAGAAAACCAATCATTCTTATGATCGCTAATAATAAGAGTATATTGATTTTTATTTTTAACGATATATTTTTTTACTATGAAATTTAATTTACATTTTGATAAATTGATTAACAAATCATTATTTATTATAATTATTGATATTTATTTTGTGTATTTTACTGGTTTGTAATTTGTTGCAATTTAAGAATATTAAGATGTATATTACTAAATAAAAATTTGAAAAATTAGTACATTATTATTATTATTATTATTATTATTATTATTATTATTATTATTATTATTATTATTATTATTATTATTATTATTATTATTATTATTATTATTATTATTATTATTATTATTATTATTATTATTATTATTATTATTATTATTATTATTATTATTATTATTATTATTATTATTATTATTATTATTATTATTATTATTATTATTATTATTATTATTATTATTATTTTATTATTATTATTATTATTATTATTATTATTATTATTATTATTATTATTATTATTATTATTATTATCAATATAGATTTTTAGAGATCACATGAATTTTTTGTTGATTCATTAAATTTTCAACATAGTATATAATACAGGATTTATATTTTTCGAATTTGCTATTAATTTTTGACAATAAAATTAAAAATTAATGTCGCATCAAAGTTATGATTGTCATTTATCAATTTTGTTTACTTGTTAAGTTTTCAGTTAAAAATAAACTATTAAAAATATATTTAGAGATAATACAACTTATTTACAATAAAGTTACTGAAATATACAAATATTTAAATGTATAATTATCTGAATAAGTTTCTTAGAAAAAAGTTAAAGTAGAAGCAACACAAAGTTATCAATATTTTTTGTTATAGCCATGTACAATGCATATCTCTTTGCTTCCTTATTTAGAGTCTATAATCCTGTTGTCAGATTTTCATCTTTTTCAGTATTATTATGTTACCTACGTATATTATTTCTTTTTTTTTTTTTGCAATGAAATTCTTTGCACTTTTATTTGATCTTTTTCATACTTTTTCTTGATGTATGGTGAATAGGATTAGTGATATTGTATCTTCTCGCCTTGCATATTTTACAGTTTCTAATCATGTTCCCAAATCTCCATATATTTTTATTAATGCTTTTGAGTTATAATAGACATTTTTAAAAGAGTAATAAGTCTACTAAATAGTCCATAAAATTCAAGTACTATCCAAATCACCCTTAATGAATGCCTTCAAATGCTTTCTGAAAGTCAACAATTAAAAATATAAAGGTTTTTTAAACACTTTTCTCCTGTATTTTCTGGTTTAATAATTTGCAAGTTTTTTTTTAAAATCTGGATTTTGAATCTTTCATCTAAGATAATCAATAAGATTTTTTCTAAAGTTTTAATTAATATAATAGTTCTGTAATTTTTACATTATATATTGCTTCTTGTCTGTGGAATTGATGCTAACAGTGATTTTATTCCTTGACTTACAAACTATACTTTCTTCATCAGTCTGATTATCTCTTCAGTAGATCTACCATTTCCTATGTTTTTATTCTTTGTCAATTTATTTGCTAATTTTTTTTAAAAAATGTTATTTTATCATTTACATTATGACAAGATGGAGGTGCAATTTTATTAAGTTGTTTTATTAATTTTTATATTTTTTTCATTTGTTTTTATAATTCAAAACTGAATTTTGAACATAACTTTAAACTTTTATTCTCATTACTGAGCATTTTTCTTTCTCATATTTATTAATTTTGTGTTTGAGTCTTTTTTTCTGACAAGTCTTATCATTTTATATTTTTTTCTGGTTTATATTTTCATAATGCTATATAATCACATGGTTAATTGCTTAAGAAGTTATATAACACCCAAGCCACCTAGTGGTAGATTAAGCATTTAATGGTTTGATTCAATTAGATTGAATTGATATCTTTTATTAATTAATGTTCCTTAACCAAAAATCAATCCTGAAACCTTAGCTCTTAAATCTTCCAATGTATCTCTATATAATGACTGCCTTTTTTTATATTACCTCATCACATTTTATTTTATCTTATGCAAGTTTTGAATTTTCAGTATTTATTCTTTAATACTTTTTGTGTGATCCAATATTTTGTAATCTTTTTCTTCTCTGATATAATTTCAATAAAAAGTTTGATAAAAAGTCCTGAAAATAAGTTTTTTTTTGCCCATGATTTTGATTTTATTCTTAATCACTAATTGATATTTTTCCATTCTTTTTTACCTCCACTATTTTAGTCAAAGTTTTTTATTTTCTAAAAACTAGTTTTATTTAAAGTATCATCTTTATATATGCAATTACTAAGCTATTACCCGAATTAATATTTGCTATGAAAAGACAAAATCGTTGTAGTCATGTTATACATCTTATAATTATTACTTTAATGAGACCCCCATATCAATAAACATTTGATATAAAAAAATTCATTGATAAAATTGAATGTATATGGTGGATTTTTACTTTTTACAAGGTATAAAATGTGAATGCCTCAGACAGGGGGAGGGGCTCTACATTTTTAAAAACATGTAACTTAAAGGTTGTTATATTACTTCAATGATTGTATTTAAGAAAATAAATTAATAGTGAATCTATTTGTGTATATGCATTGTATATATTATCAAAAATGGAAATAAATTTAATCCACTATGCGGTGTTTCCATATATTTAAATAATTTACGTAATATAAAATCAAATATTATGTAACAACAATAATTATATATATATATAGTAACCCTTGGCTTTGCCAAAAAAGCTGGTATTTCAATTATTGTGAATATTTAATAAAAAAAAGAAAAATTATAAGAGGAAATTTTCATTAAGTTAATCTATCTTTGCAAATCACATTTATTAAGATTAAATAAGCATATGCAAACTTGAATAATAAATTATTATAAAATATTTCTGTCAGGAATAAATATTATTGTATTTTACTTTATTGTTTTACTAAAGTACTTTAAGCTTATGATTAAAATGGATTATAATATTTTAAATCCAAAAATGTAGCTTTAGCTGCTTGAGTTTTCAGGCGCCATATTGAATTTTTTTAAAAACTGACCTGAGACACAATTTTCACAATAACTTCAGTTTTAATAATGTTAGAGCAAAAAATTTTACGTTAATAGAAACTAGAAAAACAAAGGAAAACAATAAGTCTAAGACAAATAGTGATAATTATTTAAAAATAAGGGGGAAAAAAATTCAACATCTGACATAATTATTACTTTATTGTTTGTTCATAATTTCTATTTTATCATTGACTAAGTTTAAATTACATCTTCAGTGATAATTTCTTTGTATTCCTCAGAAAACTATCTTTCAAACCATATATAATACTTCTTATGTGAGTTAATCCATAGCTTCAGAATCTCCAAAACAAGTCACATATGAATTCTTCATTTTTATCTTGTACCCCAAAAGTTACCAAATTTCAAAGACATATTTCCAGAAGATAGATATGCATTTGTCAGCTTAGCAATTGGTTTCTTGTCTATTTAAAACTAGAAATTGTGGGCTACTGTCTGTATCACTGATAAAATGAGTTTCATCTCTTCATTTTATATTTTTTTGTGTACAACAGTGATGTTTATATTCTTTATGCATACCAGTGATGCTATCTTGTTATATTTATTGTCCCACAAAGATATAATTTATTTGCATATAGCTCATTTGCTAGCTATAGACTTGAAAATAATGTGATGCAAGATGTGGAAAAACTACTGACTTCACAGCAATTCCATGTGGTATATGCATAACCATTGTGGCTACTACTGCACAAACATCATTTGAAATCTCTTTTATTGGTTTTAAGTGTTTATATTTTCACATGGTACTATGCCCAGTAAATTTTGTGAATGCTTTATCAACTGCTACCTTTCTATACATTTAATTATGTTTTTAAAATTTACATTGCACTGCTGTATATATGTAAATCATTACTTGTTGTACAACATGTAACAGTAAACACAAACACACCATATAAACATAATAAATTATTAATATCAAAGATACAACATTACTGTACATATGAATAATAATTTATATACCATATAATAAAGAGCATAAATGATTTTAATATTATATTATTTATAATTTATATATTAAACACACACACCAATATAAAGACAAATTAACAAATTATACAAATAAATTATATTAATAAATTTAAAATATTAAAATTTTTTTTAAAATCTACTTACGATATAATATTCTGCGATTACATTGACATCCCATTATAGGCCTTGAATGTGGATGACCTGCATACTTTTAATCCATTTTCACTACATAATCAGGCTGTTTACAATTTTCTGCCTTTACCACTTCATGTAAATTAGAAAATTAACCAAAATAGGAAAAAATTAAATCCGCTTGGTTAAAAAAAAAATTCATAATATTTAAATGTCTTCCAATTTCAATCGAAAAGATGGCATTCAAAATATATTTTTATGGTGGATTGAATGCCCATATTTCTGTTGATGTCATGCTTATAGTTTTTATGTAATTTAAAAAAGAAAACAAAATTTCAATCAATCAGCTATGATGTGCTTCTGACACGCTGTTCTGAATTAAATCGTTAGAGAAGTTCAGATTATTCTAATACAATTTAGTATATCTAGTTTGGTGCCTGAATCAACTATAATAATAGTTAAAATTAATTTAATGTTAGCAGTTAATATGTAGTTGCCATAATTATAATAAAGTATTTTATTTAAATTTGTTCTTAAGAATAATCAATCCTTTGTCAAAATAGTATTATTAAAAATTGAGTTTAGGGATTAAACTAAATTAGTTGATTTTAAAAATAGATAATTAGTTTATTGCTATTTAAAAGAAAGAGTTAAATTAGTTAATTTATATTGCATATATAAAATTAACTAGAACTAAGCATAAGAAAAGTATAACAATCCAATTACTTACAAATATAACATACCAAGTAAAAAAAATAGCTTTTTTCACTTTTTCCTCACTTTCTTCCTTCTTTTATCAGAACTTGTAACAATCATACTTATTATTTTAAATTAATTGATAGTTTCAATATAATTTTCTAGCTTTCCTTATAGCTATTGTAATTCAAAAATAAACTCTTTTAATATATGCACTAAGAAAAGCTTATTTATTTTTTAACCATAATTTGCTTAATTTGTTTAGTATGCTTTCAACTAGCTTGTAGTTATAATCATAGCAGAAAAACTTAAAGCATATTATATATTCCTTTAAGTTTTTCTGCTATGATTATGACAACAAGCTAGTTGAAACCATGCTAAGCATACTATGTTAAATGAATTAAGCATATTGTGGTAAAAGAATAAATAAGCTTTTTTTAGTATACACATTAAAAAAGTGTTTATTTTTGAATTAAATTAATTGATGTATATATTTTAAAGATACCAAAGGTGATTGTTTCATACTTTATAACCGAGGCAAAACTCTACATACAGTAGTGCCATGCAGTGCAAGCCAGAGTAATCAATGGATACAAGAAGGTTTGTGCATAAAATCCCTATCTAGCATCTATTCATCTCTATTGTATAGAATGTTTGGCCTCTGTTATAACATCTTGTGTAATCATAAAAAATGATGATGATGTGATGTTTAGTGATTCATAATTTATAACATTAATCGTGATGCATTTTTTTATTGTGCTACAATTTTTTAGTTTAATATTACTTCAATGATATTTATTTTTAAATATAATCCAGATTCAATTCAAAATAACATTAAGTGATCTAATTTCTGCCAGGTCTAAAAATCACATTTTGTCAATCAATAATGTAGTGTTTATTTGTAGTGTATATTTTGATGGCATTAATTTAAAGTATGTATGTATTATATTACTTCATTCCAATTGTCCAAAATTATTGCAACTTGTATAGTTTATTCCCAACTTTTATATTCTTAAATTATCAAAATAATGAATATATGAAGATGGAATGCTCAAATCCCTTGATAATGTCAATATTATTATCATATCCATGTTGATCTTAAGTCAATCTGAATATCCTCATACATAGGATCTTAATATGTCCATTTAATTATACAGAAGAGGAATGGGCAGAATACAGGTTGAATATGTAATATTTAATTTTTTGTTTTTTTTATTTTTTTTTTTTTCCTCCCCCCCCCCCCCCTTTCCTTTTTATTCCACCCCCCCCATGGGCCTATATTCTTTTTTTTACCACACGGCTTTCTTATTTGTTTTATAACTGTATATTGTCTATACTAAACTTAATGTAATTATAAGGGACTTGAACTCTAACTTTTAAGCTCACTATTTCTATTCAATGCAGCTTATACAACTGATACACATGACCAGATATATGGAAAAAGATCAACATAGGTATGAAAATAATATTGTCATCAACAAGGTCTTTGAGCATTCCATTCTCAGATTTTTAATGAAATGGATAGTTAAAGAGTTGGAGAGCAAAGAAGATTGAAGCTTGTTCATTAAAGTTTAAAAATTTGCTATCTTAACTACACATCCAAGTCACCATCTTGAATTTAAAAAAAAATACAACAAATAATTTATAACATATCTTCTGTTTGAGTACAGTAAATATAAAAATATATACATAGTTAGAAAGAGCAATTATGAAAGAATGTAATAAAGCTGATAAAATAGTCATTATCTAAAAAAATTAAGAAAAAAGACATTTTTAACACTTTTAAACATGTTTATTTTTACCTTGGTTCACAAATTCTAAATTTTGAAAGTTAAAATAACATTTTCATAGAGAGCTTCATCACATTCATCATAAAATGCTGAAAAAATGATATATAACTTACTTGAGATACTTTTTTATAGTAGAAATGGTAAAAATGAAGTGATTGGTTACTTTCATTTTTACTAGCTGACCCAAATCTTGTTCTTCCATGAAGGATATCTACTGGTAGTTTTGCCATACAGGGTATGTTGGCAATATGTTTGGTTTTAGTGGGGGGGGGTAACAGTAAGAACAGTATTATGAGATATTATGCAAAGAAAACTTTTAGTAAACTGTAATGTATTATTATATATTAATTATTATATTATTAAAAAGTAGGGGGTGATCTAAAATATGTATTCTTTTCAAGTTAAAAAAAGTGTACTCAAAAAATAAATATCAAATAAAAATTTCTCTAAGATAAAATGAATAAAAACTAAATAAATCAATAAACATCAAAATAAACAAATTTATTATGAGCACTGATTATATATGTGTGTAGGAAGGAGATGATCTATGAGGTAGTGGATCACTGAGGATGCTTGAAAGTCTGTGTTCAAAATATTATTACAAAATTGTAACAAATGAGTACAATGTATCTGTAATCATGCAATAAATAAATGATCATATAAATAAAATCATGATATATCTTGCCTATTGCACTAACCATGTAGGTATATGATACCGAGTGTGGATGTTCATGTTTTTATTATCAGTGAAATGTAAATTGCGTAACATTTTACAACATATTTATTGCTTTCTACACATATGTAATCATATAAAAAATATAAGTAATAAAAAGCACTACTTGAATATTCACTGATGGGAAAATTGATTCCTGGCCTGCATGACACATAAATGTTATTATCCAGAATCGAATCCAAGTCAGCCATGAAGAGCAGTTCCCATGCTCATCCTTGCAGATAAAATGACTTTACCAACTTTTTTGTTGGTCACTGCAGCTTCTGGATCTGAACTATCACTAAAATTAGCTTCTAGAAAGAGGAGGCTCACAAATACAGATATTGGCAATAAGGAATTTCATATCCAAATCAAAACTAATAAGTGGTGAGAGAATCCATTTCAGCCATAAAATTTTTTTATGATTACTAAATCTAAAAAAAATGAGAGAGAAAAAAATTTAAAAATTGCATTTTAGAAAAAATATCATAAAAAATCAAAATTTCATCTTAGAAAAAAAAATACATAAATCTTTTTACATATGACAAGATGGCAGACAGGATTATATTATACCTGTAAGTATAAGATTTACCGATTCTGTGCAAACTCTAAAGTCTAAACTTCCAGCAAGAAATACTAAAGAGGTATTAGGAAGTTAAGAGATTTAAAGAGGCTTTAGCTGAAATACTTTGGAAAGAAATTAAGAATATTATTAAATTAATCATATTATTTTTAAAGCTAATTTTAAATTGCTTTATATCATTTTAATTATTATTTGTGAAATTTTTCAATTTACACCTTGCCAATACCGACTCAAATAATAGAATATATAAATATAAATATTCCCAGTAATAATATTATGTAATACATCGAGATTAATTCTCTAACTACTGGTTTATTAAGGAAATGAAATACTCTCAATCCAAAGCAAGGATAAAACTTTTCAGAGAAAAGAATAGACTGTCTTTTCTCTTTACCTCATTTCTTTTATAAAATATATGCCTGTATGTATGTGTGGAATATAATAATCCATGCAGGAAGATCATACAAAGGAGAGCAACAAAAGAAGCTGTGAGAGAAAGAACTATATTGGATGAAGAATTAAAACAATGATAAATAGAATATTATGGAAACAGAATAATTCTAAGTCAATAGACTCCAAAAATATGACAAAATAATGAAATGTATCATTATGTATGAAGTGAGATTTGACAGATGAAATCAAGAACTGAAAGACAATTAGTAGTTAAAGAAATTGATTAATGATGAAGATTTGCAGGAAGATCAAAAAAGAGAATGAAAAATCAATAAAAGATTGTAAGAAATAATGAATATTGAACACACTAGAAAAAAAATCTGAACTAGATAAATGGATTATTGTGAATATGTTCAGAAGATATCTCAGTAAAGATTACTAAAGCAAATACTAAACAACATCATCTGATAAGAGAAAAAGCGAACGTATAAAAAAAGCTCAAAAGAAAGAATAGATAGGAAAATTATAAAAATAAACTTGTGATAAGATTTATAGATTGATAGAAAGTCTTGGTGATTCTGAAATGAAAGACTTATAGTGTGTTATAGACTGATAAAAAGAAAACATTCTTATATAAAACCATTTCAATAGAAATAGTTACATACCTAGAATAAATCGGTGGTATAAGTACAGACTAATGTCAAATAAAAACAATGAACTGCATATAATTATTGACTTATGATTACAGATTAGTAAAAGGAAAAATTAAAAGAAACTTAAGTGTATTACACTGTTTTTTTTTTTCATGTGTCAAAGCATCGGCCGGGAAGCGAACCCGGGACAACTGCTTGTAAAGCGGCTGTGCTGATCACTCGACAAAGTTATTCCAAGAGTTTTTCATGTAGGAACAGCCAAAAATTGAACATTACAAGAAATCTTTTAACGTTCGTTAATGTTTTATATTTTTTTCATTTTTAAATTTTTCTTTACAATTTTGCTATGAGTAACTAATTATCCATTTATTAAACAATAATTAGATTGTAAATTAGGATTGTTATGAGATATCTGACGGTTGGAATTTGGAAATTTATAATTTATACATACTCACACATATACATACTTTATACACTATATACATACTTGAAGTAGATTTTTAAAGTATATATATAAATAATTTTGTAGTTAAATAACTTGAAATTAAATTAAAATTCTAGTAATTAAATTAATTAGTACAAAGAAGTTACTTTTACTAAAATAATATATATATATATTTACTGCGTGATATCAAATCTAAATTTTTACAACACAACTCAATAGACTAAATCAAGACTGATTGGTATTATAAATTTAATAAAACCTGTGTTGTTTTTTATTTTTCTGTTTGCGTAATTTTGAATTATTTTTGAAGGCATACTACAATTGAATTTTCTTTTCGTCTGACAAAATGTAGATATAAGATATTAGCTATAACTTACAGTTCGGATCATAATCGAAATCAAATTAAGAGAAATAATCAAATATGAAAAGAAAGTAAATTTTTGAATTTATCTGATAAATATTAATAAAAATATCGATTTCTAATTATATAAAAAATATTACAATCTTTTTTTTTGTTTTGTTCAAAAATGACCCTGTCTTTAAATATCCCTTTGAGTCATAACCCATGTTTTTTTCCACATGAAGTAATAGCTATAAATAGCATGAATTGTTTATTTATTTTCGTTTTAGAGTTAAAAAAAAAGCTTTATTTAAAAAGATTTGGTGCCATTGTGATCTATATATAAGTATGTTAAAATGTACAGTAAAAAACATAATTGAAACGATTTACTGCTCAGGAAATAATATGATGACCGTGTGTCAATGAGGCAGTTTTCCAGAAATGGAGATTTCTATCTTTTAAGTCCATCATTCTATAATGCAATAAATTGTGCAGGGCAAAGGATAGGATTTAAATCCTAAATAAAGAGAACATTTTCAAGACGCCGAAAATTGTCATCTAAGTTTAAGACTTATTTTTATAGTCATTTGTAACAGAATAAAAATAATAAACTAAACTAAAGTAAATATCAATCGATAAATAACAATCTAACACTTAAGTTAATAAGACAATGATAATAATCTTTGTTATAATCTCATAAATTCCAATAACATTTAGAATGGATAGAAAACAAATAAAACATTACTTCAAATTATCCTAAAATATGAGCATTGTTTGCAATAGATCAAAGGTGAAGCAATAAAACCAAATATCATTGTCTTATAAATAATGATCCTACAATTATTCCGAATTTTGGCTTCACCAACTACAAATTGACAACAATTTTTACATTTCTAACTCTCGAGCTTAAATACCTTAATCTCATTATTAAAATAAACTTAGAAGTCATGTCCACAAATAAATTCATTCATTTCAAAAAATTCTACAATAAGATAGACCCTATTTGTCAAATATGTAAAAGGCAAAAAGAGTCATTCAACCATATAATATTTACTCATGCCCTGGGCTCAATAAAATAAATTTAGCCATATACCAAAACTTAAGGATGGATTACTACAAAATCATGTTCTATAAAAGAAGATTTACAAACAAAACAGTTCCCTATTATTAGACTTTCAATCTTTATTACATATGCTATATGGAATGTCAGATGTAAGGTAATGTTCACAGTGCCTAACCCTGAACCAGTAAGTCTATTCATGAACATTATAAGGAGAATAAAAAACAGAGACTTCATCATAGCATCAAAACTCATGTACAGTGAAATGTGAAATTTACTTAATATACCAGTTCCACCGAATCATCAGTAGATTTGATTAAGCAAAAGACAATAGATACATTGTGCATCAATCCTAATAGGTGATTAAAAAGCTATATCAGTACATTATTATCAACCAGAAAATAATCAATATACAAATGGTTCCAGACTGTTAGAAATATGTAAAACATAATATTTTCTGTCTGTTAAAAGTATGTAAACACACTATTTTTTATAAATAGATAAAATTCTTTTGAAATTATAATAAAAATAATGGCAATGAATTAGACAAATAAACTTTAATATTTTTTATGAATCAAAACACTGTTTATAATAATACAAACTTATAGTAAAAGTTAATGTTATTTATATTCATGTTTAAATGAAATGATTAATGGATGGATCAGATAATAATTTAACATGTCCTACAAATCTTATCAATGATATCTAAATAATTATATGACTCACTAATTGATTTCTAAATAAAATAAAAATTATGCTAACTTAGCTATGCTATTTCACTAAATTAAGATGTAGTAGTATTATTATGATAAATCACCATTTTTCCAAAGAAGTCATCAATTGATTGATTAGTCATTCCAGTATTCTTTCATGACATCAAAGCAGTGTTTAAAGACTAAATTAAAGAGAAAATCAAAATATTGATAGCTGGTTAGATTTATACTGGATCAATCTATAACAAAAGCATCTTTAAAAAATAACTGTGGCCTAGTGGTTAGCATAGCTGCCTTCCAAGCAGCTGGCCCGGGTTTGCATCCTGGTCAATGCATTTGACATATGAAAAAAAAATATATATATCTTACAAATAATGAGAAACTATTCAATACTTCATTTTCCAGCGTAAATCTCCATTGAACATTACCTAGTCAATTTTTTTTTATCTATGCAGCTTAGGATTCTAGGTCATACTAGCTGACAAAGTATAGTTTTTAAGAATGTATAAATATAATCTGTATTAATCTTTGACAAGTTGAAGAAATGTCAATGTTTATACTATTAAAATAATCACTAAAGTTTTTGAATGTATATCATTTTAAAAAATAAACTAAAATCTGTTAAGAAAACATGGGTATGCAACTATGTCCACCACACATCTATATCCCAAGGAGTTATTAAAAATATTAAAGAAACTCCTCTTGGACTAACACACATATATACTCTATTTGATAATCAATGAAAAAGCTTTGCTCTTAGAGAATACTATTCAAGGAATGTGGAAAAAATCGATTTCATTATTAACACCTGAATAAAAATTGGATTTTGAACAAATATAAAAATAGTCTTTTTAAACATCTATCAACAAAATATTTTTATTATTATTAATATTTTGTAGATGTTTTATTTGAATTATTTATTCAATATTTTAAAGAAATTAAAAATTTATATTAAATACCATTTGTTTCCATAGTAATTGATTTTGTAATATTGTTGCAACAAATTAAAAAAGAAAATGACCACCGATTACGGGATGTCTTTATTATTAATGTTATCTAAGCCATTAAGAACTTGAAATATTTATAATTTATTGTTTAATATTATTTTTCTAAAAGATTATCTTTTTTTTTCATAAAAGTTTTATGAAAAAAAAATGTGTTCAACCTTTTTTAAAGTTTTATAAGATTAATATCTTTTGTTATAAATATTAAAAAGACAACTAGAATAATTAAAAAATGAATGAGTTATTATTCAAAAACATTAACTATTATTATTTTAATGAAGACAGGGAAAAAAAGGAAAAAAAAAATTAGTTTTTAATTTATTTTATGTATTTTTAGATAAAAAGTTCATGAATTGAAATGTATTCAGTAAGTAATGACTTATTTTTCAACTCCAAAGATAACTTTATGTAAGTATTGGGAATAATGAACTTATTCTAATTCGAAACCCAGGGGATACTGCCTAACGAAAATAACAATTGTATGCAACTAAAAACTTTGATCTTTTTTTTTTTCATATGTCATAGCATCGGACGAGACGCGAACCCAAACCCGTCTGCAACCAGCTACTTGCTTGCAAGGCAGGTGCGATGATTTCTCGGCTAACAACGCTTATGTGAAGAAATCATACAAAAATAAAATGTCACATGTTGTTGTTTGATATAATGTAAGATTGTAAGTGATATTTTTGGAAATATACCATTATTTTAATTACAGTATATTAAAATATAGTTCCTAAATAATTTTAGACATTCATCCAGAAAAAACAATTGGTTAATATTCAAAATTCAAAGATGTTGAAGTATTCAAATCATTAACTTGATTAGTATGAAATAACTGAAACACAGGCTTATTATATACCTGTGTCTATATATGTAATATATAGAGTTTCACACAACCTACCATTCTCCACTCTATCTCATAACACTGAAGCACTTGAACACACATATGTTGAAAAGATAAATAACCACCCCTATACGTATTTCATGCTAAACCAGCAATCATCAGTTGGTCCAGATTACCATTTCTACACATATATGCTATAAGTGCTCATATTTATATATATTAAGATAGCCAATCCTCATACCCTATATATTGATTAGTATGAAGTATTAAAACCTGTTCAAATACCATTTATTTAAAACAAGAGTATCTATTTACTTTGTCATCAAACATCTATTAATGAACATACTTACATAAATGTTGTGAAATTATAAACCATGATTTGTCTGGGAGACAAAGTGAAAAAAAAATTATTATTAGAATTTAAATCATGTTTATATAATAAGTTATAATAAGTTCAAAAAGTGCATCTACAGTATATGTATATTTGTAAATCACATCATCACAGCTAATGATTAAGCAGGGCATTAGAATATCAGTAATCTGTCATGAAGGAACACTTATTTAAATTTGAAATAGAACCCACTTATTATCTTGGTCTAATATCTTATATAGACAATGAGTGAAAACAATGATTGAAACAGAATGATATTAAATCATTCTAGAAGTTTTAAATAAAATCTATGTAATAGTCCAATATAAATTATATATTTATGAGTATTTATAAATATTAATTAATCTTTATAAATATTAATTAAATATGTCTTAAATATGTGATGTATGATTTACTTTACACCCTCTATAAAAATTTACAATCTTATATATATAGCAATGTTTAATGAAACACCCTCTATAAAAATTTACAATCTTATATATATAGCAATGTTTAATGAAACTGCTTGTAGAGCAAATGTTTCCAATCAAACCTGAAGTCATCAGCTTCTTGGAATATTTGTTCAGTTTATATCAAACACAACAAATCAATTTCTATTTAAATAGACCCACAATAGTCAATTTGATAGAAAAATTTTAACGTGAATTTTAACAGTAATTTAACTAAAGTCTTCTTTTTATTAGATAAATGTTAATTGATAATGTAGAGCTTACAATCTAACTCATTTTAAAAATAATCTTGCTTTAAATAAATATTTGAATGTGTATATATTAATTAATTAAACATTTCTTAAATAGGTACTGTATTAATATTATTTTACTACATTTATCTAATTAAAAATGAAATTACTATGTTTGATAAGATCTCAACTGATCTAGCAGCTGATGATATTAGGTTTTAATGATAGAAATATGTCCTGCAAGAGATAAGTTAATTTTTTACAAATATTGTTGAATATAATATAGAGGATTTAAGTAAAAAATGTTTAGACATTATATATTTAAATGGTGTATAATTAATAATTATTTATAAATTGAAATATTTATTTAAAGCATGATTATTTTAAAAATGAATTGGATTATAAACTCTGCTTTGACCATTAACTCTAAACAAAATAGGCTTTAGGTAGATAACCACTAAAATTCATATTCTTGCAAATCTATTTAAATAGAAATTGTCATATTTGATGTGATCTCAAGTGGTTTTCAGACCAGCTGATAATGTCAGATATAATTGATAGAAATGCATGCTTTGCAAAAAGGTATGAGATTTTTTTGTCCATGGTTGCTGTTCATATGACTATAAATTTATAAATTTCTAGAGAACATAATTCAAGTAACATTAGTAAGTTTATGTGTGTGTATGTGTGAGTAAGAATGAGAAAAAGATATACATATTATAACCTAATCTTTCCTATTGCATTGCCAAATTCATATAATATTAATATCATCTTAATTGTTTATTACTTTTACAATGCTTCTTTTATAACCTAATATGACAGTTTTGATTGCCTCAGCAATCTTCTTCAGAACTTCTACTTATATCTCAAAAAAATTGAAACTGTTGTATTAGGTTGTAAAAAAAAGCATTGTAAAAATAATAAAGAACATAGATGATATAAATATTTTTTCCAATTTTTTTATATATAAAAACAGGCAAAAACATTGATATGAAAAAAGGGCAGTTGATAGATGATCTTGATTACCATTGTGATAGATAGTAGGCTGGTAATTCTTAGTTGTCATCTTTTCTTGAGGCAAAATCACTACTGTGATGATTTGGAATTGAAAATAAAATAGGAGTTTCAGTTGATAAAGATAGTATTTTTAAGCTGCCCTATTTAGGAGTCTCTCTACCTATTATGAAATTGGAAGAAATCCAGATGTCTAAAATAATCTGTCGCACACAGCCTGGCCAGTTTATTGTACCTGGAAGATTATTCATTAAAGACATAAAAGTAATTTTATTATCAGGAACAGTAATAAAGCAGAAGACAATGATAGAACTAAAAATGTATTTGAAATGCCCATAGCAATATTGTTTTATCCACACACCCCTTTAAGTAAAGAATAACATGAATTTAATGACTGCAGAATTCAGGTTATTCTTTGCTTAAAGGATGAGTGTGGCTGAAACAACATAGCTATAGGGTGTTTCAAATGTTTTATATAGATTTCAGCTAGCATTATGCTTTGTTTTTATAACTAAAGTTTTGTATTATAAAAGTTTTTTTAAATATAAGTACATATAATGTATAAATTTTACTTGATACAAACTCTTCAAGATCAGAATAAAGAATAGCATTGGAAATTTAATAAAAAGGTAGACAACTATAAATTTTTTTGGAAGATAAAATCAATAAATGAAAGGAGAATGCATGATGTTGAATTTGGAATAATGTCTAATTTAGTATCTTCTATTCTTGGAACTCTTTGTTGAATCAATTAAAAACCAATCATAGTAAAATTTGGCATTCACAATGGTATCAGCTCTTATTTTTTTATTGAACTTACTCCAGTATTAGACCCAGAAAACTGAGAGAAATATATTAAATAGGCAAAACTCTTTATACAGTAGTGCCACTCAGTGCAAGCCAGAGTAATCAGTAGATGCCAGAAGGCTTGTGCATAAAATCCCTATCTAGCCTATTTATCCAATATCCCCAGACCAGTTTCTGGATTGTGGCCTTCATCAGTGAGGAGCTTTGGATATTAAAAAAATTATGATCATAATCTGAGAGAAAGATAGCTTTAATTCTTTGCCGGATAGCATTACTACAGTAATACCACCAAAAGATTAAACTTTTTTTTTTGAAACCTTAATACAAATGTTAATAGTCTTTGGTCAAAGAAGTTATTAAAAATATGGTATTGAACAGGTAAATTCAAATGGTTGCTTGTTATTGAATTTTTGCACAAGGCATAGATTGTCTACCCAAAATATATTGTTTAGGCAGAAAAATCACCATAAAGGAACACAAATGTATCTACACCAACAACAGTGGCATTTAATAAATAATATTAGAGTTAGGAGTCAGAATAAAAGAGATGTTCATATTAAATGAACACATGCAAATACAGGTTATAGGACAGGTTATAGGACAAATCATAGATTAGTACCTCTAAGATTAACATGATAGTTGCATTGGAAAATAAGTTTTATTCCTATTATATTAATAAAATATTGATATTTGATTACTATATATTGTAATTTTTAATTATTAAATATTAAAAATTTATAATTTGGACTTTCAGGATTATCATATTATTGATGCATGAAATGTTTTTACATAACATGTTATAGATATAAATAAATCTATCCCGGGTTTCCTAAAAAAAGAATTATAACTGGTTTTCTGACAATGATGGTATTATTAGTGAAATGATGAGAAGAAAGCATGTGGCATTTTCTGCAAAGCAGAATAATAAATTAAATATGAAGCATCATAATAAATATAAAGACTTACAAACAAGTTCAATGACTGAAAGGAAAATTTAAAAATGATTGACAGATTAAAGCTGAAAATAAGATACTAATATTTGCTTATCGTGGCCACTCTTGAATTTTTTTTAATGCATTCAAAGCAACACATGAACCTAAAAAACTATATCAGTCCTGTTATTTCCAGAAATGGCAGTCTCTTATACATTGTCAAAGATATTTTGAAAAGCTGGAAGAAGTATTTTGGTCACCTTTTAAAAAATATTGCAAGAATTGAGATGATGACTTTTAATATATCCATTTTATCTGTCCATTAAGATTTGAAAAAAAAAACAGCTTCTTGGAAAAAGACTATTGGCCCGGATAAAATACCTGGAGACTTTTTAAAGTATAGAGGTGATATGTTAGCTTCAAAAATATTGGAGATTTTTAAACATATATGGACTCGTGAAGTTATGTTACCTGATTTTAAGGATCTCAATTTTTTAAAATAAAGAGAATAGACAAGATTGTAAAAATTATTACAGAATACCAGTGCCATTATCAACTAAAAGAAAGATACTTTCAAGAATTGTTTAAATAGGTTGCTTCAAGTCATAGATAAGTGATTACTAAAGACAATGTCATTTTAAAAAATCAAGAAACTCTATAGATATAATTTTGGTTGGCAGCGAAATAAAAAAAACTGTTAGGAATGATAGAGTGATTTATATTTTGCATTTTTTATTTGTTTAAGATATTTGTTTTAATTAATCAAAAGCTCTGGTTTAGAACTAGTTGAGGGTCTATTACATTTTTTTATATTATGCAGCTTCTACATAATGGAGTGAGAGAAAATATTATTGTAGATGGAAAATGTTAAGGTATTTGAAATAAAAACTGGTGTTTAAACAAGGATGTGTACTTGCTCCAACATTATTTTTTATATTTGTGATTGTGGTTTTTGGCATTGTTTATAAGTGAGATGCTATAGAAGAATCAAGTTGCAATACAGCTTTGAATGTGAAATTTTAAATCTCATTTATTTAAAAACAAAAATAAGACTTTAATCTTCCTGGTTTCTGAATTTACAGACTGCTGATGATTCTACTATTTTTGTCAGTTGAAAAAATTATCTACTGAATGCAGTAAATGAATTAAATGCAACAGAGAATGTTAAAAAAAACTTAGATTTTTTATTGGCCAGTGACAGAAAATGAATTCTCAGTAACTATTAGCTTGGAGTGAAATATACTATGAATGAACAATGCTATACTTCCTTCCACATATATTTAAACTAATTTAATTCAAAATCATGAATTCTTGAAAATAAGAAACCTTCTCTTTTCTGTGATATATAAATTAAATTTGTACAAATAACTTAGTGATTGAAATATCAGGCTCATACTAAGTTCAAGTCCTGATTTAAGCATAGTCAATAAGGGTTGGTTTATATAAAAATAAGCTCTAAGCATCAGAGTTAGACTTATGCTTTTAAAACACTTATTGATAGGTGAATGCACATAAATGTATTCTAACAGCACATGCATGAAGATTAATTTCCTCCTACAAGATTATAATTATACACATTGCTAAATTATTTATTTACATATATTCAAATTAATTTAATTCCAAATCATGGCTACTTAAAAATGAGAAACTTTCTCTTGCCTGTGATATATAAACTAAATTTGTACAAAATAATTTGTCAATTGAAATATGAGGCTCATAATAAGTTCAAGTCCTGATTTAAGCATAGTCAGTTATGGTTGGTTTATATAAAAATAAGTTCTGAGCACAACTGTTACACTTATGCTTTTAAAACACTTATTGAAAGATGAGTGCACATTAATTTACTCTAAAAGCCCATGTGTGAAGATTAATTTCCTTTTACAAGATTATATATATATGTGATATTTAAATATAAGTATAATATATATACTTCAAGCTAGATGTAATTAGAAAGTATTTGAACTCAGACTTTCAAGCTCCCTTTAGTCATCCACTCCATTTTATACAATCGATACACATGACCACATACATATGGAAAAGATCAATAATCTCCAATATACATATTTCATGCTGAACCAGAACTCATCAGTTTGTCCATATTATCATCTCCTACACACACACACACACACACACATATATATATAATCAGTGCTCAGTTTACAATAGTATAATAAATCATCAAACATTAATGGACAAGTTTCAATCTTCTGAACTCTATATTTTCAGGAACATTTGAGTTTTCAGTTATGAGACAAAATACATATAATATGAAAGTTTGTAATTTCTTTCTTTGCATTGAGATCTGTGAATAGCTATTTATTTCTTGCTTGCAGTTTGATTAAAAATTGTTGATATATATATTTATGTTTGTGTGTTGATATAAATATCTGAATGACTAAAATTCAAACTCAGTAGTGAAGTGTCAATAAATAATGTTAGATACAATCATCATCAGAAGTCACTTGACCTATATTCACTAAATAAATATAAAAAGCTGAGTTATGACATCTATTTGTAAGTCTACGTTTATAAACTTTAACCCTTTTATTAAGACTTAATTTACTTTGACTTATACAAAATTTACCAACTGCAAGGGTCTATTTGTATAATAGACAAAATCATAATTGTAAGAGAATGTATAAATTTTTTATTTTGCTAATATTTATTGTATGATTTTCTACATTATTATTAGTATATCATTAAGCAGTATTTAATTATTAATCTATATATATAAAATACATATTTTGTGGGTTCATCCATGTTAAAAACTTTTAATATTAATATACTGACGTTTCAACTTGGTCACACAAGCCATCCACAGAGTTATAAAAGGTAGAAAGACAGTTGTAGAGGCGCTACAATCACTGATTTGAATAAAATGTTAAAATTCCACCAATAGCAAAAAATGTTAAATTTAGGAATGTTTTTTAAAAAAATCTTTCCAAATAGGAGGAAGTTTGCATGTATCATCTCACTTATTGATACAATCTTGCCTTTTAAGTATCTCAATGGCTTTTCTAACTTTGCATTGATAGAGATTATCACATCTGGATATGATCCTGGTACTAGAAAAATCAATTTTATGACCTGAATCTATAGTATGGAGTGAGAGTGCTGATGATGATGAGTGTTGTTTAACTGCATTAGCATGCTCATCTCTCCTAACACTGATGCAACAATTACTCATACCTATGTAAGAAGCTTTACAATTTTCACATGAGATTTGATAGACACCATGATATTCAAGAGGGATTGAATCCTTAGGCTTGGTTATTATATTGCTGATCTTTTGATGAGCAGAAAATGCTGTATCTATATTATAGCATTTTAATATACGTCCGATACTGTCTGTAGTTCCTTTTACATTTGTTTTCCATATGAAATTAGAGAAAAAAATTAAGTTAATCTAACTTTTCAAACTTATTACTCTTTTTTAATTGTTTTATTTCTAAAAAAAATAATGTTCCTTTTACATAATCCCTCGTGAAAAATCTTGTGTCTGTCCAAAATTTTATGGACTTCCAAAAATTCACAAACCAGATACCCCCCTTCGTCCAATAGTAAGTGCAATAGGTTCTCCAACTCATATTTTAGCCAGATACTTATCGGATTTCATTAAATCTACAATCCCATCTATTAAATCATACATTAAAAACTCTCTTGATTTTATTTCTGTTTTAAAAAGTTTAAAAATTAATGCTAATGACATTCTGGTCAGTTTTGATGTCGTGTCTTTGTTAACAAACATTCCAATGGATGAAGCTTTAAATATAATCTCACAACGTTGTGATTTACCAGACCATATTATTGCTTTAATTAAACATTGTCTCTTAAATACATATTTTGTATACAATGGACAGCATTACAGACAAGTTTTTGGTACTCCTATGGACTTACCTATCTCAGAAGTAATAGCTGATTTATTCATGGAATATATAGAAACTCGTGCTTTAGAATCATCATCTTTAAAACCTCTCATTTGGCTCAGATACATAGATGACACTTTTGTCATATGGCAACATTGAAAAAATAAATTAGATGATTTTTTCTTACATTTAAATAATATGCATCCTCATATTAAATTTACAATGGAGACAGAGTCTGATGGAAAACTCCCTTTTCTTGATGTTCTAGTCACCAGAACACCAAATAGTTTATCTTTTTCTATTTACAGAAAGGATACACACACAGACAGATATTTGCATTTCCATTCTCATCATCACCCAACTCAGATAGTTTCTGTAGCCAAAACTCTTTTAAATAGAGCAATTAACCTTTCAGATGAGACACATCTGAAAGAAGAAATAAATCATATTAATAGAGTTTTATTAGCAAATAGTTATAATTACAAATTTATAAAAAAAAGCCTTATTTCAAGCCCAAAATAGACAAAATAGGAAACAAAAAGATGATAAATCAGCTATTAGGATTTGTGTTCGATATGTAAAAGGAACTACAGACAGTATCGGATGTATATTAAAACGCTATAATATAGATACAGCATTTTCTGCTCATCAAAAGATCAGCAATATAATAACCAAGCCTAAGGATTCAATCCCTCTTGAAGCTCATGGTGTCTATCAAATCTCATGTAAAAATTGTAAATCTTCTTACATAGGTATGAGTAATCGTCACATCAGTGTTAGGAGAGATGAGCATGCTAATGCAGTTAAACAACACTCATCATCATCAGCACCCTCACTCCATACTATAGATTCAGGTCATAAAATTGATTTTTCTAGTACCAGGATCATATCCAGATGTGATAATCTCTACCAATGCAAAATTAGAGAAGCCATTGAGATACTTAAAAGGCCAGATTGTATCAATAAGCGAGATGATACATGCAAACTTCCTCCTATTTGGAAAGATTTTTTTAAAAAACATTCCTAAATTTAACATTTTTTGCTATTGGTGGAATTTTAACATTTTATTCAAATCAGTGATTGTAGCGCCTCTACAACCATCTTTCTACCTTTTATAACTCTGTGGATGGCTTGTGTGACCAAGTCGAAACATCAGTATATTAATATTAAAAGTTTTTAACACGGATGAACCCGCAAAATATGTATTTTATATATTTAACCCGTGCAAATCTTCATTTTAACATATATATATATATATGTTGCAGCATAAAAGATTTACCTACAAAAATCATTTTAATTATATACCAGTCAATTTAATTTTTTTTAATGAAAAATATGTTCACTTCTTACAGATTAATAGTGCTCTAGGAACATTACATATATTTATAATATGATTCATCCTTTACTCATGATGAGATGAAGATCATTTATCAACAGATGCTGAGGAAATAGTTTAATTTATGCCACCATTACATGTTGATGAAACTCTAACTCACTGATTAATGCAAACAAATATGTTTCATGAAATGTATGCACACAGAGAGTTAACATTATTTTTTTTAGAAATAAAACAATTAAAAAAGAGTAATAAGTTTGAAAAGTTAGATTAACTTAATTTTTTCTCTAATTTCATATGGAAAACAAATGTGAGATCGGAAGTTATGAGAAAAGATAACGACAAAAGTTGGTAATAGAGAAAAAAAAATGTTATAATTAGAAGCCTTATGTGAATCTTAATCTAAATACAAAAAGTAGATTTATTAAAATGCTGAAGTGTTAATAGTCTAGAAGCTTAAAGTCTAATAACATGATTGCTTTTTTTAAATAATATTTAATAAATTAGTATTTTTTTAAAAGGAAATTAAAATTTTTTATTTTTAAAATTTTAACCATTACAAAAGGATTAACACAATATTGATACTTTTAAACCACTACACATCACATGATCACCATTTCTTATACTTACACAAGTTGTTTACACAAAGGTTAAACTCTTCATAATGACACCAGTGTAAGCCAGAGTAATCAATGAATGCAAGAAGCTTTATGTATAATATCCCTATCTAGTGCCTATTCATCCAATATTCCCAGACTAGTTTCTAGGTTGTTGGTTTTATCAGCAAGAACACTTGGATTAGAGAGCACTGCACCTAGATCTTAGGATCTAATGCAACCCTCCAGCAGCCACCTTTTACCTTATTAGCTAACAACTATAAAGCTTTGAGTCCAAAATGAAAACACAATAATGTTTTCAATTCAGGCTTATTAGTTTGTATAGTTGTGTAGATCTGAACTCAGTACAGCATTCATTGAATACTCTGGCTTGCACTGCTGATCCTACTGTATGGAGAGTTTAGCCTCTGTGAAATATTCATATTTTAAAAAAAAATAAACATAGCACTTTCTGATTATTAAAAACTATTCTATAAAAGGGAAAAGACTTAATGAAGTTTGAGAACTTTAGATATTGACACCATAAGATTGTGTCTCTTATTCTTATACTTAAATTTGGTTAGGATAAAAAAGATTTATTCCAGATACAATTAATATCTTAGATCAGTATTGCAAACTTCAGGTTTACCATTCTGTAAAGTCATAAAGTTTTAACATTTTCAGACTATTATTACTGTTGTGCAAATAATATACAAAGTTGTAAAACTGTTGTAATGAATTCTCACATTTACATATTCAAAAGTAGAAGGTAGCAAGAGCTGAGTCTATCATTTATTGGAAAGATAAATGGGTGGGTTTAATTCCATATGAATCTGTCAGATGATCTTTTAAAACCAGCCAAAAATTGGCATAAAAGCAGAAAAAATGTATTAACATTTAAAAAAGAATCTGATATTAAATACCGAGCAGAAATAAAAATGTATATGTTGGAAATGAAAGGACTAAAAGAAATAAATCTGTGTTCTACAAATAGTACATATTAGCAGAAAAGATATAAAATCAGTAACTAAAGTGATATATATATACTGTCAAAAATATAAGAAACAAAATGGCCAAAAAAGTCCCCCCCCCCCCAAATGTGACCTAAAATGATAAATAGTTAGGATTAAGAAAGACAAAATTTAGATAATAATCTGTGCTTAGTAATAAGGGATAAGAAGAAATCATATAAAAAGTTAAAAGTATATTACACAATAAATATTCCTAATTGGATACGAATAACAAAGCCTCAGTTATGTTAATAGTTTTTGAGATATACATATGCAAAGTTGCATTTATATATTGGACTATTTTCATTATCAAATAGTGAGTATTGAATGTATTTAGAAAAATTTAACTTTATTTAAATTTTCAAAGAACATTAGTAATAGCACACAGATTAGTATATGCACAACATTTTGAGAGATATTATTCTCCGCTCTTCTTGAGGTGTTGCTGGCCTGACCAGTGGGACTTGAACCTGCATTTTTGGATTCTTGAATATTAAATTTTAAGGCTAGGAGTGTTACTGGTCAGGCCAGCAATACTTGAAGAAGAGAAGAGAATAATACCTCTTGAAACATTGTGCACATATTAACTTGTGTGCTATTACTAACAGTTGAATATAATTTGAAAATTTAAATAAAGTTAAATTTTTTTAAAGATATTCCATACTCAAAACTGGATCATTAAAATAATCCAGTATATAAATACATTTAAAATACCATCATCACAAACCTTCTGGAATACATATACAAAATGTTTATATTCAGATAGTATCTGATGTTGTGGTTCAAATAAGCATTCTTTGAATTTTTGTGTTTTCGAGCATGCTATAATTTAAGCAGAGACTAAATATCTAGGCCTGATTACTTTGAAAAGTTTTTGTATGGTAGAGTAGTTCTGTATATTATGTTTGATTGATTGTAGGACATAATGGTAATATTAGTTTGTGCATTTTTGTTATGATTATGTAAGTTTTAATGCAGGCTGAAATTATTTCAGATTACAAACAGGCTTAGGATTTTTCCTTAAGGTTTAAATGGCTCTTAGCCAAATCAGTTGGCACCCATTAAAAGTTAGCTGTAGAATAAAAGTTTCAAACTAATCAAATTGATTAAATAAATGCCAATGTATCAATTATCTTTTATATAATTACTATCTAAACACTGTGCTTGTAAACCATATTGATTATCACATAATTTAGCATCTCCTAATATTACCATGAAGTAGATTATAATATTTCAGAAGTGCGATTAAGATTATTAAAAAAAAATTAATGTGAGTGATTTATATATTTACACCCTCACTTCTAGACACTTAAGATTGATTGATTTAAGTATATTTGAGTTTGAAAATAAGATGGCCATTCTTATTTTCTTAAAGTCTCTATCTTGTGGCTAGGGTGAGAGTATCCTTGCAGTTTTAATATCACTGTTTAATGATGCTAGTGAGGATGGATTATCTTCTATACAATTACAATGTATCAATTGTATAAAAAAATATTTATGATATGATACAAATTATGCTATTGGTGAGAAAAGGAAATTCTTTTTAGAGCTTTAAGCCCATTATGATCTTTAATTTATATCATGAGAAATAAAAAACATTGGAAAATGATTAAAATATTTTGATGAAATTTCTATGAAGAATAAATGTAATTTTCTAAAATAATGATATTGGCAGTTAATTGAATACGATCTTTAATATATATGCTACTTTAAGTTAAAACTATATAAAAATAGATTTATAATAAATGTTTATATTACTTTCTAGTAACTAATATTTTTTTAAAAAACTAAAATTAATTTTAATAAAAAGGCATAGTGATTCAAATGAATTATCTTAATGACACACGAAATAAATGATTAATATTTCCTCCTTAATTTGCTATGCCTTTCATCTGGTAAAATTAGAAGCTCAAGTTTCACTATATTTTTTTACAAATGAAAGCTCAAACTATTTCTCATAGTTATATATTCATATGTAGATAGTTATATACTGAAAGGAAACTCACTGGTGATAAATTTAATAAGTATATTCAATAACCCCAATAGTAAGTACCGTATTCTTTTAAATTCATATAAGTAAAGATACAATAATATATATGAGAGATGGTGACCTAGACTAACTGATAAGTGTTGGTTCAGCATGAAATGCATCTTGCGATCATTTGTCTTTTTACTATATCTTTATTTATATGAATTTTAAGAAATATGTGGTAGTATTGAGGTTATTGAATATATTTGTAAAGATATTACATGTGGGAAAGAGAAATGAGAATAACTCCATGTGTATGTGTGTGCTTAAAAAAAATCAGATGTATTAATCTTTAATTGAGTTTTAAAGTTAATATCTGTGCTAGAGATGGTTTTTAGTTTAGTAAATGATTACTAATAATCATTACTGTATTTATCTAAAGTGGGTAGTCTTCTGAGTTGGGACTTACCTTCAATTTAAATAAATCCTCAGCATGGAAGATATCCTCTGGGAACACCACCCCCTCTCCTTTTACTGCTATGCCTCCAAAATTTCTGGGCTTCCCAATCTACAACTCATCTCTTGCAATGAGGAGAACCATACAGGGCTCCCTTCTCCTCTCAATCCAAAAAAACTATTGATTTATTATCCAAAGTTTATTTGTCACTATATGCGAAAACTTCACTGCTCAACATCCTAGTGTTTCCCAAGGATCTCTTATTACATGCTGATTATTAATTTTTCCCAAAAGATTCATTAGAAAGATAAATTCATCATGTGCAAGACTTAGGTGGAAGGGCAAGACCTTGGCCATCAGCCTGAGAGGTTTCCATAGGCACCCAAAACCCAATGGGCTAGCATTTTACTCTGTTTTAACCTTTTATTTCCAGTGTACACATAACACCATCCTTAACCTATCTTTCCATCTTCTGGAAGCATCATGCTTTACATCTGTTTATCCTACAAACACCACTCCTTCTCCCATGAGAAGTTGGTTGTCATTCTTATTGTTGAATTTTGCAAACTTTATCCCTCTACCTATTCAGGTTAACTCACTGAAAATTTATGTACTGGGATGCATACCACCTAATTAATGAAGAAATCCCCCCAATCCTTTTACTACTAACTTTTTCCAATCATTCAATCATTAAAAACTTTAAACGGTGGCATTTCAAACCAAAATTTTTTTGATTTTTTAATTAAATTAAACCTGAGTGCTCTGCCCACATGCCATTTTCTGGTCTATCATAGAGGGTTCTCATGATTGGACCCAGTCTTCCCTTTATGTAAACAGGATGATGACACAATAATACATATTCTGAGCCATTGTACACTCCAATGGGACAGAGACTTTATTGCATCCATATACAAAACTAGAGTGCCTCTCCTCACTGGACTGATTTCTAGCATATCCAATGGGATGCTTCCATCCATAAGAATCATAACATTTCTGCTGTTTGCCTATTGGTCAACTAGGTGCACATTCATTTATGGCCATACCTTGGTTGACCATAAGAAATTACTTCTGGAAAAAAACTTCAGGCCATCAGAAACGGAGATGAAAAATTAGCCCCAACATACAACTACAATGTACATGGATCCCTGTAGCAATGGACAATTTGTGATTGAACAGTTAATTTTTTATGTCCAGACCATTGGTATTGGGTTATGTAACCTTTATTATAGTGTCTGTTAACAATATAACTCTGTTATTGCTGTAATGTAATTCTTTGAGCTCGCAATAAAATTTCTTGACAAAAAAAAAAGATGTAGGTTGAGTTAGTTTGACACTTATAATTCAAAATGTAATTGATAAATTTAATTACATTTTGAGGAAATAATTATTTCTTATCACATGGTTTGATACTGAATCTTCCAAACAGCAGCATTGTTTAGAGATTAGCAGTGCCACCTTTGGGAAATATGTTTTCTACCTTAAAACATCTTTTCTTAATGCAATATACAAAAATACATAGATAATGCATTTATATGTAGATTTACATAGTTAATCAATGAAATTAATTGAATTCCAAAAACTAATAAATGATCTAATAATCTAATTTAGAAAATAAAGAAAATATTTAGGCATGGAACTCGAAATATATTGTAGCTGAATCTACTGTAGAATAATTATAAAACACATCAGCATTAGAGAACTTATTAATCAAAGCTATACTGAATAAGGGATCTATAATTGGTGAGCTTTAAATCATTCTTTAACAGGAATTACAAAATTGTCCCATTTTAAATAGAATAGAAAGAGAAAGGCTTTAATCATTATCATATATACCTTCAATGTTTATAATAGTCAAATGATATAGTTTTTTGACTATAAAGAGATATCTTAAACCTCAACACAAGATAGTGACTTTATAATGATAAGAGTGGCTGACTTATCTTTGACTTAAATTCCTACTTCTATAAGCAATCTGAAGCATTTTGATTTGAGATTGTGAAGCTGTTACTCTGGTCGCTTTTTAAGACCATTATTTCATTTACAAATTAAATTACCCAAAAACTTACAATTTACAGTGAGATAATATTATGATATATTTTAATGAAAATATAAAAACTGATATAACATTCTGATTATTTATTAAGCACATAGGAAGTATGAAATTAACAAAAGGCTTTAACTTTTATCATATGCACCTTCAACATTTATAATAGTCAAACAATATAGTTTTTTGACTAATTCTATATTTCCATTAGAAAAAATCATAATATTAACTCACTGTAAATTGCAAGATTTCATGTGAGGGAAATAATGGACTTAAAAGTGACAAGAGTAACAGTTTCATGCTCTCACATCTAAATGCTTCAGATTGGCCCATATAAGTGGAAATTTAGGTTAAAGATAAAATGTCTGTTCTTATCTTTATAAAGTCACTGTCTTGTGTTGAGGTTAATGGATCCCTCCATAGAAACTACATTGTTGACTATTATAAATCTTGAAGGTACGTATGAAAAAGGTTAAAGCTTTTCTCTATTTAATTACATACTTTCTATATGCTTAATAAATAATCAGAATGATAAAATAGACAGATAAATTTGGAGAAATGTATCAAAGAACTTATCTGTGTGGGCATATTGAGAAAATGCATAAATAAATTTCATAAGAGCCTTATCCTCATTAATACAATTAATTTTAGAAAGTCCTCCTAATTTTGATAAATCACTTAATAATATATGTAATAATGGTTTCAGACTAGATTTTAGACCTCTGAAAAAAGTCAAACAATACTAAGAATAAATCACTTACAATGCACCAACTAATGTAGTTTGAAAATTAAATGTTCGCAAATCTCTTGCTTTTGTGAATATATTGATCAGGAGTAGTCAACCTTTTTATATCTACCACCCACTTTTGTATCTCTGTTAGTAGTAAAATTTTCTAACCGCCCACTGGTTCCATAGTAATGGTGATTTATAAAGTAGGAAAATAATTTTACTTTATAAAATTTATAAAGCATAGTTATAGCAAGCTAAAGCATATAAATCTTTATGAAATTTTTTTAAAAAGTCAATTAAATTTTAAAAAAAAGTGCTTCAGTGTTGGACAAAACCCCTACTCCCACCATGAAGGCTGGAATGCCCACTAGTGGGTGGTAGGGATCAGGTTGACTACCACTGATATAGATACATCAAAAGTCAATTTAGAAACAAAAATGACATATACAAGAAAACTAAGTCTACCCTGAGTATAACTCAATATATTTTGAATTGGAAATTGAAACACATTATGTATTCATATTAAATAGTGTCAAGATCATCTATGGGAATAGGACATTAAAATAAAACAGGCTTAGTTCTCATAACGCAGTGAACCTACAACCTCAATGATATTGAGTTTAGTAAATGTGGAATTTTTAATTGTTAAAGAAAAGCAATTTAAACTTATGTTTGAATTAGCTGTGTTACTTCTATGAAATTTTTTGAAAATGGACATATTTGACGAAAGTGCGTTTGGATGATATCGTAAGCAAAAAAGAGTTAAATTTACTACCAGGGAATTATATTTCAAGATTTAATCACATATATATTGTGAGACAAATTGAGTAATATATATATATGAACATAAAAGATGATTTCAATGCTTTAACCCCCCCCCTCACATATATTAAGTCTATTTAAAATATTTTATTTAAAAATGCGTTTCATACTGTTATTGTTTTAATTTTTTTTTCTTATAAAAAAAAAAAAAAAAAAATCGACCTCTTTTTTTTTTTTGATTCGAGGTATTGCTGAATGGAGTTTTTCCATTCAGTTAGTTTAACAAAGTCATTGTATTTATTTCTTGCAATGAAAGCAATTCTTCACCAGTTCTGGAGCTCGAAAATGTAATTTCTTTTTTTGTGATTCTGATAAAGATGAAGATTTGTACAGATGTAAAAATCGGAGACAGATATTTAAAAAACTGAGAAGGTAGAAAATCAATTTCTTTTTTTGAGTCCAATAATAGTAAAACCAATAATAAATTTAACTTTTAAAACCAAATATATATATAACATTAGGTAACACATATGTTTGACATCTCTATTATTCTGGGTTTAAATCTGGATCAAGTAAAAACATCAAAACTTTTTATGGCTTCCAAAAATGCCTCGAATTTTATTTTTGGGTAGCAAGTTCATGACCTCCAAACTCATTAAATGAGTATCTAATAATTCATAATTAGAGAGCAAAATAAGTATTGAAAGTCCCTAAAACCTTCATTATCTATGGATGAGAAACCTGGTAAATAATGAATTTTCTACTGCTTTTGATGAGAATCTATTGCAGAACCATTGCTTAAAGCAAGCAATTTAAAGATTACTTAACTTTTTTCATTTGTGTATGTAGTGTCACAGTAATTTGAAAAATATCCTTATTTCTATAAAATATTATCTATTAATGTTTAATGATGCAGTTTTAAAAAAAAGACATTAATGGAAACTCTGTTAAGGCAATCGCAATTAAATGCGTCAAAAATGACCAGGAGTTACTGCTTGATAATATACTGGTACCTACAATTTTATCTATGCCATTAGCCAGAAAATTTAATATTTAATGATATAGAGTTCTTTTAAATATTATCGAATTTGTTATTTGTGAACTTAAACCAAAAATCAGCCATGAAATAATATTTCTCAAGTAAAAGTATTGCATATTTTATATGAGATAGATGAATATCAAAAACAAAGTATCATATGTTCTTCCAGTTTACAAATAGTCTCACAATAACAAATTTTCAGTACCATTCCATTTTACAGCACAAATAAGCATGACTTGTTGATGTAGGCCAATTATTAGTAACAAAAAAGTCCACAGAATAGTTACTGACTATAGGCTTTTAGTAAGGAAAAATCATTTGATTGCATATAACCATCATATATATCCACTCAACAGCTTCTATACTTAACAAAGCAAAGCAAAACTCTCCATACAGTAGTGGTATCTTGTGCCAACAAGAGCAATCAATGGATGCCAGAGAGCTTGTGCATAAAATCCCTATCAAGTGCCTACTCCTCCAATATCCCCATACTAGTTTCTGGCTTGTGGACATCATCAGTGAGGAGCCTTGGATCTGAGAGCACTGCAACTAGTATGGGAATATTGGAGGAGTAGGCACTTGATAGGGATTTTATGGACAACTCTTCTGGCATCCATTCATTGCTCTTGTTGGCACAAGATGGCATTACTGTATGGAGAGTTTTGCTTTGCTTTATTTAATAACAATTATGTGCTAGTATGAGATAGTGATCATGTGATGTTTAGCTTCTATACTTTTATATTATTCAAGCAAATTATTTAAAGTTTTCAACACCCCAACATTTAAATCCAAAAGAATTTTTTTGTCTAACTACTAATATTAAATCAGAAACTATATGCTAATTATGGTCATCTTTGATTCTTCTGGCAAAGATATGTATTTTTTAATGAAGTTGGCTTCTGAATGGATTTACCCAATCCTATGCTCATAATAAATGAAAACCATTAGCTAAAACAAAGCTTAGAGGTCTGGTTGGCACTTGAATCTGATCTTTATTGACTATTAGAGCAGAATGATGTAGAGTGGATTAATGCTATTTTTTTAAATAATTATATGAAAGCATTGAATAACATCTATGGTAGACACAATAAGGAAGTTAAAATGAATTGAATTTGAGAAAAAAAAACTAAACTATTGATTAAATAAACAACACATATCATAAGTGGTGAACAATGGTACATTACACACATAAAAATGAAACTATGGCAGTCTTAGTTTCATTTTATGTAAACTTATATACTTTTTTCAATAAAGTTATATACATCTAAAATTCTTTTATTTTTGAATGAATTTCCCTGTGTATGTTTTATTTATTTTTTGAACATGTTTCCTCTTAAGAATATGCTTATTAAATTCCTTTCTGTTTTTTTCACTTGTTTTAAATCTTAACCCCCAAATATTTTTAATTGTTTTTAAAACATATGTAAAGAAACCTTTTATCAATTCTCTCATCATTTATTTGTATAAGATTAAATTTAAATAAATGAATAATAATAAACAGCTACTCATAAATGGACCATTCTAACTTCCTAAAAAAAATGAAAAGGAAGAAAAAACTATCCTAGAAATGAGTTTTGCAATGACTGTACAAAGCAATCTGTAACACACAAATACATTCATATATATATATACTCGATAGGTTACAATGTTATCTTTGATTTTTCTCAGAAAATTTTTCCTTCTGTAATACTTCAATAACGTTTAATTGTTGCTCTCCAGTGTATTCTATTCTCTGACATATTTTTATAATAAAATAATTGGCATTGCATTTCTTTAGAATGTCTTTGTCACAATGCTTATAATGTAAACAGGGTTTATCTCTTCTACAAAAAGCCATTTCAAATTCACCACAAAACACTTTGAGAAAATATCCACTTCAATGGAGGTATGATTTTGCAATAGTGGACTCTAGTACCATCTCTATCAAGTTAAAAAACATTGATTGATTTTATGATATTACCATTGTACTTGTAAAATTTTGTAGAATATTATTAAATGAATTTTTTCTAATATCTTTATACTGCTGCTGATAGGGTGTTCAAGCTTTACTTCCAATACAATAAATTAGGTAAAATAACAGCTCAATATTTACAGCTAACTTACTTGCAATAATTATTTTCCTGTAATCAAATACTTTTTCTCTTAATTTGTTAAAAGTGACAGTATGATATTGGAGTCTGTGTTGTACCCAACATCTAAGTCCATTTTTCTACTTATAAAATTGCAAGATATTTAAACTAGTTAAAAAATAGCTATCTAAGCTAAAAGATGCTGGAGATTTTTCTTCCATCTCTGGCTGATAATGATCTTGAGGGTTTTTTTTGAACATTAAAACATTAAGGACATTCTGTAAACTATCTTTTAAAATTGTAAAAGTAACAAAATCATGAGCATACTGCAAATCCAGATTCAAAGAAGGAATTCTTATTTTCATTTTTGATTGATTCAAATTAAAAATTCCTCCATCATATCTTAATTCTTTTTTGATTAAGCTTCCTATAAACAATTTCAAAGACTACTGTTACAAAAATTTAAAAGAGGGAGGGGCAAGTATATATTCTTGTTTAACATAAATTTTCATTTCGAGAGTCTGATTTTTCATCTGTCATAACAATACTTCCTCTCATTTCTTTATATAGAAGCTGCATGATATGAATACATTTAGGTGGTCAACACCTAATTTCAAATAATGCCATGTAATTGTCCTATTAAAAAATCAAATGCCTTGATCAAATCAATAAAAGTGATATATAAATCACTTATTTGCTCCTGATACTTTATTGCATTTGCCTGGCAACAAAAACCATGTCTACCATGCTTCTTGATTCTTTAAAAAACACATTGTGTCCTGATGGTCATTTATTTAATTGGAAGCGAACTTATTTTTCGAAATTATTGACTGTACTTTTGCTGTAATGGATAATAGTAATATTCTATGATAATTACTGCAAATTTATCTATTTCTCTTTGTTTTTAAAAATTGGAACAATAAAAGCATTCTTAAGATTGGGTGACACATCTTTATGGGTGAATACATTTTAAAAGGTAAATTTCAATATTTTTAAGATTACAAAGAGCTGTTTTGATTTTACTAAGCTGAGTATCTTTATCCAAATGTAAATCAGTAGGTAAAATGGAAATATCCTTAAAAGTCATCATCTAAATTTTTAATATTTAAACACAAGTATATTGTCTATATTGAACTTAATGTAATTAGAAGGAATTTGAATTCAGACTTTCAAGATTCCTACATCAATCCACTTCATCTTATACAGCTGATGCACATAACTATATACATGTGAAAAAGATAAATGACTTCCAGTATATGTATTTTTAATGATATGGATGGCTGAAGAATTGCAGGGTAGAGAAGATTGGAACCTGTCCATTAAATTTTGAAGATTTACTATTTTAATATAAACTGAGCACTGATTTTATATATATATAAAATCACCTACACTCCCAACACCGCTCATATACATTACATGAGTGAAATGCCCAGGTGCCAGTTCTATTAATGAATAGAACAATATAACAAAAGGTATAATAAAATTATTACTGAGACTCTATATTTAAGTTTATGTTCAGCTCAGCTCAGTGGGAGGCTATAGGCAGTTCATAAGATATATGATAATAAATGAATAAAAGAAGAAATATTATAAAATATTCAGTATAATGTAAATTCCTTTGTTAATTAATTGTATGATAAAGAATCATAATGTTTACTTAGTACAGTCTATTAAAATATACTTTAAACTTAATTTCTTCCTTCATCCAAGTATAACATATATCAGCTTGCTATAATTATACTCTTAACAATGCTATAACTTGGCATATTATAATCTAAACATCTACTTTAATGCCAATCAAGGAATAAACAATAAGATCTCAGGGAATTTAACAAACACAATTGAATTAAATAAACTACATTGGCCTATAAGTTATAATTATAAAGTATGATAAAATATAATGAAACAAATTGACTAAATATTTTACTGTGTTTCAATAATAAGATAATGACAGAGATAGGGTATTTTAATCTCATATCATCATCTCACAAAATATACTGACCTGGCAACCTTTCTAATATGTTTATCAAGTGGCAAATACTCTTTATATTTTCTGACACTAGCAAATTTAATATTATAACTCTAAAATAATATATCTGTTTTATAATAGATTTATGAAATGTGGAGTTGTGGAAATGGAAATACGAATGTACACAAGAATAACTCAAGACACAGTTCTTAAGATTTTAAATAACTAAACAAATCATTTATTATATCAAATAAACTTGGTTTAACATAATATTTACAAATGGACTATTTGTTTTACATATTTTTAGATTATCAAATAATTTTTTTTTTTTTTAGCATCAGTTTGGGATTATCCCTACTATCAAAGCAAATTAATAACAATCTTAAATATCCTGACTTCAACACATACTTTGCCTACATGTTTCATCTATATGACAATAAATAAATGACATATTATATTATTAGCACAAAAAATACTTTTGAGAGGATATTACTCTTGATTAACCAAATAAATCAAATTACTTATATTTGGCTTTCACCAAAGCAACTTTCTCTAACTGACTAATAATCACTTTCAATTACATATACCTTTCATTTATAGCAACAAAATCATGTTTATTCTGATGATTTGATGATTTGTAACATTTATTTAAATAAATACACTGTATTTTAAAATATTTATCTTCCGTTTTAATCTTAATACTTTATACTTCTATTAAATGAATGTAGTATATTTCAAAAGCATTTATTTCTCATTTTAATTTCAATAATTCTATGCTTTATATATGTGATACTATTTATATTACGCGTGTGTGTGCACATTCAAGCAGCAATAATGTAAAACAATCTTTTTTATAAACTCTCCATTAAGAAAATATCATACAATTATTTTATTTCGAACAATGTCGTAATTCATCAATAAAATATGACACTAATACTACATCAAGTGTTAATCTAACAATTTATCTAGCCACATATTAATTAACACAAAGCTATATTTTTATGATTATATATACTATACGTTACAAGGGGAATCTACATGAGGAGCAAATAATTCTTACTGAACACTTTTACAATTCCTCATTACCAAGAATCTAAGAAAAATGTCACATAACTTCCTAAACATTTAATCATATTTCAACAATAACTCATTTACTTCTAAATACATTATTGGTGGGGATTTAATTCCTCATCACCAGGGCTCTAAGAACATCATTTCAAAAAAATATCATTAATCATACGCATATAAAATAAACTAGGCTCTACTCATGGAAAATTATTAACATATACTAAATAAGCAAGATCTTTTATTCCTACAGACATTATAATGCAAAGATTTCTTTCTATTCTCATAGCTTCTCAAAATATCGAACATTATAAATACACGCTGGCAGATAAATACATACAGATAATATACCAATCCATTCAACTCAGTAGAATACAACAATGTATGAAATTTATGCATAAATTTATTCACAAACTATACTTTATCAAACAAATAATATAATTGTGCAAAACAAACACACACCCAAGAATAAAAAGTATATATAATATTAACTCTAAATTACACACTAAGCAGGTAATACGATAATTAAATATTGCATTAAGGCATAACTTTTAATTTAATAACTTTAGGTTACTTTTTAAAATTTAACGGTTCTAATTATTACGAACAAACTTTTTTTTTATATCTAACAAACTATTTCTATTATAAGTTCGTTGATTTAAACAAAGAACAAAATTTTCACTTTGAGATAATAAAGTATACAAAATAAGTGTAAACCTCTCTAATAATATATTTAAAAAATATTTCTTTCTTTTACCTTCGTAAAAGAACAATTACCAGCATACTCCTCATTTGGACACACTTCAGAGATGGTCTTATAAATGAGATAATAATAAATAAAGCCTATCTACCTACCATATACATTAATTATGACAAGCAATAAAAAAAAATAAAGAAAGAAAAGTTATTAGTTTTGTAACTTAAAATAAAAGTTCACTTGCAAAGCTCGGTTCCAGGTTTACGAAACAATATGGGACACATTCCAAACTGAATTTAAACTAAAATGCACTTCTGCAGTATAACTTAAAAAAATATAAGCATAACTTAAATATGCCCAGCATCTTTCAGTGTTCATAGGATATCTATTTGAGGTACCAAATCACACACAAGCAGTTAATTTCTCCTTTATTATACTGAAAATATACCAATTTCTCCTTTGTAGTTCTGGATTAAATACACACGTATCCTTAGTATTTTCTGAATAGCATTTAACATTTTAAATTGTCCTTAGTAATTCCATAATTAATAATGATTTGTTTTATATTCTGTCCTTATTGAAGAGAACAAAAATTACCCGCATTTCTGTCCTTCTATTCAATTTAAACAGAAGTAGCTTACATTTTATTTCCTCAATTTAACAATACGTATTAGTTCCAGAAATATCAAATAAATGAATACTGTTATCTCCTTATGATGAACTCAAACATAGTATGATCTATCAAAATAGACATATCTTTAAGTCTATGTATAATCTTCACAAAAACACAACACGAAAAATAGTGAGAAATTAGAATATATTCCGTAGTATAGTTCTGCATGCGTTTTCCATATATATAAAAAAACACGTTGCTTAATGATACATCAATAACATTTATGTAAACCATTCTTATTTAAAATGGCAATTAAGTGAAATAATGTAGACTGGATGTTATTAATATACATTTTTAAAAGAGTAATAGTTATAAAGGGATTATTTGAGAAATGTTTAAATCGAAGAGAGTAAATCAAACCGACATACCTTTTTAAAACCTTAGAATTGCATTTTCAATTAATTTTTTTCCATAATAAATTTCTGAAGCTCCTTTGGAAGTTTTTACTCTAAAGTCTTTTCAAAGTCAATTTGACTTCAGCAACTGGCTTTAATTTTTACAATACATGAACCACTGTTTACTGGTTACAATTACATTACAAAGAGCCAATTTTCTACTGGAGATCTTTGTTAAAAACTCTTTTTAGCAAAGTTCATTTGTCTTTCCCAAGATTACTCCCACGCATCTTGCTAACTAACTAATTACATATGCAAAAACAAATCTTTTAAAAAAAAAAATCACTTTGATTTTTAAAACTAAATGAAGACAAGAAAAAAAAATACAAATAATAAAATAAATAGCCTTTACAAACTTGAAAGAAAAATGAATATTAATTAACTATCAAATAAAAATGATTAATAATTTATTCAATTTATAAAATAATTCATTGATCTAACTATCTATTAATCATTGGAAAAAATATATATTTGTTAAACTATTTAAGATAATTACTGTTATTTAAATGTTTTTTTTATTGTGAATGTACTACTATTTGCTGTTATTAAAGATGAAAATGAAATGAAACATAATGCAGAGTCATACATGCATACACATGCACTGCAACCTAAATATTGAACTATCTTAACTAAATATAATTGAAGTGGCTATTAATTGTTGACAAAAAGATAAGTATCAATGAATAAAGGATTTTAAAACTATTCAACTAACACTACAATAATTTTAAATAACTTTGTGTCTTTCTGACAAAATGTATCAATTCCATTAATAAACAACTCCCCTTCCTTACATTAAATACCTTATTAACCACAATAATACTAATAGATACCTATCAAGTGGTCAATAAACTGCATAAGCAATCCATATTTAAGCTTTAAACAATCTCCAGCAAAAATTTTAAAATTCTAAGGCTATTTCATTTTTTTTTATAATATAACTATTTATTTAAGATACAAAGTATCTTAAACCTTTGTGCCCATTCAGATGGCCACAAATATATATATATATATATATATATATATATATATATATATATATATATATATATATATATATATATATAATATATATATATATATATATATATGAGAGATGATGATCTGGACCCACTGATAAGTACCGTTTCAGCATGAAATACATATATTAGAGATCATTTATCTTTTTCACATGTATGTAGTCATGTGTATTGTTTGTATAAGATGGAATAAATAGATATAGGAAGTTTTAAAGTCTGAGTTCAAATCACTTCTAATTACATCTACATTTTTGTATATTCAAAATATAATTAAATACTCATTTTATCTGGTTAAAATATCATTGTCATTATATAAGAGAGTGCCATTGCTGGATTTAGTAAGATTATAGTACTGTTCCTCAAGTCTATGAAATGCTTTATACTCCAGATAGAATGCGTTTAATTTTTACTTTTAATAGCTATTTTTTTATATTAATATTGAAAAATTAACTTAACTACTTCTAACTACATTTCTATTTTTTTGTTATATTATTATAATTAGTTTTCCAAATATTGTAATGCTATACTGTTATAATTTTTTATGATTAAGCAGTATATTAATTTCCCTTTATTGAAATTTTTTAAGATTATGAAGATAAGGTATGATGTGGTGTACTATAGCATCTCCTTTATCAGAGTTTGGAATCTCCCTTCCCTTTCCATTCTCATCCTGTTTTTTCCATATTCTTCTCTATCCTGATTTATTTCATTTAGACAACATAATCTTTGTCAATTCTATGACCTTTAAATCTAAATCCTCCTTATTGTTTTCCAAACTCAGCAAAATCGAGAACTCATTTTTTGTATAATCAATTTGTTTATATTTATTCTCTCACAACTTGATTATTTGCATTCTTTCTGCTTGTTGGCATTTAACAGATGCCAAATATTTTCTATGCCTTCCTTACATAACTTTCAGACTAAATCATCCATATTAGTACATATTCCCTAGTTGCTAAAGACCATGTGCAGTCTTAAACAGTAAACAACTTTTCTTGCTATTATCATAAATTAACTCTCACACAATTTTCTATTTACTTTTATACATATTTAAACTCTTTTTATTCTCCATACTATTTCTCCATCTCTCCAACTCTCTATTTTCTATTAATGCATCTATTCTTCTATCCCATTACTTGTCATTATAACACTCAACAATTCTCCTAACACAATCATCCCACTTTTTGTATAAGTATACTGACATAAAGTCTTTATCCAAATCTTCTGCCTACCATACTACCTTCCTCACCCACCTTGTTGCCTGTTCTTTACTCATAACCCAATTAAAAACTATTTCGGCTATTTTCTTATTATCCATAAATTGCAATCTCTCAAATATTTTAATTTTGCATCTTTCATATAAAAACTTGACCATCCCATTTATCCCGGAATTGCTTTCTTTGCCATCTGCATCTAATGCATCTCTTCCTACTTCTCTTTGTATTTTTTCTAAGTAATCTAATACCCCTTTACTAACACATAATGTATCATTACCATATGTTAATGCTGCTACTGCCACTCCCTTTCATACAATGCTAACTACATCACATTTATTATATGAAAACACTGTTAATTTCTTTATCAGTTTCTTTCTTTTCTTTGCTTCATTTATCAATTTTTCTTCCATTCATTCAAGCAATTTCCTTGATTACTTAAGACGATTCCTGAAAATTAGTAGTGATGTACTACCATCTAGTCCAATTAGTTTTGTCTTTTTTGAAAAATAAATATTGTCCATATAGTAGAGAGAGACCCCTATATCTGATTTTTAATTTGGTTATTAATTTTTTTTTCTTCACTGTTCAGAATGAATTGCTTAGCCATTTCTTTTATAATTAATACTTCTTTTTAAACACTGGAATGATAAAGCATCCAATATTTATTTATTGTACAAGTTCTTTGTCAGATAGCCAGCAAGCTTAAAAATGATCATTTAGTTCTATGCTATCTTAGTTCTTATAGAAATGACAAATGTAACAATTGATATTATTCATGTTGAACTTCAAATCAATCCTAGATGTAAATGCAGCCTTCTTCAATTCAGCAAAGCATTAAACTTCACAAGATACTTTCTACCATTTTTATAATCTATATAAATTAAAACGCTGACATTGAGTATGTAATAATTAATAACCTTAAACTACATGTAAACATTGAAAAAATAAACATTCCAAGTGCTGTTAACATTAATGTATCAATATTTTTGTTAGCTAGCCAAGTAAATTTAAAATGACCACTTATATCTGCTTCTTTGGTCAGCTGATTGAGCATTTGAAAAATTATCCACTCTAATGTTAACATATAATTTGAAGCAGTTATTACATCTATGATATTAGCTTATTAATTTGAACAAGTTTTTAAAATGAGTACAAATCAATGCTATCTTGTTAAGTTGAATGTTTATACATTACATAAAAAGCTATGTTTACATGTAGATTTAATTTGACATGTTCTGAATAATATCAATAATAAATTTTGTCATCTTTGTAAGAATTAAGGATATAGATATAAATGGCCATTTTATATTTGTTTGGCTATCCGATAACGTGGTTAGCACAATGATATTGAAATGTTGATTATTAGCATTTACATATAGTTTGAGACACACTATTTATTTATTATAACATACTTTTGTTTATAAATGATATCTTTTCTGCTTCCAGAATTTAAACTTCAAACTCTTATAATTTATATTTGATTTGATGGATAAATGTTTCCAACATGTTATTATCCCAAATTTTTTAATATCTGTTTTTGCTATTGCTTATCAACCTAACCAAAAAATAAAATGAATCTTATTTATGTAATGTACTGTTTTTTTAGTTTTCAACATTACTTTTAATGTATTTCTCAGTATTGTGTGCATAAAATATTGTTTGAACTAAAAACTATTATATTGTGCTGTTGATGGTTAATTCAAACTTGAATGTAATACCAAGCAGCTGATGATGTCAGATTTGATTGACAGAAATATGTACTCTACAAAAATTTAGTTGATTTTTTCATCAAGCATTACTAAAAGTTTATATAAATTTCTATCAAGAGTGAAAATATATAATGCTAATAGATTACAAATACACGCTTTGTTGTGGTGAACTGTTTTTGGCATACAAGACAAGACAAATGTTTGCCACTCCTTTTGTATAGTCACTAAACAGAAAGTAACTGGTTTTCAAATACAGTAAATAAATGAATATTGTTTATACTCAATAGTAAGATAAATTCAAAATATTTGAAATAAATTTGCAATCAACATGATGCAGTAATATTATAACCCCTCAATCAATCAGTTATCATAAGTATTTGCCTGCTGCCTATTCAATCATCAGATTTACATTAGTTACTTAACATATAGATACACTCATATATATTCATTTATGAATAAATATTATAATAAGCAAATAGTTTATATTTTGTGGCTAATTATGAATCAAAATATATAAAATGCGTTAACATGCACAAGCACACAAAGCTAAAAACAAATAAAGAAAATATCTATTATTTTAATATCTATTCATTAAATGGCTAAGCGCTTTCAAGGTTCAAAGCCCTCATAATCATAGCCGTATTACAAAATATAATAAATTGACTTGGAGTGATGAAAATTTATGCAAATGAAATGATTACGCATTCCATTTCTTGGATATTTTGTAGCAAGAGTCTTTTCTATTGATGGTGTCTTATCTTTCTTTTTAGATCGTGCCTCTCTCTGCATACCACTACCGATGGATTTCCCGGTTAATATTATAATAAATATACATATAAGACAAAAACATAGTACTGAAAGATCAAGTTATAGTGATTAGTGTATCTGAATGTCATTCAGTAATCTGTAGAATGAATCTAGCAGTCTCAAGATTTTACTTTCCAAGTATCTGCCCAATAGCGAATTCAAATGTGAACATATACCCAATAATTTATATATGTACCAATAATTTATTATCTGGAGTTAATGTATCCAGTTTAATCTTTACTAGGTCAGATAAGTCTTTATGCACTAACTGTAAAAATAAAAAAAATAAATTTATAAGATGATGAGCGTTTATCACCGATAGAGTGGGTGTTATATTCATATGGATTCATGGTTATTCATACTGCTCGGATCTATGGTTTACCCTATCATTTTATCGAATTAAAATCATTTTAATAAGTAATTTTATTATACGTAAATATTTTTTATAAATAGAAAATGATCTGCATTTAGTGGCAGAGGAGAAGATTCTAGAGTGTATGGGTTATGGACAGCACTGCTACTTTGAGTGTCCAAACTTTTTATGAATTTCAGAGCAATAAACCATTCAATTATTTTTTTTATAACTGTGTTATTTCCCCTATCTTTCTTATAATTCAATTCATATTAAAGTTTGATGATTAAGGCAAAAAAAGAGAGGAAGGACTTTTCCATTACACTATTCGTTAATAAAAATACGGATATATACTTCATAAAAACAAAAATATTTGAATAATTTCAAAGTAAGATTCTTGGAATTTCAGCTCTATCAGTACACCAGTCACGCAAAAACATATAAAGATGTTTCAAATAACTGCAATCATCATCAACCATTATCAATCCACTGCAGGATGAAGGTCTCTCCAAGTTTAATCCATCTTCTCCGATCTTTAGCTTCTCTTCTCCACATCACCCCTGTACACTTTCTTATTTCATCCATCCATCTCATATGTGGTCTCTTTCTGGGTCTTTTACAATCTCTTGCAATCCAGTTTAAAATTTCAATTGTCCATCTATTATCATCTTTTCTAGCAATATGTTCAGCCTAACTCCACTTCAATCGTTTAATTTTTTCCAATGAGGTCAGTAACACCTGTTTGTTCTCTTACCCATACATTGCGTTTTCGATCTCTTCTTGTTACTCCCAACATACATCTCTCTATACTTCTTTGAGTGCAATCATCTACTATAAATATGATTATTTTAAAAAAATCGTACTTCAAAACTTCACATCAGTAAAGAATGCTTTTGTAATAAATAATTTTGTACAAAAAGTTCGTAAGCTCAACGACATTAATGTTTAAAATGCTTAAACTTTTAAAAAATATTTTTAAAACTGAAATACAAGCTTATTATATACCTGTATCAATATATGTAATATATAGGGTATATGAGCACATACTTTCACACAACCCACGACTCTCCACTCTATTTTTACTTTTTTAAAAAAAATAATAATGGCATAGTCAGTTAATTAAAAGCTCACATGACATCCAACCACTTGTGTAACAGGTTAAAGTACAGTTTGAGTCAATTGTCCAAGTTTTATTCAGTTATGCATTGATCCAAAAACATTTAGTTCTTCACTCTGCCGTTTTATTATTGCACTGAATCTTCCAGGAGTTTTGAAAAGTTATATATTTTTTATTATCGTCTATTTATTAACAAATTAACTTCTGAGTATGCAGGATATAAAATAGCTGAACTCTGTGTGAAAACCATAACAAAGTATATGTGCACTTAACAGTGTTCTTCAATATAACTAATGGTCTGTATTAAATACTTTTCTTAATTGATAAAACATATCTTGAAAAATATCAATAATAGCCAGCTTCAAAACATCTCTTGTGAAAAATATCAATAATAGCCAGTTTCAAAACATCTCTTGTGAAATCTTTTTCTCCGTTCGTTTGACAGGTTTTTTTTTAAAAACAACTGTCTCCTGAAAATCATTCTATATAAAACTCTAATCCAAATCTTCATCTGTAAAAACAATACATAATTTATTATTTTTTGACAGTTTTTTTTAAAAAATATTATTCTGTGTAAAACTCTAATCCATAACTTCAACTGTAAAAATAATATATAATTTATTATTTTTTTCATTATGACTTGGCTTGTAAATCATTTTAACAAGTCCTTTTTTTTTTAAATGTCTGCTTTCCTGATACTTTAATAATTTCATTATAATTTCACCAATCTGTAATTTTTAATTTTACATAATATCTTTGATGATTCATCATTTCATCATCATTCAACGTTATTGTTTAGCTAGAAGATGAAGGCCTCTCCAGGTTTAACACAGTTTCCCCAATTCCTAGATTTTTTCCGTCCAACATTCCAGCAAATAACCATATTTCATTCATTTTTCTCACATGTGATCTGTGTTTAGTTACAATTTGTTGGGATACAAGTTGCAAATTCAATTGTCCATCTATTTTCTTCTCTTCTAGAAATATGTCCAACTCAATTCAATTTCAGACTCTTAAATTCTTTCAATGATATCTGTTTGTTGTCTTGCTTATGTATTTCATTTCTGATCCCTCTTATTACTCATAATATGAATCTCTCAATATTTCCTTGAGTGATTTAAAGTTTCTGTATTGCTCTTTCATTAATGCCCAAGTCTTATATCCATAAGTAAGAACTGGTAAAATATTTATTAAAACCCTTCATTTTTAAATACAAAGGCATATTTACTTTTAATATTGTTATTTGTACCAAAAAGCATATCAAGTTTAATTATCATCACATGATCACTATTTCTTATGCCTTCTCTTAACTGTTATTCAAACAGGCAAAACTCTCTCTATATATTGCCACTCAGATCCAAGGCTCCTCACTGATGAAGGCCACAAGCTAGAAACTAGTCTGGGGATATTGGATGAGTAGTCATTACATGGGGATTTTATGCACAAGCCTTTTGGAATCCATTGATTACTCTGGCTTGCACTGAGTGGCAATACATATAGAGAGTTTTTGCCTGTTTGAATTTAAGTTTAATTATCTTATTGATTTAATCAATTAAACTTTCCATCTTCATTAATAATTTGAACAAGGTATTTGTGGCAGTTAACTTTCCCTAATTCATGATTATCAATATTTATTCTTTTCTTCTGAAAAAATCCATTGAACATTACTTTAGTCAAAATTTTAGACTTTATCTTTAGTCTTACTTTCATCTGATAACTCTTGAAACATTTCCAAAACTTTGAAGTTTTATTTACAAAATTAATAATCATATAATCTTCAAAATTTACATGACTTAAATAATCTCTATTTCTACAAAATATTTCTTGTAAAACTGGAGAATTTTTTTTTGGAAATATGGAATCGTGTGTTGTATACTCTTCTCAATGTTAATAATCTTATTATCACAATATATTATAATCACTTCTATTACATTTTGATAAATATTCTTCAAAATGACATTATCGGACTCTATATATTGATAATTCAATGCCTTAATTACAATGGAAATGGTTATAGAATCAAATGCTTTTTCATAATCAACAAATTCAAAGCATAATGGCAATTGACATTCATTGAACCTTTTGATAATTTCTCTCAATACTTGAATGTAATTTATTATACTAAAATTGTTTTTAAAATCAGCATGTTCTTTTGATTGGTTAAAATCCAAAGTCCACTGTAGAAGAATTATAATTATCTTGGTAAAGATTTTGTATAGAACTTTTAGAATACTAATTAGTTTGTAATTTCTCATATTATTTTGTCTCTTATCTTAAAAAATCAATATTACTATTGAATTTTTATAATCATTTGGTACATCTTTATTATTTAAACATATGGTATATATCTTTGGCAACAATTGCTTCTTTTAAGACATCGATAATATTTTATCATTTCCTAGAATTTTTCATAGATTTAACTGCATGCCTTACCTCTTCATTTAAAACATGGTAATTTAAAAGATGTAATAATTATAGAGAATACTTTGTTTCTTTATAATTATATAATTCTTTATAGTAATATTCAACACATTTTAAAGATCATCTCTCTTTTTTTTTTTTTTACTGAGAAACAACTTTTTTTCCAATATTAAAATGGTATTTTATGTTTTTGAGAATTATTCTGTTCCATAGCTTTCTTTTGTCAATTCATAATTATATATATTTTTTATCACCCTTTGTTCTTAAAGGATATATTTTCATATTCCTTCTTTTCTTTACATATTAATTTGTCTCAGAGAAATATTACTGATAAACTGCTGTTTCTTTAGTACTAACTATTTTTTATAGTTTTTAACAGAGTACGCGTTATTTTCTTATTGAATTCATTAAAGTCTGAACCACCTTCAAAATCTGTTAATATTTTTAAATGATTAACAAGTTCTAATTTAAATTCATTGGAGGGTGTGAATGTTAGGAATATCACATATTAATACTATCATTCTTAATAGTTTTCATTTTTCTAGTTTTGAATCATCTCACTAATAAATTATTATTCCTGTATTGAATATATTATGAATATTACATTTTTGAAATGCATATTCTCTGTTAGTCAAAATATAATCCAATTCTACTGTACTTTAGATATGATATGCATGATTACATCCATTATCTATCATTACATGTTGTATGTCTAGAAAATTTTAAACTTTATTTAAACTTTTCAAATACAGACTTGTTAGTAATATAACACACGATAAGTAACATAGGTTAGTAATTACTAACAAGTTTTTGGATTTGAAAAGTTTAAATAAAGATTTAAATTTTCTAGACATTTAACATTTAATGATAGATGATGGAAATAATCTAACATATTATTACATCTAATATACCATCATCACAAACCTTTAGGAAAATATTGTACCTTCATTTAGATGCTTTTGTGTTCTTTTCAAATTTAACATTTTTCTCAAAGAAAGTATTCATAACATAATTTCTTCTTCTTTTTTTACAAACTCCACAAATTTGTGTTTTTTCTTACTTCTAGAACCATAACCAAATTTGTTCCCCACACATTTCCCCCCCATTAATGCTAAAATTGGTAAATCGTTGATTTGATCAAAAGCATTTTGCACATCCATATAAAACCCTACTACTTCTTCATCTACATAAAAATTTGTTGGATCAAATTCTTCATTATTTGCATTTGATGTCTTTAATTAATTTGAATAATTAATCTTGTCATTCTGTCTGATATACCAGCAATCTCCCTAATATTGTTTTGTACTTTTTATTTATAATGAATATTCTTTGACTTGTGCTTTAAATATTTGTACCTTTATAGTAAAATTTATGCCTACTTTAAATCATTTCTCTCTTCATCTTTTCTTTTAACCTCACAAAATCCAAATGTCTCTCAAACAATTTTTTTCTCCAATATGTGCAATATATCTTCACTCAAAGCAATCTGCAATAATAGATGCCTAAATAAAAAAGTCATCACAAAAAGCAGTTTGGATCCATAGTTTGGGATTGGTAACAACCTCCACTTTTAGCTGCCAGCCATTATTTTGGCTCAAAAAATTGATTAGAGAAAAAGAAAGCATTATAGAAAAAAGAAAAGAAAAGATGTTTAAAATTATTTTTGATTAATAAAAAAGAAATTAAACATAAAAAAAACCTCATAGTAAGTTTATTGCAAGAACAGGCTATATGATCTAGGGAAAGAAATCAAAAATGGAATAAAAATGTAGATTGCAGATGTTGTGTATATGGAAATAGAAAAAGAATATTAAAGATTTATTTTTCAGAGTAGGATCTTAAAAAAAGATAAGGATAAATTACATGTAGTATAAAAGAAAGAAAAAGTTAAAGGGAACAAAAGAGATCATATGTCTTAATAATTGTTATTAGTCATTCATTAGGCTAGAGATTATCCGCTTAATGCATACTATTTCTGTAATATAATTTTTACTGCACCACTCTCACACAAGGTAGGAACTGGTTTCTTCTATCCACTTTTAATGCTTTGAAGAGGGGTATAATCATAAACAGATAATCATTGACTTGTGAAAAAGATGTATGATCACCCAAGATGCACATTTCATGATTAACCAGTTTATCAGTGGTTCAAATCACAATCTCTTTCCCAAATCTTTATCATTGTTTAGTACATATAGATAGCAAATTAGTACAGTTTAATTAATAAGTGTCAAACTTACCACCCTTACAACTTTGACACAAGCCTTTTGATGGAAATATATTGATAATTTTTATTAGTCATGCATTAGATTAGAGATTTTCTACTTAAGGTATAATATTTCTGTAATGTAATTTTTACTGCATCACTCTCACACAAGATAGGGACTGGTTTCTATCTGCTTTTAACATCTTGAGGAGAGCTATAATCATAAACATATAACCCCCCTGAATATATCTCTAACACCCCTTCATCAACCCCCTTTCTCCCCCCCCCCCAACCCCCCCCTACCTTAACAATACAAAAATACAAAAATATTAAATATAAAAAAAAAAAAAATAATAATTTCCAATGTAAATAAAATATTTAATCTCTCCATACATTTTTCTCCCTACCCCCCCCCCTCTTTTTTCCCTCCCCCCCCCCTCCTCCCCACCCCCCCCCCCCCCCCCCTAAGACCAAAAAGGTGTAATACAACACATCTCCCCCCCAACACCCCCATACAAAAACAAAAAAAACAAACAAACACACCCAACACCCCCCCCCACCCTGACCAAACAAAGTAAACAAAAGAAGGAAAGAAGGGGATGCCAATACCACCCAACCTCCCCCTCTCCCCCCAACCCACCCTCTCTCCCCCCGAAAAAGAAAGAGGGGTGGGGAAGGGGGGGAAAAAAAAAAAAAAAAAAAAAAAAAAGAAGAAGGGGGGGAACACCAATACAAATACCACAATATAAGTTAATAAAATTAAATTTTATTTTATTTTAATTTTTTTATTTTCATTCTTATAGTTATAATTATAGAAAAAAGAAGAAGAAAAAGGGGGTAGTTAAATGCATTAGATCTCAAAAGCTAGAGGCAGAATTCCAAACCCCAAACCCCCCAACGGCCAAAGGCCACAACCAAGCCGGGGATAGGGGAAGAGGAGGGAGTAGGTAAAGAATATGGACTTTAATCCCCAAGCCTCCAGAAAACACTGTTTAGTCCAGGTAGGACAAGCAATGATAGAGTTTTGCTCTGTTTATCAACAATTAATGTGCTAGTATAGGAAATGTGATCATGTGATGCATAAACATATAACCAAAGATGTGAAAAAGATGTATTTGCCCTAACATGCACATTTCATGCTAAACCAATCTCTTACACATCACTTTGTTATTGTTCACTATATTCAGATAGCCAATTACTACAGGTTATCGGAATTTGTATCAAAGTTGTGAGGGCAGTAAGTTTGACATTTATCAATTAATATCCTTTATACACTAAATAATGATAAAGATGCATGTAAGAGATTGTAATCTCAACTAACTGATGAGTACTGGTTTAGCATGAAATATGCATCTTGGGGATTATACATCTTTTTCACACATCTTTGATCATATGTTAATGATTACAATTCTGCTCAAGGTGTTAAAGGTGGATAGAAACCAGTCTTACCTCACATGAGAGTAATGTAATGGAAGTTACAATACAGAAACATTACACATTAAGTGGAGAATCTCTAGTCTAATGAATGACTAATAAAAATAGATTTGTGCCAAAGTTGTGAGAACAGTAAGTTTTTCACTTATCTATTAAACTGTAGTAATTGGCTATCTATATATACTGAATAATGATAAAGATATGTATAAGAGGTTGTGATCTGGGCCAACTGATGAGTACTATTTTAGAATAAAATGTGTAATTTGGAAATCATACATTTTTTTCACATTTCTTTGGTCATATGTTTGTGGTTACACCTTTCCTCAAAGTGTTAAATGTAGGTAGAAACCAATCCAACCTTGTTTGAGAATAGTGTAGTGAAAATGTCATTACCAAAATGTTATACATTAAGTAGATCATATATCTAATTGTTTAGATTCTTTATAACAAAAGTAAAAAATATGTGAATAGACTAGTGGAATTAATAAAATAAGATAGAAAAAAAAAAAGAATTAGAAATGAAGTATGATTTGGTTTTAAGAAGTAAAAAGTAAATAAGTTTACTATAGCTATACTAGTTACCCAAGGGAAGGAATGTTCAACATAGTTAATATGGTAAAACACAAAAACTTCTGATTCAATCTAAGGAAATGTTTTATATAATCTTGCATTACATTGCTTTTTTACAGAGTGAACTCGTATTTTTTTTTTCAGATAAAGCTATATTGTTAAGTATCAGTTTTATTTTTTAACTGTGTATGCGTAAGATGATCATCCATAATGATTTTACTACATGCCGGATTTTTTTTTTGGCATCAGTCTGGGTTGATTGTGAAAAGTAACCAGTACAATCTAGAAATACTTTTGTATCTTTATTATTTAAAACCATTTTGTTCTAATGCTATACTTGACTCTGTAATATTTTTTCAACTTATATTCTATGAGAGCGATTATACTCAAGCTATCTGATCTATTTCAAATGCCCTGGTTTTAAATTGGAAAAAAAAAAAAAGGTAACCTTATGTATGCATCTGTAGGTGCAATAAAAAACGAGGAGCTAAGCTTAGCCAGATAAGGCATGTTGGTGAAATATAAAATACATGTAACATTTATATTACATTTTGAAAGCATTAAATCTTTCATGTAGCTAAATTAGCACCACAAATTATAATTGAAGTGTACTCATTTTAAAGTAAACTTTATCAAATGGGAAAAAACGTAACCATCATAAACGAAAATTAAAAGTTAATTTAATCGTTTTTGATCAAAAAAATATTAATAATTTATAAAAATTATGAAAACAAGCGATACATAATTTCAAAATAAATTTTTCTATGTAATTAAATTAAATATATTGTGGCTATTTGCGGACTTTTTTTATAATAAAGTAAAAATTATATGTATATTATTAAGCTCTGTACTGAGAATAACGTTTACTTTGTTCCGAAATAATTTCCCATCATTCTTGTATTTGTTTTTGTACATTTCAACCTTGAAAATCATTCATTATTTCAATTTCTTCCGAATCTAAAATATTAATCACAACTTTTCTATCTGTTTATTTTTAAACAATGTTGAATGTTAAAGTTATAATTTATTATTTTTATATGTCAAAGTGGTAAAACGTATTATGTTTAAATCAACACTATTTAGTTTATGTGATCTTATCTAAAATAAATTAATTTTTCATAATAGAAAGAAAAAGATTCTTTTCCATTTAGTGTTTTGATACTTATTAACATTTGATGATATAAACAAGTGTAAATATCTTGTTGATGTTTTTTTTTGTAAAAAATATATTGTAAAAGTAATTAAAATTTAATAAGTGGTGTTAATGAGTTTTCTACGGAAAGCTGTTTTTATGTGTGAAATCTAGAAGTAAAATCAAAAACACCTGTCAGGAAAGTATCATTTTGCAAGATAAAGTTTTTTTTTTTTTGTTTTACTCTTAAAAATTAAATTTGGAGAGACTAACAAAAAGTTAAATTAGAAAAGAAGGATGACGTGAAAAACTCTTTAAATTAATGATTCCATTATGTAATTTGTTTAGGTTAATTTTAAACATATATATGTGTTTTTGCACGTATTACAACTTATAACTATACCTTCGGGGATATTATTGACAATACTAGCCGCTAAACTTTATTATTAAAAAACTCTACACACAAATTAAACTTAACATGAGGAGTTTATTAACTCGAAACTAAACAAATATATAAAGACGTAATTAAATACATTTACAACTTCCTAGAAAATATATTGTTGTCTCTTAGCCTAGATTAATCTTCTTAAGATGTGATTACAACTTCTTCATATGCATGTTTTTGCATTTCCAGCCTATACTTAGACTCAAGTTTACACACAGATAATGCACACACAGAGGTAGATTTCTGCAGTTTTTATGTCCGCTTCATATTTCCGAATAAATCTCTATATATTAGCCTTCGAATAATTCCATTGCATGTTTTCCATATGTAAAATTTTCTACTTTACGATTAAGGGAAATTTATTAATTTCCTATCTAACTATAGTTACAGTAAAATATTTTAACTTTATTTACACAACATAATCTTCAACGGTCTTATTTAGGTCGAATTGGTGATATAAATATTTTTTCCTACACTCTTATATTCTCTCTTCTTAATTAGACTGTTTTGAGGATGGCAAATCCACCTCTAGTATAGACTGGTTATTCCTTTAAGATAAATCAATTCATCTGTTTACACATACTTATTTGGTATTTCATCATCTAGCATCCCTGATGCCATGTTAACCCATTCAACTTCTTTTATTGGAGAAATTTCATCTGCTAATGTAGATTTTAATCTTTTGTTAACTAATTCCAAAGACTCATTTTGGTGGATTTTTAAATGGTTGACATGCCTTCTCATTTCCTTGCCATTAGTCAACTGTATTAACTTCAATTGTTCTGATAAAACTTTCACTACAATTTCAGAGAACCACATTTTTCTTCAGAATTTCTAGTATCTAGACTGTGTCTCTAATTTTATTTTTTTTTGCAATTAAATAGATTATTTCTTGTCACGTTCTTGCTCAGTACTAATACTGAGACAAATGTATGAAATTTTCATCTCATTAACATTTCAGCCAGCATCTTTTTTGTAAATGTGTACAGAGTAAAATGCTGGTCAAACATGCCAGCCATTAACACATCATTGACCTTCTTATAATTGGTTTTATTTAGCATTAACTTTAATGGCTGAACTGATTTTTTAGCCAAATCATTTGATTTAGGGCAATACAAAGGTTTTAACACATGACATATCCCCTTATTATCCAAACATCTTTTAACTGCAGTGACACAAAATCAGTCCATTATCTAAGACTGTAGTTTTAGGATATCTGCGACTTACAAATAATTTGTTAAAAACTCGTATACTCCATACTCATATATTCAGTCTGTTTACAATATAAGACAATCACAATAAGAAAACACACAACCACTTAATAATCCTGCATGGTCCATGCATAGTCTCTGACAACCTTGAGTGGTTTGTGGCTAATATTTCCAATTTTTTCATTGATAACTTAGATGTAGACTGATATTCTGTACACTGCTTAATTGTTCCATCTTATGGCTTAAACTAGACCACCACATATATAAACAGGCTAATTCTTTTATTCTCCCAACTTGCTATGGTATCTTAATTCTTCTTTTCTGCTTTGCAATAATTGTTGCACATTGATAGGGTTTCATGTACATATCACATAGGTTTGACGAGGAATTTAGGTTGACTTTCAGGCCATATGTGTTGAATCCATTTGTTTAATATTTTATAGCAAGAATCATGTCTAATCCTACTACTTAGTACATTAGTTGATATAGGGTTTGTGTAGTTTATTGTGGTTCTAGGCTCAAACTCGTGTATCCAGTAATCTTGTCAGTGTATATGCGTGACTAATTTCTTTACCAAGTTTATATAAGAGTTCAAAATCATATGCTGCCAATATGTTATTCCGTTAGATTTATTCTATAAATAGCATGCTCAGGAGTCTTTTTTAGGTTTCATAAAATACCAAGCAGATATTGATGGTATGTGTGGATCTTAAACTCACATCTATAAATGTATTGATGGAACTTTTTCTCAGCAAAGGAAAATTTTTTTCTTAGCAAAGACATTTTACCAAAGCCACTTCATTCAGCTGATTATAGTTCTTTTCCCTTATTATAAATGTTCTGGATGTTTAAGCAATTGAATATTCATCTCCATAACAATGATGTGATGTAACAACCCCTATTCCATAATCAGAAGCATCAGCTGTAACTATCACTTCTTGATCATTCCAGTAGTAGATGAGAAGTTGTTTAGAGATTGATAAATCCTTAGATCTCTTGAATGCTTTGTCATGCTCTCCTTTCAATTTCCATAGCTGCCCTTTTTTTAAACAATTTGTACAATGGCATCACAATATGTGATTTACCTCTCAGGAAACTCTTAAAAAAATTTAAGAAGTCTAAAAACAGTTGTATATCTTTGATGCTTTTGGATTTAGCAGCATTTTTAATGGCTTTAACTTTTTTGAAGTTCAGTTATTTTCCTTTATGATTTATTATATGACCCAGGAACTAAATCTCAGTGTTTTTCCATTTGTACTTTGAAGTATTTATCGTTGCACTGATTTTTGTAAAAATTAGCACAAACTTTATACATGCATGTTGCCAATTCATGCTCTGTTTCAACAACTTTTAGTGTAATCAAGTTAGGAAATCACTCCTGCCATCCCCTGTAAGACACCATCTATTTTGCTTGAAACATATTTGGTACTATTGATATCCCACAGGGCATTTTCTTGCATTTAAATAATCGTAAGTGCATGTCAATAATCAAAACTTCAGCCATTCTGGTCATTATAGGAATTTGGTAAAATGCAAACTTTAAATCAATTTTAGCAAAGTAAGATACTTTCTACAATGATGTTAATATTTCATAAACCCTAGGTATAGAATAAGTTCATTTATTGATGTATTTGTTTAGTGTTTTGCAGTAATCTCTATATTAGTGAATGATCCCAACTATCTTCAATATTACTGTAATTACTATGACCCATAATGACTCTTCCATTGGTTATTATGCCTCTTTTAATCACAAATCATGAATTTTTTTTTTCATTTTTGATTTTAATGCACATGAGGCATTTCATGGTCTACACATAATAGGCAGTCCATTTTCACTAGTACAATGCTAATTGCTATGTGATGGGCCTGACTTGAATAACTGTGAATACTTTTCTCTGATCACTCATACCAACTGCACTTTTTTATTATGTAAAGCAGGATTCCTAAAGATTCGATCCATTTTCTACCCAACCTAGGACTAAGATCTTTTTTCACTATATATAGAGGTAGAAATTTAACTCTCAAATTAACTCCAGCAGTACAGTTGCAATGCTGCATATTTCTATCCTATTACCAATAATGTCAATTGTTATCACATCTTTTTTCTCTAATGTTACATTATTTTTACTCTTTCTAAAATTTACCCAATCATTTTGTAACATTAGTGACAATCCTGTTTCGCTGTCTTCTCCCATTGAAATTTTTTGCTTCAAGGTACAAACATCCAACAAAATATGATTAATATCCATGACATTCATTTTTTAATTCCAGTTCATTTTTTACTGTCTCTTCTCTTGATTTATAGTCCACTCTTAACTCAATTTTACTCTTTTTCTCTTTGTTAGGACAGACTTGTGACAAGTGTCCTATTATCCCACAAACATAACAATGTTCTTTCTTAAATTTTCAGCTTTTCTTTAAATTACATTTCCCACCACAGCAATAAAAAATCAACATGCACACTATCTTCTACAGCAGACAATTCATCAGCTGCATAATTGATGGGTAAGAAATTTTCAAAAAAGCTATCACGCTTTCTTTATGCTAAAAGTAGTGATCAAAGTCACCCAGTAATTAATTCTAATAAAAAAAGTAAAATGCATAATAAGAGATAAAATACAGTTAGAACTTCCAGATTAGTTTTATGCTGGCATAGGTGTCTACTTGTATATTGATGGAAATTCTTAAGAGTGGTTTTGGCTCCAGATTGTCTTGAAAGTGAGACATTAGCAGCCATCTTTAATTGCTTTTTAATGAGTGTTGAAAGTGGTTGTTGATGTGTTTTTTAAAGATAACAGTAAAGTTACTAAAAAATTATGATTTATGATTAGATTTTCTCTTTTCCTATTGAGAGATGTAAAAATTATCTTTAATCTGTTGACTGTGATTAAAGTTTGAATGTTTAAAACTGAAAATACTTTTGCTGTTATGTGGGTAAGCTAAGACTTGCTGTGAGTCATCTACTACTACTACTACTACTACTACTACTACTACTACTACTACTACTACTACTACTACTACTACTACTACTACTACTACTACTGCTACTACTACTGCTACTGCTACTTCTACTACTACCACCACCACTACCACTACTACTACTTTTTCTTATTAGCTTTTGCACAATTTCAGAATTAATTGATCAATTAATTAAAAAAAATTGAGAAAGAATGTTAAGCATTGTGGTAGTGATGTGAAAAAGATTAATCAGGAAATTAAATCTGATATTAAAAGGGCAAAATTACATTATTTTGGGAATTTTTCTGTGGCAAAAATATTTTTTTGAATTGAAAACAATTAATTCTTTGATTAAAAAATCCCCTAATTGAACTGATTTTGTTAAAAATAATGGTCACTTATTAAAAGTTAAAGATAATGAAAAATTTATTGCTGATTTTTTTAATAGTTTATTTTTGCATAAGCAGCTGAAGGAAGCTTGTTTTAATGATTTTTTCTGTTCCGAAGTTTTTAATACTCAGTTATCTTGATCGATTTTTAAAAAATAGATCTTCTGGATTGAATAATTTAACTTTAAAATTTTTTAAATATAATAAGCTTATATTTATATGCCAGTTGTCCTTTATTTAATCTTTCATTAAATGCTGATCAATTTCTTGAGAATTTGAAGGTTGGTATTATTACACCAATCTATAAAAAGGATGGACATATTTCAAATCATTTCAATTATTTCTAAGCTATTTGAGATGGTAATCAAAGATTAAATATGTTTCTTAAGTGAGCATAAAGTGATTTCTGTGCATCAGTATGGTTTTGTTGATAAAAAAGTACTTTACCTGCTCTTAATAATCATATGTATAATTTGACAGTTTTTAGGATAATAGTCCTAGGACTGTAGCCATATATTTAGATCTTTCTAAAGCCTTCAACTCTGTTCATTATAAAATCCTTCTTTAGTGATTATATTCATATATCTTTAAAGGTCATTTTGTTTCTTGGTTACAAAATTATTTAAAAGGCAGAAAACAGGTAACCAAAATTCATGACACTATTAGTGATTTTAAATTGATAAATGATGCAGTTTCGCAGGGTTCTGTACTTGGCCCTATGTTAATTTTTAATTATATGAATGATGTTTTTGCATTGTCTTTGATTTCAGTGATTTATGATTTTGCTGATGATATTGCTGTCTTTTGGTGCTGTTTTATATAGGATTCTTGAGCGAATGATTAATAAGGATTTAACTTTAATTAGTAATTGGTTTATATCAATTGTAATAAAATGAGAGCTATTCCCTTTTTTTATAATTTTGTTCCTCATTCTTTGAATATTTCAGTTTGTAGTCAATATAGAGTTCATTGTGTTATTTAGAAGTTTTTACTGATTCTAGGTTATCTTGGTCAATCATATTGTTTATTTGTGTTCAAGTTTAAGTAAGATTATTTATTTAGTTAAATTTTTATATACATCAGTTTTGTTAACAGTATAAGAGTCTTGTTATCAAAGTATATTGTTTTATAATATTTCTATTTCAGATGGTTGCACTGCTTACTTTTTGTTGTCATTAAGTGTTTTATAAAGTTACTTTATGCATATTATTTTTGTAAAAGTCTAAATTAACTTCAGTTCTGAATAATTATGGTAATGTTTGTGTTTTGTCTGTTGTTAATTTTTATATAGGTAAATTATTGATATATTTTGTCATCATTCTTTTTTATGTGCAAGAAATTTTAAAATAAATACTGAAGGTAGTTGTAGGCAATTCAAAATATAACAGTATTAAATTGCTTAATTCTTTTGTCTCTGCTTATTGGGCAAATATTGATCACATGTCAATTGCTATGTTTAAAAAATATTTATGATATTGGTTATATTCTATGTAGTTATTTTAATTAATAATTTGTAATTTATTAATTGTTTATATTGTGACTTTGTAATTAAATATAAATTATTATATATATATATATTGAACTGGGTGTTGTTGTAGATCGTTTGGGAAAACAACATCTATCATGAATTTTTTTACTTTACTAAAATAGAAACTTGTGAAAGCAAAATTGTAAGACTTACTTTTATACATACAAAATATGATATTATAAAATTATACATTCGATCTACTCCAATGCAATTTAAGTATTGCTCCACATTCGTTCCTTAGGCAGCGAAGCCTTATACCTAGACTGTACCTGTGGCCAAGCCAGAGGTATATATATAAGATATATAATTACAACTACGTTTCAAGGACACAGATCGTCTCGGCTGCAAAATTCAACACCTATCATTCAAAGCACTTTTTGTTTCAAAGTAAAACTTTAGGCACCAGTTAATTACACTAAAAGAGTAAATAATGCACTTTGAATGATGGGAAACTAACTCAGCACCTAAGAAATCCCAACTAGCTCAATTAAGGGAATAATATAATAAACTGCTGCTTTAATTAGCGATAAAAGAATTGACCGACAAAATATTAAGTTTTAAAGATAATTTATTTTAACTAAATACTTATTATAATTTTTAAACTATAGGTAATAAATAACATTTTCTTATTTCACTTCTGATATTAATGTAGCAATCTTTAAAGCTTCCAGAGTCAGTAAAACTAATGAACTCTATAGCATGCATAAAATGAACTATTGATTTGTGTGTTTTAAATGCCTTGCATTATTTAAAGCTTTATGTTATATTATATTTTATTGTATGAATTAAGAATGTGTGTGGTCATTACATAGAAATATCATTGCTAGACACCATGATTTGAAAATTAACTAGTTAGAATTAAAATAAAGATTTAATATATATAATAAAATTTGTTGAAACTTGATAAATTTGAAATAAAACATTGACTATGCAATATGAAACTAAAATATATTAGTTAGTTTACTTAGTTTTTTAAATACATAGCAGTGGGCAAGTGAACAAAACTATTTTGTAAACAAGGTTGATTTAATATTTATGATTTAATTTTCAACCTTAAAATTTTTTTTAATCATTTAAAATTGAAATAAAAATTTGATTACAATGTTAATGCTAAAAACTAAATAATAATAGGCATAAAATATTTATAATGAATACTTTTATTTACTATGGTAACTGAAAACCAAGCGAATAATTGTTTCTTCAATCACATTTTTAACTTGAAATAAAATGTGTGTGTGTTTGTGATGATGAGATGTGTGGATCCAGAAATTAATTGCATTAATTCCTATTTTTTACAACAAGACATTGATTTAATTAATTTCTGTAACCCTCAAACTTTTATTTTAAGTTAAATATGAAAACCCCAATAGTAGTTGAAGACATAAATATTGTAGATGATTTGCATTAACAGTCTGACTACAAAGTTCAAGTTAATTCAAGATTCCGCTGTTAATAGTCTATTTCCCATAATTTTTACGGTAAAATTATGTTTTTGCACTTTTTAAAAAGGTTAAAAAAAGTTCCCTAAGATGCTGCCCTCTCTTGAATTATTTTACAAGTAAAAAATCAATAAAACTGTCATTAAAGATCGAACAAAAGGAGTAGGTGGTCCTTTTTTAAATCTTATTGGCTGTTACATTTTGACAACAAAGAAAATGGTTGAAGATTTACGATTTCTTTTTGTTTCATTTTGAAAATGCTAAACAAATGTTTTAAACCATTTTAAAAGTATTTTTTGACAAATTATAAATTATTTTGATAAAATATGCTAAAAATAAAATTATTTTAGAAAAATAGTTAAGAGTTTAGCAAAAATTATTTATTTTTCAGCACTGTAAAAAAATCAACAATGTCACAAAATGTCAGCAATAGTTTTTGATTGGTGAGTAATGTTCATTTTAAATTTCCCGCTATCAAATATTTTTACAATTATCAATAAACATTTATTTTTGAAAAAAAACTTTCGTTAACTTTCCTAACTTGACAAATTATTACTATACTTTTTACAAATGAAACTAAAGTGATTATAATATTAAAATCTGAATATATTTCGATGCTTTAGTTCGTGAGTTGACCAATTAGAAGTTTAGGCATTTACCTCACTTGGCCAAAAAAATTAATCTACAGTAAAGCAGTTAAGGAAACTCATTATTTTAAAGGACTTTATGGTATAGTAGTAATTGTAATTATCTGCATATCCATACTCTTCAAACTGGACTAAGGTTATGATAGTGTTTACAGTAAATTCAATGTTATGAATCTTACTTAAATAATTTAATAATCAAATAAGATGTTTTTATTCCAATGCTAATCATGCATTATCTCCAACTATGCTGTTGAAATAGTAATGCATGGTACATGCATAAGACATGCTACCACCATTCCACACCATTATTTGCATGCACACAGGATATTTTCATAATGGAGTCACTGGTCTATTGACTCAACCATTTATTTTTAAGCAATGAATGAGTATCTTGTGTATTTTAACACAATAGTAATGTGAAGTATTCTATAGCTAAAGACCTGGATTGAAACTCTGTCTGTCTCTTTAATGCTCATATATCACTGACTTTTTAAGCAATGAATCAGTATATAACTATCTTACTTGAAAGATAAAGATGTAAAACAATTTACATTATAAGGTTATAATTATAAATTTATTTAAACGCACATTGATTACGATTACGTAAGTAATATTTACTAAGACTGTAACCTCAAGAATGTGCGTGTAAAAATGCGATAGTAGGGACCTCTACAGGTCTTAACCACAAGCTTCAGCATCACCTATTTATATAGAAAGTAGGTTGAAGTAAAGAAGGGTTCCCCTCTTTTCTTCCAAAACGTAAGCTTGTAATTAACACATATAGAGGTCGCTACTCTCGCATGTTTACGTGCACATTCTTGAGGTTACAGCCTTAGTAAATATTATATGGTTGATAAAAATAGCACGTATAATAATTGGTCTTTTTTTTTTTTTTACCAGCTCTGCTAAGTATTTTTCCCACACATTTTAAAATAATTTAAAAGTCAATTACATAATATTATCTTTTTTTAAAAATAGAATATAATCTTTCTCCCATGACCTATTTCATTTATTTATTTTTCTTTTAATATTTATTGGCTTTAATATTTGCTTGCAGTATCGAAAGTCTTTTTTTATCATTTGCAGCCTTTTATTGCTGTAGATGTTTCTGCAACTTTTTTATTTATTAATGTCTTTCTTTTTTAAAATTTTCTAATGTGTAAATCAAGTTTTAAAAACAATTCATATCATTGTATGAAAATTCATAATCAAATCATCAACATTTTTCTATTTCATTTGTGCTATTTTTAAAAACAAAAACAAAATAATAATAGAAAATTGGCGAGTAAAAAATTAGAATGCATTACAATATTATAAAATCGCTTTTATGCGAACGTAGAATTTTTATTTACATAATACTATTTTTTTAACTTGCTACAGGAATTTTTAATCATTTTTATTCCTTTAATTAATTGTAATATTTATTTATAGAAAGTCTAATCTTCCGTTGCTAATAGTTATTACATTATAATCAAGTCAAAAAAAAAAAAATCAATACACCACCTGTATTATAATAAAACGTCTAAAAATAAAATAAATTAACTGATAAATTATCAATAATCGATCATTTTGGTAACAAAAAAAAGTGTTTAAGACTCCCCAGGCCATGTGAACTCCACTAATGGATGAATGACAATCAATTTAAAATTTAATGTAGTTCCATCTGCCGTAGTCCCAAAATACTTATAGACTTTCATTGTTGCATTGAAGATTAAAGGAGTTATTGATTGATTGAATTCTTGGTTTTAATTTTTAAAAAAGGTTCTTTCTGTGTAGAACGAGAACTGTTTTTAGCAAAGTAGAACTGAAGTCAGTTGCAGATAATACCAGAAAGAAAGAATAGCTTATAGGAAAACGTATAATCTTTTTTAATCATCGACTTAAAATCATTCATATATAGATTTTTATATTGTTACTGCTATTTTAATTTAGTGTATTAAAATAAATGCTTCTTGCATAGAGCGTAAATGTCGAAATACTTATTATTAAATCCTTAAATGCATTTTTAGTACAGGTCCGCACTTTACAAAAAGCAAATGATAGCAAACAGTACGCTACCTGTAGAATGTGTTATAGAAAAAATAATTTTTTAGCGCATGCTCCAAAACACATTTAATTGAACAGCTTTGAGTTTTTGGTCCATCTTGAGTTTGCATTATGAATAAACCTTGCACAAGTAAATTTAAAATATTTTTATATTACATTTAACACTATTGTTTTTCTTACATTTAATGAAAAGGGCACTCTGCACTAAAAATGCATTTAAAGATTTAATTAGTAAGTATTTTGAAATTTTTGCTCCAAAATTATTGCAGTATAATTAAGGGGTTTTAATTTATCATCTTTGATGTTATTGCTATTAGATTGTTGGCAGTTTTATTAATGTTATTGCTTCAGAATGACCTGTCATCTTTTTGATTTTTTGGGGAGGAAGAGGGGATTCCTAATCATTCATTCTTATGATGATTGATGATAGAGTCACATGGATTGTTGATCAATCTATCTTTATTTGATTTTTAATCTTTTTAAGATAGACACACTCTTTTCTAATAAATAAGAATGCATCATATGATTAAAATAATAAAAAAGGCAATATGGCTTTGTGTTTTAAGAAAATCTTTCAATCTAATCTAATCATGCATCAACTTAGTTACTTGCCTTCTTATTCATGATATAGCTCAGAATGTGTTATAAATAGCAGTAAAATCCATTGTTAATTTTTTAATCTATTCCCCTAGTGTCTCATTTTTACAATTAAAGAGCCAAAATTATAAAGAGGTAAATGGGTATCTATCTAATTTTAATTAAAAGTAAAGCAAAATTAAAAGAAAAATACTTAAAACATCAGATTCACAATAAGCAGAAAATAGGATACTTCAACTAATTATCCATCCCTACAATTCTTATATATATAAAAAATATAAGTCCTATCTAGCTAAACCTAACTAAAATTAGAATATTGAAGACCTATTATTAATGAGTGGGTGTTTTCATTTGCTACAATATCTTTAATTTCAATTCCATCTTTCTCATAAAGCATCAAACCAATATTAATAGATATCTTTATATCGATAATCTTCACTAGAGCAGAGATTCTGATTCAATGGAATTTAAAAACATGCTTGACATTTCTATATTTAACTGTTTCCAAAGTAATACATAAGCAGTTTAATTAAAGTAGTGAAAATAAATAACTTTATTATAATATTAATTTAATAAATAAATTCTAAACTATAATATAATATGTACAATTATTTTTCCCTTTACCTATTCTCTTTCTCTTTTTACAATTATTTTTTTTCTGACATATTTTACTTATAATATGATTTACTTTGTATGTAAATAGAATTGAAAAAACCTTAGATTATTATTAAACTAATCCATCCGTTAATCAAATATGTAAGATTTAGAATTAAATATCAAAATAAATTTCAGAAATAATTTTCTGTTTAGGAATTTTATTTCTTAATTATTTTAAATGTAATGTTTTAAAGGTTATAGATCAAAGGTGACCAAACTTTTAGACATTGGGATGAATTTTTTGGTGAAAGTGTACCTGAAGGTGATTAGGTTTTTTTGAGGGCTTCGAGCTGGAAATGAGAAAAAAAATGTTATTTTTCCTGAAATAAAAATCAGAATGGAAAAAAAAAAATAGCAGTTCAAAGTCCTGGTTTTTTTTAGAATGTACTTATGAATTGGTATGTTTTTTCTAAGGGTTTTTTAGGTACTCAGAAATATTGGTGACGTTTTTAGAAGATATGAACTGATGATTTTTTTTTAAATAAGATACGAACTGTTGAAGACATTTTATATGTCTACTATTAAATTACATCAGTTCCCTCTAGTATTACAATTTGTCTATGTCACTTTATAAAATATTTATTAATGAACTGTTCTCCACAAATATACTTGTATGCAATTTTAACTCACCCTTGAACTGCTAATTTTTACATTACTTTACCGATTTTATTGTCATTTTATCAAGATGTGATGTGGTGCATTGTGGTTTCTCCTTAAATGGAGTCAGGAATCTCATAGCAACAATGCCAAGAGAAACCTATTAGTAACTTTATCTTTCATTCCCCACTCTAAATTTTCCCATATTCTGATCAAGCCCATTTCCACAACATAATGTTTGTCAACTCTATAGCCTTTATATCTAAATCTGTCTTTATAATTATTTTACAACTAAAAAATCAATAATATTTAAATTTAAAGTTATAACAGTGAGATAACACCTGCCTTCTTAGATGCTGATTGGTTGTATTACATTCTCTACAAAAGGGAGCATGTGTCAGCAATTTTGACAGTTCTAAGTTCTTTGTTTTGATTTTCAAAATAAAAATGTATGTTTTAGAGTATTTTTTTTTACATATTTATTATTATTTTCATTTAGAAGAATAGTTCAGATTTAAAAAAAAATTATTTGCTTTTAGACAAAAGTAAATTGAGAAAGAAATCAATGATGTAGGCTACATTTTGTAATAAGTTATGAAAAGTCCATTTTATGTTATCCATTATAGATTATTTTTATCAATTATAAATAAAAAATTTATATTTGCAAAAACATTTACTTACTTTAACAATCTGACAAATTATTAATTTGCTCTTAAAATAAATATAATTTTAAAAGACAAATATATATTTACTACTGATTCTATAATTGACCAATCAAAAATTTAGAACTTTAATTCACTCAGCCAATACTTATTTTGAATGAGGTAAAAGTTAAATTACAATTATTAAATCACTATATGAAGTGTTTTAAAAGTTTCACGACTTCTTTGTTTTAAAATCAGTTCATTAAAATCTTTGTTTCTTCAGGACAAATTATTTTCATTTCTTCTCAGGAAAATGGCAATTAAATATGTCTAAGAATTTTAACTCTAGTGTTTCTCAAAAATAATTTAATTCTTTTCAGCTTCTTCCAACCTGAGTTTATTTTTGAGATTGACAATAACAACAGGTGTTATTTTAAATTTAACTATTTTTAAATGAGAATACTTTTGAGTTTTTACTTTTTTTTATTTTTTATATTCAAATCAGCTCTGAATTTATCACTATAATTTTTCGATGTTCACGTCAGCTTTGCGGTTGACTTCCAGAGACCTTGCAGTCAGCGTCTTGGCACTGCCTGCTATAGATTAACAATTGAACAATGGGATATATTTTATTGTATGTTTGACTTTGTGTGGGGGTAAGATAATTATTTATTTTTATATTGATGTTTAGTATCATGCAAAATAGTAACCATGCATGTGACATAAAATGATGGGGTCAGTAAGTAATGGTGACATTTTATAAATACAATCACAATATATATATATATATATAATTCAGTTAACAGAAGATGTGAACAGTCTCACAGTATATACATTTTTAATAATAACAAATTTCTATGTGATTTGATGCAGTAATAGAATAGTGTTACTCTAGAACTCAAAGTTCATGGATTAGGATCCATATCTGTTATTTTCAATCTTAAGTTTGATTCACAATAAAACCAGTTATTTTTTTAATAATGACAAATATGATAAATATGGTTATTTATCTAAATCTTCTTGATTCTTATAAAAAAATTGCCTAAAGTACATATGTTTTCTTTTATAGCCAAAAATCATCAGGATTCAAAATATAAAATATTTAAAATGTATATAATTAAGTATTAAGTTGTAGGAAGATTTATACCTTAACTGCACTACACTAATAACATCCTATTTAACAAAATATTCTGAAATACAATAAGATATATAAAGAAGATTTGCATAAAATATCAGTGTTCTTATAAAGCAATTTGATAAATAGATTGTACAGTAAAATATAAATGTTTCATGTTACTGTAATTAAATGTTCCAATACATTAAGATAAAGGTCACCTTATATCTCAAATAAATAAATCTACATTATACAAATATATACTGCACCAAAACATGAGAATTCAAATTATTTTAAAATTCTTAAAATAATTTCAGGTCTTAGCAAACAATCATAAATAAAATAAAAATATTTTATTTTTATTATTGGCCTTGCTAACTTCCTGGCATATACTAGTACAATGGTGGGCAACCTTTTCCTACTTCTGATCCCCTCTTTATACTTGTGATTTTTTCCTTGGACAAAAATTTGACTCAACCCATTATTTGTTTCTACTACGCCAAATTATAGATACAAATATGTAAGGATATTCATAATTAATAATAGTTTTAATTAACATACAAATTTATATTTTCTAAGATTTTAGTATTATGCACACATGATTTGAAATGAAATTTTTGAAACAAATCATATACTTACAAGAAAAAAATATGATACATACTAAAATATTTATTTTATGTGATTTTTTAAAATTTAATTTTAAAAATTAAGTTCGTTAAAAAAAAAAAAAAAATTCAATCAAAAGTTAAAAGGATGTCTTAAAAATTTCACGATCCCCATCAATTTTATATGATCCCCTGAGGGGTCACAATCCATGGGTAATGCACCACTGTGTTAATGTTAATGATAATGACTATTGTCCATCCATTTACTTGAATGCTAAATGGAGCTACTACTCCCTATATATATATATATATGTATATATAACATTTAAATCACTAAACATCACATGATCACCATTTCTTACGCATGCTCATAACTGTTTTTAAAACAAGCAAAACTCTCCATACAGTAGTGCCACTAGTTTGGATTGAACATATTATTGTGTTTTCAATTTTAGACTCATAGTTTTGTAGTTAAGTAGAGATAAAAAGTGGCTACTAAAGGGTTGCATTAGATCCTAAGATCTAGATGCAGTGCTCTCAGATCCAAAACCACAAGCTAGAAACTAGTCTGGGGATATTGGATGAGTTGGCAATAGATAGGGATTTTATGCACAAACCTTCTGGCATCCATTGATTACTCTGGATTGCTCTGAGTGGCACTACTGTATGGAGAGTTTTACCTATTTATAATATATAACATTTGCAAATTGGGTTAAGTTTTAGTATGCATTAACTTTAAACTTCGACCCTACTTATTAACAATAGATTCATATTTTAAGCAAAATGCTTTATTTAATATTTCAAATAGAGTATCTTTATAAATATAAAAATAAATACAGTATTTATTGATAGTTTGTTATTTGCTTATACAACATAAAAAAAAAAAAATGTTTTTATCTTGTAAAAACACAGACTTTAAATGATAATATTTTAAAAATTTTTGCTTAATAAGACCTTTCGAATCTGTATTTTAGTAACAATTTGTATCAATATATGCTTCTTCTATATTATACAGGAAATAAGATTTTTGAAATTAAATTCCAAAATAAAATCTATACACATGAAAATCGTTTATATATATAGCAGTCATTCATAAACGAGCATGACCATTCCAACTTCAAGAAAAGAAAAGGAATGGGGGGTGGGTGCTCTAGAAATAAGTTTTGCAATGAAAATATCACAAATATATCCACATATAGAACATAGGGAATCATTAGCATCAGTAAAACCACAATCCAAAAAGTAATAGTTCTTATATTTGCTTTGAAGTGAGTTAAATTAAAAATTCCACCAACAAACCCGTATTACATCTCAATCCCTGTTTCATTAAATCCAAAAACCACTGTTATAAAATGTGAAAACAATTTCAAGCAAGCACACGTCCTTCTTCAATACCAATTTTCATCATAAATATCTCAGATTGTCTATCTGTAATGAGTTATAATCTGCTGAAAGATAGATATGCATTGATTTCTATATACTGTATAAATTAAATAGTGTCTGAAGTTCAGTGAATTGTTGTAAAATATTAGATATCAACTAAGTGGAAGCAACATTATTTCCTTTTTGCAAAATAATAAAGCATTTATATTGCAATAAGTCTAATGTTTATGCATTAGTTAGATTAATTATTTCAAAGCAGGTATGCTCACTTCTCACTGTTTCTTATAAATTTAATGCAGAGTTTTAACACATTGGAAACTGTTTCATAACAACACCTACCATTGTTGTCATGTAGATGCTGTTTAATATGAATAAACTTTGATAGACAGCCAAATTATTTCAAACAGAGCCATAAATATGTTCAATTAATTGAGTCAAATGCATTGTTCAAATTAATAAAAGTAATATATAAATCACTATTTTGTTCCTGAGATTATTTTTCCTTTTACTTGGCAACAAAAAATATGAATGTAATACTTCTTGATTCTCTAAAACCATGTTGAATCTTTGGTATCCATTCATCTATAATTAGAAACTGTTATTCAACAAAATCCTTAAAAGCATCTTTGCTGTCATGGATTATATTGATAATCCCTAATAATTACAGCAATCTTGTCTATTTCATTTCAGTTTTAAAATTGAACTAGTAGAACTAATCTTAAGATCATCTGGCATATCTTCATGAGTCCATATATTCCTAAAAAAATTACAATATTTTTGAAATACATTGTACAGGCTTAAACCTGCATTTATTTATGTAATATATGCAGGATTTGAACTCAGACTTTCACACGACTCACTACTCCCAATGCCATCTCATATTGCTGACCCACCTGATCACACACCCATTGAAAAGATAAATATTCACCAATATACATATTTCATGCTAAAACAGCAACCATCAGTTGGTCTAGATTACTATCCTCACACATATATATAATCAGTGCTCAGCTTTATATTAAGATAGCCAATCTTCATACTTTAACAAACAGGCTTCAAATTAGTCAAACTCACAACTCTTCAGCCTTCCATTTCATTGAAAATCTGATGATGGAACATTCAAAGCCCTTGTTAGTGCCAAGGTTGTCATCCTACATATGTTGACATATTAGTCATTCTGACCCCTCATGTACAGGAGAATAATCCATTTATACATACATATGCGAGAGATGGGTAGACCTTTTGCACACTATTTATATAAATTAATACATTGTACAGGTCCTCAGTGCCATCTCATATTGCTGACCCACCTGATCACACACATGTTGAAAAGATAATCACCAATATACGTATTTCATGCTAAACCAGCAATCATCGTTGGTCCAGATTACTATCCTCACACATATATATAATCAGTATTCAGCTTTATATTAAGATAGCCAATCTATATACTTTAATGGACAGGTTTCAAACTATTCCAACTCACAACTCTTCAGCCTTCCATTTCATTGAAAATCTGATGATAGAATGTTCAAAGCCCTTGTTAGTGCCAAGGTTGTCATCCTACCCATGTTGACATATTAGTCATTCTGACCCCTCATGTACAGGAGAATAATCCATTTATACATACATATGCGAGGGATGGGTAGACCTTTTACACACTTTATATAAATTAATACATTGTACAGGCTTAAACCTGCATTTATATATGCAATATATGCGGGATTCAAACTCAGACTTTCACATGACCCGCTACTCTCAGTGCCATCTCATATTGCTGACCCACTTGATCACACACCCATTGAAACTGATGATTGCTGGTTTAGCATGAAATACGTATATTGGTGATTATTTACCTTTTCAATGGGTGTGTGAACAGGTGGGTCAGCAATATGAGATGGCACTGAGAGTAGTGGGTCATGTGAAAGTCTGAGTTTGAATCCCAAATATTTTTTTTGAAAGTAATATATCACTCCCATATTTTAAAATTTCTCCAGATATTTCATCAGTTCTGCAGATTTTCCATTTTTAAAATTACAAAGAACTGTTATATATACTTTAATAAAATGCTATAACTCAAATTATATACTTTTATACAGATAATAATTAAATACTGGCTAATGCTATACTGGTAATTATAAATAAAATAGAAATTCATATGACATTACAATACTAGTCAAAAAAACACATTTCACTAAAATTCTTCCACAACTATGGTTTTATCTATTCACAAATAGACCTTTTCAAATGAAATTTGAATAAACATACCACATATATATATTTATACCAAACAAAATATAATAATTCAGTTTGAATATTCATAAACTGAATACCGATCATAAAATATTATTTGACAATGCAGAGCTTATCTTTTGTGAAAAAAATGAATTGCAATGAAGAGATAAAGAAACTTTGATGACAAAATATTTTGAATCTGAGGCCATCAATCTCATGAATATGTCCTTAGATGTTAAAAGAAGTTGGTTTTTGAAAAGAATGATGGGAAGGTTATGTTTGCTATATAGGTGGTATGTTTAGTTGAATTTCACTTGAAAAGATCTATTTGTTAATAAATGAAACCATGGTTGTGAAAGAATTTTAGTAAAATTTTGTTTTTTTTGGCACAAGTTAATTCTGTTTTTTTCAAATCATGATAATATTTGTGGGTATGAGTTTTATCCTCGAAATATCAGTACTGTTTGTAATGAATCGTACGATAGAAAGAGGAAGTTGAAAGAGGCTTGGTTTACTGTTAAGTCAAATAACATTATCAATCAGTGTAACTCTAGTGTTACACTGAACATGCACTTGAGGATTAACCATTCAGTTCCAATAGGTTGCCATGAGTCTGAAACATGGTACTGGAAGTGCTTGGCAAAATAATATTAGTGTTATAGTATTTTTTGAATATTTCTGCTCTGGTTGTCACATTTTATATGTGTACATTAATTTACCATACTCAAAATTTAAATGTAAAATTATCAATATAACGCAAAACTATTCTTGTAGTTCAGAGGAGATTCTCTATATTAATATTTTCATAATTATCTGAAACCCCAAGTAAAGTTAGAAGTTACAGAAGCTGTTGTACTAAAGATTGTCTTGAGAGAAAAATGTAGCAAATTATTAACTTTAGAACTATGTTAAAAAAGGAACACAAAATTATTTAATACTTATTATATAAGGGATTTGACTTTTAAGTCCCCTTCAGGTATCTGCTCACTCTCATACAACTGACACACATGACCACACACAGGTATGAGATAGAGTAGATAGCTGAAGGGAGCTTGAAATTCTGTGTTCAAATCCCTTATATAATTACATAACTCCATGTATATAAATTATACTTGTATAATCAAATATTATATTTAAAACTTAGTTTTTATTTATCACTCTTGTATTACTTTCTGTCTTCAACAGTGTTAAATTTATTACATATTAAAAAGGGTGCAATATTATCTACGATATTTTATGCTATATTTTTCACGGGTCAAACATGAAAAAATCCAGGGCACAGAATAACTTGAATGCTGTTTGCATTAAAAATGTACTTTACGTATTACGGTTATTATTGGCTTTTACAAAATAAAACATAAATAACAATTTGAAATGTTTTATTGAACCCAAATATGAATTAGTTATGTTTCAATATTCTTTTTTATATGAAATGATGAAATGTTTAGTTTATTTGCTTCAGGAATCTTAAGTTTCAATCTTAAGTTAATGAATATTGCTAAGCAAGAAATAAAATAGTTTATAACCAATTTTAAGAAATTTAAATTAATTAATGAAGACAGTTCACATTATTTAATAAAACATTCACTTCATAAATAATATATATTCATCTAAATGATAAAATAGAAGTTTCACATTATACATAAATTAAAATTAAAACTTTAAATTAAGTAGACTTTTTAATTTTTAAAATAAAAGCAATTAAACATTAATGCATAAATTATTGATAAAAGGGTGTGGAAATATATATATATGTTACACTGCAGGACTTGTAACAATTAATTATATAGCCTTGGAAATGAACACTATTATTACTTAGATATAAAATAATTTTAGAAATTATTAATCTTGAAAGTTATAGAGATTTTTTAAAATACACAAAACTGTTTGCGATCCATTTTATGAAATGCAGTTAAAGAGATAACGAAAATATAATATATTGATAGTCTATTTTAATTAATGTTTAAAAACAAAGAAACAATATATGTTCTATTATTACAGTTTGATATTGTTGATGTGTGACCAGTACTGGACAATCATGGAACCATTTAAATGTTGAAATGCAATGTTTATGTTAAAAAAGAATATTGATTATGATAAAACATCCAGCAATAAAAATAACTCAATATATTTATTGGAAATTACATTAGTTTATATGAATTCAGAGAATAATTTATTATAGTTTTATTAGTATTTTTACCCTGAACAGTTGACACCCTAGCCATAATGAAATAAAGAAGAGTTTAGTATTCATAAGTATTGTAATATTTGGAAAAAATATTTGTATTTTGCTCTAAGCAGTTAACATTGCCTGGATAGATGCCTTTGAAATTGGACTTTTGAAAAGTTGTGTTATATATCAAGGCTTAAGTTAAAAATAGAAGCTCTGACATATTTGAATGTAATTGAGGACAATATATATTTTGAATGTATGATCTTAACTATTTTAGTGTTGTTAAAAAGAGATTTAAAAGTATGAATTATGAGGTTATGTTAAGCATCAAGAGAATTTATGAAATATTGATTAGAGAAAAATTCATTTCCATAATCTTTTTTTTTCTCATATTATCATAGCATCAGCAGGAAGCAAACCCACTAACCCGGGTACAACTGCTTGTAAAGCAGCTGTCGCTGAACTCTTGACCACCAACTCTTGATATTTCCAGAATGCTTGAGCCTAGAAATATGTGTATATACATGTTAATGCTTAAGAAATCAGAGTGATTTGATAACAATATATGGTAAATATTTTATTCGGGTAAAATAAACATTTCAATAGTAAATTATTATCCATGAACATATTAAGAAGTGGTTAGTTTAATAATTAAGAAATCCATACTCATTTAATAGAATAGTTAAGTATACTTTTAGAGAAAGGTTTTAGCCTTTATTATATGCACCTTGAATGTGTATAATAGTCAAACGATGTCTTTTTTGACTATAGAGGGACCTTTCAAACCTCAACACAAGCTGCATGCAATAAAGGTTAAAGCCTTTATCTAAAAGTATTTACATATTTTCTTTGCATTTAGTAAATAATTACAACTTTACAATAGTTAAGTATGAATAAATATAACATAATTATATCTTGAGATTGAATTAATTAGAGAAAAAATACCATAAAAAGAACAAACACAAAATTCAAACTCAGTTCAAAACAACTAGTATAGAAATAAAATTGATATATTTAATGAAATAAGTAGATCTGTTTTACTATAAATTAGAATGAGAGATATATTGAAACTGTGTAATTATAAATATTTTGTATAAGATAAATGTAATTATTATGTTTCAATTTAATTTATATTCTCTTGTGTTATTTAAAATAGTTTCATTTAATAGAAATATCAAAGACTCATGACTAAATTCCCTATGCAGGAAATAAATTTGTTGAATATGGTAATGGAGGAAAAGTAGAAGAATAGGGAGTTGGCAATGTTTTGAAAATGAAGAAAAAGGCAGAGCAAAGTAATCATTTACTTTTATCATTATAATATTTATTAAACCAATAAACATCATACGATCACCATTTCTGCTTGCTCATATGGAGATTTTTGCCTGTTATAATATTTATTTATTAGTAATGTGGATACTTTTTTCTGCTACATTATACTACAGCAAAACATAGAGATATATGTGAGAAAAAAGGTTTAAACTCAGACTTATTTATATTTTAAGTTTTTTTTAAAAGGTCACCCACAAGATAAGGTTTAAAATCAATCTTATTTATATTTTAAGTTTTTTTAAAAAAAGAACATCCACATATAAATAAATAATAAAGTGATCTTTTTGTGGTATCCTTTATCCACCTTCATTCCAATTACAATCCTGACTTTTACAATATTAATGCATAATGATTTATTAAAATGTCTATTTCTCATATTATAATGTTTCAGTTATATGCCATTTATAATCTTAGATATGTAGATGGAAAGTGGATTTAATTTTTCTTCTTGCTTTTAATTTATATTTTATAATACTATATATATATATATATATATATATATATATATATATAGTAGATGTATGTTATTGTGTTTTATATATATTCAAATTTGCATAAGTTTGTTGACCTGCATAATGAAATGATTTCTTTCTTCTTTATAATCTTAAGCTGAGTATAATCCTAAGCCAAAAGGGAAAAATAATATTATATATATATAAATTGCATGCTACAATATCACAAGAGCTGAATATGAGCCACATCTCTGAATTATTATGAAAGCCTATACCATACTATTTATATGTGCAATATTCAACCTCATTTGAACCTGGATTCTATGTAACATATGACATGCTTTTACTCAAATTAATGGGAACAATGATAAATAATAACATATCTGATTTTAACTAATTCCATTTATATCTTGTTTATTCCCTTCAATAGTAAATTAATATAAAAAATAAATATACTTTCATTTTATAATGATTCTAAAGTATATAAGTAAATAAAAAAATATGCATATGAAAGTATGTGTACATTATTAGCCATACTTAAAACCTACCAATAAATTTAATTAATGATTATGATGGTATTATTTTATAAAACAACATTAATTTTAGTTTTTGGAATTATTAATTTCTAACAAATCGCCATTTAGACAAATGCATCATACAAAATTATTTTAATTATTTAAAATTTAAAGTGGTACAATACTATATTCCATTGCTTTATTTAGTTTTATAGTTTGAAATAATGATCACTGTGAGAAATCTTGCCTTTAAACAAATAAACATCACATATTCACCATTTCTTATGCTTGCTCATAACTGCACTGAGTAGCACTACTGTATGGATACCTGTTTTAATTCTTACCTTTCTTTTTTTCTCATGTGTCACAGCATCAGCCGGGAAGCGAACCCTCTAACCCGGGACATCTGCTTGTAAAGCAGCTGTCGCTGACCTCTCGACCACCAATGCTTCACACCTTTCTTTTTAGAAATGATAGACAAGTGATTTACCTGCACAATGACTTAGCTGAATAATTATTTCCCTATTTCTTTGCTTCTTAGTTTGAGTGGAAGAAACTCAATGCTAACTGCTGCTGTTTTGGCTATTTTGATAATAGTTAAATTAAGAGTTTTACTTCCTTTAGGTCACTGTTATTATTTCATGATGGAGATGAATGAAAGTGGCTAGAATATAAAAAAATTAGGGAAGACTGATCGTTAATGTTGACTCAGTCATATTAGAGTAATCGTGGGACATCTTTCTTAATAGTAAGACTTTAGTTAAAAAAAATGTATTAGTAATCAATTGAATAAAATAGTAGAAAAAAAGTGTATGGAAAAATATGAAATCTATAAAAAATAAGTATTTTTTTCATTTGTTTACCAGTAAATATAAAGCAGACAAAGGTAGAAGAAAAAGTTTGGAAGAGAAAAGTAGATAGAGGGATTTGAACTCAGGATTTTTAGTATATTCATCTTCCACTATATCTCAGGCAACTGATACCCATAACCACACACAGGTGAAAAAGATACATAATCCCCAATATATATATATATATTTTGTGCAGTACCAGCACTCCTCCATTGAACTATATCATAATCTCCCACACATATATGCAATCAATGCTCAGTTTATATTAAGATAGCAATTCATAGGAAAATAATAGATTTATAAACAAAATTTAGATTTGAAATAATTTAAGGGATCTAATACAAAACAGAGATGAAAAACAGCAAAACAACGGTAAATAACCTAAGCTATCGCCCTGCTCAAAAATCAGATTTCTGCGATGATCAGGACAGAAGTTATTACTCCTCTTCCGGTGGATTGCCCCCCCCGCCCCTAAAAAAATCAATAAATAAAATTTTTTCAAATCAACACAGAACTACAATGAAGTGATTCCTGAGCTAAAAAATAATGATCTAAAGACAAAAATGAGTACAAATGATGTTTTAGACCTAAACAAAAACTTTGAAGCTACAAATTAATCATACTTTTCAAGCAATAATTATTGAGAATTTTCCAAAGTTTAACAACAAACTTTCAGATTATACTTGTATCATTCATTACTAACCAAAACCTAAAATTCAATCAAAAAAAGCAGAATCCAACTAGTATCAACAAAGAAAAATCATTGTGAACTCTGAAGAACTTTGGTTGGTGGGTTTAGCAGCTGCTGTGAACATTTGCAGACACAGGAGTCTGATGATGATCAAGGGCAGATGTTCAGCTCCATTGACCTCAGTGTGCAAGATGATATGGACATATTATTTATTCCCATGGTGTGCATGTAAATCCAGCTTGATTTCAAGACTACATGAATTAAATGTTGTATTGGTGGGTGTGAGTTTGCACTCCTTTTCCTCAAGTGTGGTGATAGTGGTCATAAGGGCTTGGTTCATTTGGAGGGATGGTAGACGATCATTGTCTAGCCCAAGAAAACCTATTGGGAGGGTGAAAGTCACTACCTTCATGGACTTTGCCATGAAGGGCTACTGCACCCCTTGATGGATTATTTGATAGATCAGTGTTCATTTGCACTCACTATCATTAGGTTTCATTTGTTAGTTTTAAATTTAGTGCATTTGTAAAGCAGTTGGTCTATTTTGAGCCACCACCATTTTTTTGTAACATGGATGGAGTTCTGTTTTGTGGGCATGGGTCTGCACTCGCCCCTTTTCTTCAGGGGTGGCTGGTTGTAGACATTAGGTATCTGGTTTATGGTGTGGGCTGTTAATAATTTTGCCACTGCCCAGAACACCTGCTGGGGGGCTACACAGTCAAAGTTGGTGCTATTCCTGCTCTGGTTGGCTGCTGTGTCCCTGATAGGCTGGTTTTGGGCAGTGTTGATCTGGTTCTTTACTTATTACTTCTTAGTTTTTACCCAAGTTGGCTTTCCAATTTTGGGCAGGTAGACTGATTGTGGTCCCTGCTCATTTGGACTGCTAATTGGGAGGCAGAGGTATTCAGAATTGTCTTGACATGGCTCGGCTATGGTTTGAGAGTCTATTGCTTGGTGAACTTGGGCCTTGGATCTCACTGCCTGTTGTGGTGGTTGGCACAATGCTGGACTTCATCTATTCAGCTGAAGCATTTGAGTCTTCGCTTCGGAGCCCCAGGGGTGAGACCATTGGGTGATGGTTAACTTCTCGATGGCTGGGCCATGTGGATCCACATACCGATACACATTAATCACATTACAGCAATGTTTATGGATGTAATTATTTTTGAACATATGTACATTTTACCTTGTTACATTGAATCACTGTGTAATCCTCAATAGGTAAGTGTACCCAAAATTTTTGTAGTCTTTTATTAATAAAGGTTACTTTGAGAAAAAAAACAAACAATGGTAATTGATGAGATTTAAAATGAATTGTTAAGAACTATAATAGCAACATGTTTAAAAGAATTTTTTAATGTTTGCATCAATAAAAAACAAAACACTTCAGTAAAATGTAGAAATTTTAGAACAACCTAATTTTTTAAAAGTAGCCAAAGTGCTATTAAAAGACAAATGGATTTCTAATAGGCTAGAATTATTTCTATTGGAAATGCAGCTTACTTTGATGAAAAAATAGAGATAAGAGGAAGTAGATTTGAAGTGGTGAGTCCTATTATTGAAAAAGAGAGAAAGGAAAATAGATACATGTTTTTTTTAATGACCTTGAAACAAAATTGGATAGAGTGGAATGGTATACATGATATATCTAGTTGATTTTTCAGGCACCACATCGAACTTTAAAAAAAAAAAAAAACTGACCTAAGACACAATTTTTACAATAACTTCAGTTTTAATTATGTTAGAGCAAAAAAATTTACATTAATAGAAACTAGAAAAACTAAGGAAAACAATAAGTCTAAGACAAATAATGATAACCATTTAAAAAATAAGGTAAAAAAGAAATTTCAACATCTGACATAATTATTACTTTATTGTTAGTTTATAATTTCTAATTTATCATTAACTAAGTTTAAATTACATTTTCAATGATAATTTCGTTGCATTCCTCACAAAATTATCTTTCAAACCATATATAATACTTCTTATCTGAGATAATCCATAGCTTCAGAATCTTCAAAAGTATTAACATAAGAATTCTTCATTTTTATCTTGTACCCCAGAAGTTAAGAAATCTCATGTTGTCTATATAAAAAAGACTCATCCTAATAAAAGATACAAACAAATCATTTCCAGAAGGTGGATATACATTTGTCATCATAGAAATTAGCTTCTCATCTATCTAAAACTAGAATTGTAGGCTACTATCTGTATCACTGATAAAATGAGTTTCATTTGTGTACATCAGTGATGTTTATATTCTTTATGCACACCAGTGATGCTATCTTGTTATATTTATTGTTCTTCAGAGATATAATTTATTTGCATATAGCTAATTTTCTAGCTATAGATTTGAATTAATGTTATGCAAGATGTGGCAAAAGTACTGACCCCACAGCATTAGTATCAAGGCATAGGCAAGAATCAGAATTTGTTTCTTTGCCTGCAAACAATTCCATGTGGTATATGTATAACCATTGTGGATAGCACTACACACACACTATTTAATATCTCTTTATTGGTTTTAAGTGTTTATATTTTCATATAGTACTATGCCCAATAAATTTGGTGATTGTTTTATCAACTGCAATCTGCAACCTTTCTGTACATTAGATTATCAGTTTTTAAAATTTACATTGCACTGCTCTATATATGTAAATCATTACTTGTTATACAAACACAATGCAAGAACAAACATAAACATGCTAATACAAATATAAACATATACCTTTTGAGAATCATTATGTTTATACCCAAAACAACTTTTGTTATATTTGAATTTATAATCTGTATAATAAAGAGCATAAATGATTTAATATTATATAATTTATATATTTACATAGACATTAATACAAATGCAAACAAATTAATATATTACTTATCAAACAATTTTAAATATTAAAAATTAAAATTAATAATGATATTCTGCAAAACAACTTTTGTTATAGTTGAATTTATATACTGTATAATAAAGAGCGTAAATGATTTAATATTATATAATTTATATAGTACACACACACACCAATAGAAATGCAAACAAATTAATAAACCATTTATCAAATAATTTAAAAAAATTTAAAATATTAAAATTAAAATTAATAACTTATGATATTCCATGATTACATTTATATCATGTTGAAGGACATTCATATCCAAATTATCAGCATATTTTTAATCCATTATATTAGGGTTATAATGCTGATAAACATTTTCTGCCTTTATTGACTCATGTAAACTAGTAAATTGACCAGAAAATAGAAAAAATAAATTCATTCAACTTTTAAAAATAATCATAAAAAATTCAAATCTTATCTGATATCAATGTAAGCTATATCATTCGAAAGGTAAAATGAAGAAGCAATGAATTCTGGGATTATTGTTGATGTCATGCTTATAGTTTTTGTGCAATTTAAAAAAGAAAACAAAATTTCAACCAATCAGCTGAAGCGAACGGATGACCCGCTACAAAGACTCAAGCTGATATATTGTAAAGGTTGGAAAGACCCACCATAAAAGTGTCATTATTGTCATAAAAATATTTGGTTTGGCTTTGATATGGGGTTCATATATATATATATATATTTGTTGCTGTTGTTTGTTGTTATCATTATTTACTTCTTTCAAATTTTTTTTTACTGATATATGCATTTATTTATGATTTTGGGATTTGAAAATGGAGTGGTGGTATAAATATATACATATATGGATATAGATTTTCACAAAGATATTGGTTTGTATTTAAAATATTTGCATTTAGTAATATCAATGATTAAAATATTGCCATATGAAACTATTAGATGTGTTTTCATTGTATATTTGTTTTGAAATTGTTTGTGATGTAATTTTATTATTTATTACTTATTTATTTACATTTTTTTGTAAACTGTAAAGTATATTTTTGTATATAATTTTTTTAAACTTTAATATTTGAAAAATTGACATGTTGTAATAATGAGTTGACATCAATAGTGTGTGTAAGACTGAGCTAAACACTATAGCAATAAAAAAGGATTATTATTGACTATCACCGTTAGTATCAAGAAGTAAAAACTTTACTGCCATTTAATATACTTTTTTTTGGTATAATCACAATATTCTATTTGGATTTTCATTACAAAAAGAGGCAGTTAGTAACATGAGTTTTTATGTAAATCATTGCATAAGAAAGAAGATTAGATCTTATGATACTTTCTTAGTTGCTAGTTAATTTTTGTTCGTAAAAGGAAATAACTATACTGCAACTATAAGTTTTTATATTCTTTAATATAATTTTTAGTAGTTTGGATAAATACTTTATGCATATTAATAAATTGTACTTGAAATTCTGCCAATTATTTTGCCCTATGGTTACTATTTTGACTAATCTCAAATTGTTATGCACTAAAGAAGGATTGGGTTCATTTTTTATTATTTTATTATGGTTATATACACATAGAAGCTTAGTAAGTTTTTTGTTGCCTGAAGCCAAATATTTGGCACCTTTTCTATTCCTGCATCATATTCTGGCAATAATTAATTTTCTTTTAAGTATGAATGACTTGATGAACTTTCATGACAATGATAAATTTCAAATGGCTAAAACAAATTCACATCAACGGAATGTGATAAGCATTAATCTCCAACTTCTTCTAATCACTTGACATCCTGAGCATTTTCCTGCTTGCTTACACAATCAAAATGGCTATGTATATTATATATATATATATATATATATATATATATATATATATATATATATATATATATATAAGAATATTAGAATTATATATATATATATAATTAAAGTCAGTCAACAGTTATACAATCCCAATATCAATAACAACCAACAATCTCAACATGTTGTCAAGGCAACCTACTTTTAACAATAAATATAGAATCCCACCTTTATTTATGGTCCAATAATTTTATATAGACACTAAAGATTGCAACTTAAACACAGAGATTGAAATTATTGGCACAAAGAAGTTTAAATAAACCTCCTTAAACAGGTAAATATAATCTGTTCTAAATGCAGACTATTAAATAGTCAATTATAACATTACAAACTGCAATTATAATTTTCAAATTGTAGTTCAAAGTATTACTTAAATAATGTGTAATAATGCTCAAGGCTAAATAGGCTTATAAGTAATCATTGAAATCAGTTAATACGATCCCAAGACAAAAACAGCATTAGTAACAACAATAATAAAAAACATTACTTATATAAAGAATACAAAATACTTTTAAAAAAGGAAGCAAAAATATTTGGTGAAGTAGAAATTTTAAGCATATCTAAAAGGGTCAATACATATGGAAAAAAAGATGAAGTTAAATTATTCTGTGTTTATGTTTAATTAAAAAACACATTTTAATCAATAACAGAGATTTAAAATTTATACCTGGACAATGATTATATGATAAATTCTATCATAATAAATGATTAATAATAATCAATAATGTACTTAAAATAAATAATATCAAAGTTATAAATGCATAGTTTGCCATTTGTAAATCAAATTGTAATTAAAAAGTAAATATTAAATAGTTTGAGATGTTTATTAGAAAATGATAAAAATGATAAATTGGATAAATAAAAGTGGGAATGAGACAATAACGAATATATATTGATAAAATTAAAGTAAAAATACAGATGCAATATGTTATTAGATGTAGATGTATAAGAAGAAAAAAAACTAACCCGAGGTTTGGGTAGGATAGGACAGAATATACTACCTAGATAACCATTGATTATTAAAGATTATAATAGGTAATAACATTGGTGCAGAATTAAAAAGTTTCTGTTAAGTGAAAAGCCAAACGTTGTTATATGATCTTTAAAAAAAATATTTTTTTTTTAAAAAAAGGCAAAAAGAGAGAAAGAGATTGGGAGAAATAGAGAAATAGAATTGAAGTAAATAGTATAAGCAGAATTTGGAACTTTTAAAATGATAGATAATGATTGATGATGCTGTGTTGAAATATCCAGTTATAGAGGAGAAATAGAAAGAAATGGTAAAGCAAAACCAATTACTTAGTGGGCCTGTAATTGTTGGATGATGAGAGCTTATCATTTTCAATTTTTGTTTACTTTATAGATAAGATTAATTAGAAATATTTATTTACTACCCATTCATAAAAAAGCTAATGAATTTGATTATGATCTTGTTATCTAAAATCAAAATCCTAATCCTGTTTAAAGCATGAAAAAAAACCTTGATTTTACCCATCTTAAACTTCAGATCATGGCAGACAAATACAATAATTACTAATCATAAGTATTTCATATGATGAAAAGTATTATGATATATTTTATATGTACAAAATGATATATATATATATTATAATGATCTGAAGAAAGAGAGCTTAACATCATCTGCACTACAGGGCGCCATCTAGGCATTTGAACCTAGAAAAATTTATAAAGTAGGCAGATACGCAAGTCAAAAAAAAATTTTTTTTTACTTTATTTATATATTTTGATATCTGGTCATTAGCCCATTGTCATTAGCTCAAGGAGAAGCAGAGATTAAATAATATAATATAAATTCTTATCTAAGAATATATAAAAAAGAATAAAATAAGCCATTGCCAGTAATTAACATACAAAAATTTATTTACACACACATATATATAACATATAACATTTTTATTTTAATATGTTTTCTTTAACATTTAACTTTATTTTTAACTTTTATTTTAGATTTTTAATTTACATTTTAAATTTTATACTATTATTAGTTCGCACAGATTTGTTTAAAAATGTTGAGTATAGATCGGTTACATAGATTTCACGGTTAAAGACATTTCAAAATAAACATAAACGATCAAAACATAAAGTCATTGATACCATCAATTGCAGAGGGAAATTTATAAGTAACCCATTAGCATTCACATATAAGATGCTTGCATTGACACCAATAACTTAAAAAATATCCAAATAAATACATTTTAGATACTCACCGTAAGGTATCATTATTTATCGAATGTCTATATATTTTGATCAAATATGAATACCTAAAACATAATTAACCAATAACCAATCCATGCAAGCATCTATAAACAACTTAAATTTAATGCATTTTTATTTAGTGTCAAGTATGAATAGACTACATAGATTTGCATTTGAAAAGAAAATATTCTATCATTATTTAACCTTAGGCCAAAAGTTCGCAGTCAAACTAACGCCAATTCATCTGATATATCGATGTATTCAATGTAATACGAAATACGGCAGCACAAAAAGTTAAGAGAAGAAATTGCCTCTCATCAGATAGGAATACTACATCTATCTGACAAGAAGAGCAATAAAAAAAACTCCATAGAAAGGAACTGCGGTCTCCGACTTATAATTCCTTCCATAGGCAAATGAGTGAGTGCGGGGTATACAAACGATTCTGCCCATAGCGAATCTTGCATTACATCTACTAACTACACCAATATATCCAATCCATTGACCCAATTTAACTACGAAACAAATAACCTAAGATTACCCTCCCCTAATATAACTTTACAAATCTATACAGCCATTCATGCCCAACTTAAGTTTAACATTGATATATTTTAATTTATCGGAAAACAGAAATCATAATAAACTTAAAGAACAAAAAAAAAATTAAATGGAAATGATTTTACAAAAGAAATACATTAAATAAAATTATAAATAATTAATAAATAATGTTGGTCAGATAGGATTCTATTTCTTATAAATTAAAGACTGAGAAAGTTTATATTTTAAAGTTCTTAGTGTTTCAAAATGTTTTTAAAGTTCTTATGATTTTTTTTTCAACGTTCCTCTTTATTCATTGCATGCCGTTTGGAATCCACATTAAATCCCCTGATGATCCTGTTGTCCTCAGTATAAGAAAAGCAATGTTTCATTTTTCCATTTTTATAACAACTGAAGGAATTGAAAGTGTATCTTTCAATCCCTTCACCTCCAACTCTCCGACTTAACACATCTCAGTCATCTCTTAATAATCCATAATAATTTCAAACTTTTCCTTTTATATTAATCTTAAGGATTGACTCAACATTACGTCAACGATGATGGTGGTCTTTTCACTGAGGTCCAATTCCATAGGGATTTCTTTTTATTTGCTAAAAGTTTCTATTGTTTTCCTATCTGATCGTTGTTTATACATTTAAATGCCCAAGGGCTTGTTCACTTGGACTAATTAAAATAATCATTTCCATAACATTAATTAATCTGTTTTCCAAATCCAAAGATATATTTAAAGATAAATTTAAAGATGTAATTTTATCTCCAAATCTTTTTAAAATTTAGTTTTAAAATACTTTTTCTTTAATAAAGTTTTATTTTAATAATTTTTCTCATCTGTGCGATTTATATATATATGAGTTTAAGGTAGAATTTATTTTCAATTTTTCTGTCTTAAAAAAAAAAATTTAAATGCGAACTTTTTATTTTAATGTTTAATAATAAGAAAAAATAATGTAATGTCGTCTGTGCTCGTTACAATATATATATCAACACAACTAAATAGTTATCTACTATTAACCAGCAAATGGCTATCTAGCTATTATTAGATAGAGGTTGAATATCCTAAGATAATCTGGTATGATCAGATGAGTGGCAATACATTGATAGTAAAAATAACAATATGACTGTAATATGGTACTACCTTAACATTTGATGGTGGATATGACCCCCCCCCTGTAAACATTGAGCCCATGATTTTTGTCTTTTAGATTTATCAATCTGATTGTTATTAAAAATTTATGTTTTTTTATTTTATATAATGCTTGATTTGAGTTATTTTTGAAAATTTAATGCACAAAGTTCAAAGTCTAAATATGATATCTTTTTTCTTCATTCTGATAGACAGTGATGATAATTATATTAAAATGTCTACAGATTTTAATTTAAAGTTTTTAAATTATTTCATCCATGGCAACTACTTGTAATTATTAATATAAATCTTTCAACTTAATTAACCTGTTGATAAAATTTAATTGGTTAAACAATTTTTTTTAACTTAGTAGTAATAATAAAAAACATTTATTAATACCTAAGATTTACATATACTATTAAATCCAATAATCAAATTCAATAAATGACTCTTCATTATTAATTAATCGAATGTGATATGTGAAGAAATAAAATTCTTTTTTAATCCCTAGCAGCTAATTTCCTTGTTAAAAGATGTTAATTACTTTTTCAGTTTTTTATATTACTTTAAAGTTTAATAATATGTGTATAATCACTGTTATTTTAATTTAAACACAGTATAAATACTTATATAAATATCAGAAGTGAATATATATTAATTTACTATCATTCTAAAATAAATTTCTAATGATATTTATGTTTGCACTTTATCCACTCTTCTTTGAACACGTTTTAGCAAAAAACCTTTTATTGTACATATATGCATACACAATCTATCTTATGTTTCGACTGTCCTGCAGTCTTCTTCAGAACCACTTTTACTTTAATTTTTTAGTGGTCTGGAGAAGACTTCAGGTCAATTGAAACATAAAATTGTGTAAGCATATATGTTCAATAAAAGTTTTTTTTTTTTGCTAAAAGTGTTCAAAGTAGAGTGAATAAATTACATTTATATAAGATAATACAGCAAAATAAAGAAAGTGGTAAATTTGGTAATATTTCTGAATATTTGTTTCTTTACAGAATTATTATAAAAATCATAGATGAAATTTATGTATTGCTAAAACATCTTTTTCAAAACTGAGTCATGTTTCTAAATAAAGAGTAATTTACTATTTGAAAAAACAAACAAACAAAGATATATAGATATATGAAACATTTTGATGTACAAATGTCAAACTTTCTGCATTCACAAATTTGACATCAAGGATTTTAGATAAATATATTAATAGTTAATATCAATTATTTATTAAATTAAAAAATATCTCTAACAGATATAAACGTTAAACCTAGATTTAAGATTAATACCCCTAATTTATAATTAAACATATACATGCAGAATAACTCAACTTGATCTTTTGCTCCATGTGTAATATCTATTTTAAAATATACTTAAAAATCTCTCTCCATCTGAAGGCACGTGTAAGAGATTATTACCTGGGCCAACAGAAGAGTGCTGGTTCAATATGAAATTATCTTAGGCAGCATTTGACTTTTTCAGATGTTTTTTATTCGTATATTTCAAGAATGTCTGATAGAATAGAAATTTTAAATATCTTATATATATATATATATATATATATATATATATATATATAAGATATTTATATATATATATATATATATATCAATAACTTTGTCTATAATGTAAATTATGCACACACACATATTTATGTGTCATACAGTGGATCAATTCAATAATATTAAAATATTTAGCTGAGCAGCTTTTGTTAATATGTACCAGTCTCATGGTGACTTAACTAAAGTGACTGGTTAATATTTCAAGATATGTTCAGTGAGATACTGGTATTTCTTTGATTGATAACGTTATTAGACTTAGCAATAAACAAGGCTCTTTGATCTTCCTGTTCCTATAATTAGGCGCATTGCAGAGAGTATTAATTATTTGAGAGTAAAATTCATGCCCAGATGTGGTGGAAGTGATAAAAAAATAATAGTAATAAAGTTATTATGTATTGGTATGAACAAAAGATTCAAATTATTTTCCAAATGTCAACATTTTCAATTGAAATTTATCATCCGTTAAAAATAAATTAATTGCTAATAATACTTTAAAAAAAACTTTTATTTTATTATTATAGATAATTAAAGAACACACCATAATAGCTTCTCAAATGACACCTAAAACAGAAGTTAGAACTAATCAGGTTTTCTACTTATTGGGGAGTGAAAGTTTGAATATATTTCATCTTTGTTTTCATTCTCTATTTAATAATAACCAATACCCATTTTCTGATCATTTTGTATGGTTGACTATGGATTGTGTAATTTTTAAAAAATCTCAAACCTGTTGAAAATAAATTATATATATTTATTGATAGAATTTGAACCCTGTTTTGAAGGCATGGCAAACAAGTACATTATTTTACATTACAAGGTTATTAAAAAATCTGCAAAGTCCTATCCAGATTCAAACCAATAGGTCATGTAACTAACAGGGAGATACATAAATCATTGAATCACAAGAAAAAAAAATTTGCATGACATACGATACATTGCTTATAAAAATGATTTCATTTTATGTACATTAATGTATAATTTATATGCTTTATATCATTCTTACTAATAAAAATATTGTTCTGCCAAATTTTGCTCATAATAAGTATTTTCAAGCATATAAATAGATATTATAGGACTCTTTATTTTTTTTTAAGAACAATGTATTTTTTGTTGTCAAAAATTACAGAGTAACAAGCAAGTCACATGGTTCTAAGAGTATGAATAATTACTATGGCATTATAACAGGGTTTATAATACACGGTTGTAAGTTATCCATGTGGTAGATAGCTACAGATCATAATATACTTTCATTCTTCATGGGAACATACTCAACTTTTCTTAGAATTCCAATAAACTTGTCTAAAACACAATTAAGTCATAATCTAAATCATCTGGTCATCAGTAAGTTTGATACAAAAGTAAAAACCTTCTGCCCCAAATTGCTTTATTCCAATAAAAGTCTGTATAGTTAATGCTATTCTGGGTGATATACTTGCTTACTATTGTCCATGGATGCACCATTTCAGGACTATTGTTAAACATCTTATGTCCACAATAAAATCATACATCTGAAAATCATCATTACATCTTTTATCAATTTCAAGTGCTTGTTTTCCTATTTGTAAAGGCGGTCTTAATCTAATATATCTTCAATCATTCTTTCCTATATTATTAAAATATATATTGCAACCTTAGTTAGTCCAATCTTGAAAGTCACTCCTCCACTTATAGCATTGTTTGCTCCACTTTCATATGGAAGTCATTCATTTTTTACTGATCATGCTATTCCACATACAGATCTGTTGGACAATTATAATATCAAAACTTTGGTTGGTACTTCTTTTAAAGATATTGAAAAAAATTTATGGGTCAAACTTCTCAATTGCCAAAACCTTAATCAGATTCTCAATCATGACTGAAAGTTTTGTTTAACTTATTACTTGGAAAAATTCCTACCAAATCTGGATCCCACATGTGTCTTGTGTAATAATAATCCATAAGATATATACATTTTTCAAAGCTGTTCATACTTCTCATCCTTAGGTACTTTATCTTTCACAAGCAAACAATTAATCTTAAACAGTTGTTTGAGAAAAATATTAAAACAAAATGTTGTCTTTCATAAATTAAAATTTGCTCCAAAAAAGATTAAAATATATAAGCAGACTAAAAGACCAATGTGTTAAATGTAAATGTATTGGTGTTTCACAAATTGATTGTTTAACCATTCAAAAATCATTAAATTTTTTTATTCTTTATCATTCTCTTCCTTTTTTGTTGAAGTTGAGGGGGCTTTAGGCTAATATAAAATACATATGTGATAAAAAAAAGTTATATTTCAATGTCTTGGCAATATTAATAAATAAAGTAATAATTTTAAAGACAAACTGAATACAGTATAATAAGCCATGACATTATAAACCATTAGATGTATTATTCTGATCGCCCATTTTCATATTATGGTAAGACAGGCAAATTTGAATATGAGAATCAACTAGTAAATTCTCAGGTACATTAGAGCAAGAGTTAATCCTAAGATTACATAGGTGCTTTTAATTCATGAAACAAAGATTGGATTTATGCTTATTTTCAGAAATGTCAGATTTGTGTGCTAAAGAAAAAAGATAAAGCATAATCACATGAACATATAATATAGTTCAAGGTTCATTATATTTTCAAAGCTATTTTTAATTAGAAAATAAACAAAACATAATTAATGTTTTTTTGAAGGTATGTGATGATGGTATTTTACTTGTATTTATATATTGGACTATTTCCACCATCTAGTATTAAGTATTGAATGTTTTTAGAAAAATTTAACTTTATTTAAATTTTTGAAGTACATTTAACTGTTAGTAAGAGCACACATATCAAATATCTGCTAAATGAAAAGATAATTTCAATATTTGAAAAATATCAGAATTAATAAAATGTGCTTTGAATCTTATAGCTTTTTGTGATATTTCTACTTTTTCTGGAATAACAAAACATCATCGTATTGCAATTTAAAAAATAAACACTAGAATTATGGGACCATTTAAAAAAGGCTATATTTAAAGACTATTACTGAAGTCATTTGCTTATATTTATCATTATATATATATATGTGTGTGTGTGTAATAAATAAAGTTTGATATCTGTATTCGTTTCACAATATATGTAATATACAAATCAATATATATATCAAAATACAGTACAATTTATATAAATTATATTCTTTTAGAAGTACTTTCGACTATACACTTTGTAGTCTTTATCAACTATATAACGTTGAATAATCAAAACGAGACAACCCTTAACAATACCCATAGTTCAATTCAGATTTCCCACAATTCTGTTATCTTAACATTTATATATATATAACTTTTCATTTAATATATGTACTATTTATTGATATAATCAGTGATATAATTTTAGGTTATCTATTTATATACCTAAATATAAAAGTTCTGTTTCCTAAATTTGAATTCATATTTTACAGCATAATTATTGTTTTAATTTAAAATATTCATTTTTTATATTTATATTAACAAATAAGTAGATTCATTTTTATGTGTGTATATATATAATTCAATTAACTACATTAGTATATGAAATATAGAAAGAAGATATATGTTGAACTCTCTGATATTTCAGAAAATAAAAATGTTTTTCAACACTTTTTTTTTGTGTTACATAAACATACGTGTTTGTATTTAGTAACCAAAAAATGGATATTAATGGACAATCACTTATTTAAATATGAAGTTAATGTCAATTGTAAAACTATGGCATAAAGCATAATCAGATTACTATCTGCCTGCCTGCCTGTCTACCTGCCTGCCTGCCTACCTACCTACCTACCTACCTACCTACCTACCTACCTACCTACCTACCTACCTACCTACCTACCTACCTACCTACCTACCTACCTACCTACCTACCTATCTATCTATCTATCTATCTATCTATCTATCTATCTATCTATCTATCTATCTATCTATCTATCTATCTATCTATCTATCTATCTATCTATCTATCTATCTATCTATCTATCTATCTATCTATCTATCTATCTATCTATCTATCTATCTATCTATCTATCTATCTATCTATCTATCTATCTATCTATCTATCTATCTATCTATCTATCTATCTATCTATCTATCTATCTATCTATCTATCTATCTATCTATCTATCTATCTATCTATCTATCTATCTACCTACCTATCTATCTATCTATCTATCTATCTATCTATCTATCTATCTATCTATCTATCTATCTATCTATCTATCTATCTATCTATCTATCTATCTATCTATCTATCTATCTATCTATCTATCTATCTATCTATCTATCTATCTATCCTATCTATCTACCTACCTATCTATCTATCTATCTATCTATCTATCTATCTATCTATCTATCTATCTATCTATCTATCTATCTATCTATCTATCTATCTATCTATCTATCTATCTATCTATCTATCTATCTATCTATCTATCTATCTATGTTATGGGGGAATACAGGAACATACTTTGGTTAATTGTCACCAGTATGTGAACATCAACTACCCTAAAGTGGTTAGCTATTTGTAACTCTACAGAAAATTGAGGTTTAAACCATGAGGAATTTGAAGAAAATTAAAAAAAAATCTCAAAAGGGATGAGTGTAATAGATTACTTCACCAGCACTACCCAAAAGTATAAGGAATACTTGAAAGAAATAGCCATTCACCATCATAAATGATCTATTAATATAAATCAATCAACAGTCAATCTTGTGGCTGGATTAGAACAATAAAAAATATAAATCAACAGTCAATCTGGTGATAGGATTGGAAATGGATCTTCTGTAGATCAGGCTAACTATTGAGCCTTTGCCAGCTTGGGAAATTATTTAAACCATAGTTTGGATGCCCAAATTAAGTGCTAATCCATAAGAATACAACCAAAAATAATAATGCTGAGATATTAAAACATGCTGATCATCACCAATGCTCTGGCCACTTATACTGGTCAACTATAAACTTAATTTCTAAGAAAGACCAAATTAAATAAAATGTAGCGCATGGACTTCGAATAATATTCTCTTCATGCCAACCCAGGAATTATCATCATCATCATTTGAATGGCTATACACTAAATATAAACACCCTATCTCATATAGCTGTTTTGCAGAAATCTAGCTCAGGAAGAAAGAACTCTAATTTATTACTGTGAGCAAGAGAGAAATCAATAAATAAATTATCTTGTTATAAATAATCATAAGCAATTCATGTGTTTCTCCTACTTATAAATAACTAGTTTTATTTGAATCATCAGGAAAAAAAACTAAATCTTAGAATATAAGCTGTCATGATATAAGGTCACACACACACAACTATTCATGAAATAGGAATTGAATAGAATAAAGTAATTAAGACTAGAAAGAATGTTTTTTAAAAAACAAATATTTAATATTTAATTAATGACAATAACAAAATGACATGATAGTAGATAATTTCAAACATTCATTTTATAAAAAAAATTACATTTTTACAAAATTACATTACCCAACTAATACATTTTTATTTATTCATGGATTAACTTTAAATTCATTAAGTTCTTTCTTTAAAATTTTTAAAAGTTTGTTAAATATGTTCACAAAAAATCAAATATAGCAATCTTTGATTTTACCCAGTGGGCAAATTGAGAGAAAAAAAAACTTATTACATTTATGAAACAAAAATATTTTCTATTAATAAAAAAAATAGTGTGTGCACATAGTAAAAAGAATAATATTAAAACAGGCAAAACTCTCTATACAGTAAGCATAAAAAATGGTGATCTTGTGATGCTTAGTGGTTTAAAAAGAATAATATCTATAGTCATGTCTCTTTTGTCTATAAAAGCCTTTTCAGTTACAATTTCAATTTTCCTAATGGAGTTTCTTCTTGAAGGCTTCTAAACATGGGCCTGGTTAAATTTGTCATTTTTTGGGTTTGTAGCTATTCCAGATAAATGAAATAAAAATTTTTGTCCATTTAGTTTTCCTCTTAAATTTCCAGATGAGACAGATATAGACAGAAACTTATTGCTCTTGGTTGGAGGCAAGGCTGCAGATGGCTTAAAGGGTTTTTTTACCTTCTCTACATTTTTTTCCAGTGAAGGTAGGTTACATGGAGGAAAGTGATGCCTAGCTTAGTACATGGTTATCATGGTACAAAACATTTTTAGTGCTAAACTCATAGTATGCTAAAAGCTGGGTTAAAAATTTCTATTACTATATTCAATATCTTGGTTAAGATTCCTGCTATGTTATGCCACAGGTTGGTAAAGGCTTCTACCTCCTTCTTTTCAGAAGCTAGATTAAAACTTCATTGCTTTATCTTCAATAACTAAGTTAGGAATTCTTTCTTCTACTATGTTTTTCAGTAGCAGAATTAAGATTTGACTACTCTCTTCAACAGTTAAGTTAGCAATACCCTCCTTGCCTTTACTTACATGTTCATGATAGTTTCTGCTATAATCTGTCCAACTCTTGGAATTCTTAAAAACTACCCAGAACCACTAATCTTTTTTTCAACACTTTTATAATTAGGGTCTAAAAAATACATTAGTTAAAAATGTTTTTTTCTATTTTGATTTGAAATAGTTAATGACTCTTTTCAATTCACTTTAATCTTTTGAAAAACCACTTTGTGGGCTCGTATCAAATATGTTATACAAGCATTACTTAAAAAAAATTTCTAAAATAGATAATGGAATTTTATAATTACCAGGATATCTATTGTAACATAAAAACATACTTGTTTTAATTTCAAAATGAGAATAAATAAAATATTAATTAGACCTTTTTAAATGTTTATAAAAAAATTTAAGTTCAAAATTATTTAGTCTTTACTATTATTCCAGTGTCCTGTAGAAGATATCTACAAAAAATTCTCTGTATTCATTTCTACTTTTCCTTTCAACTATATATTTTTATGCCATGAAACCCATGATGGTTTCAATAAATATGAAGTTTAAAATATATATAAAAAGATATATATAAAATTAAAATTACAATATGAGCTATGATGCCTTATTCTCACTTAAAAATGTGATCTGCATGTTTCTATAGAATGAGAGATATTAGAGTAACTTCTGGGCTGATAGATGGCTGTAATGTGATTGTAATAAGATAAAAGATGCACTGAACTAAACATACACACACAAAATTAAATATATATATATATATATATATATACAAAATTAAATTACGACTATTTGTTTGTCTGGGGTAGCAATTTTGATCTAGATAACTTTCATTTATGTTACTTTTAAATTACCCGCATTAAGATCAGAGATATCATATCACTTTATTTAATTCACATATGATTTATTGTTAATATGATTAAATATCCAGTATGTTCCACACATGAACAAACCTATTGATTTTACAATCATATATTATGTGTTTTCTCACATGAAAACCATATTTAAGTTTACCATCAAATAGTTTTTAAAAAGACTGTTACTTTTCATCTGCTTTATATGACCACTCCAACTAAGATGGGTTTTTAAAATTGATGATTCAATATAATCATATTCATCTGGACTGACATAGTTATTGATTTTTAGAATATTGTAACATATTTCTACTAATGTTCTTATGTTACAGTTTTAGAAAATTATATATATGTAAAACATTCAAAATTAAGAATCATAAACACCATACAATTAATATTGTAAAATACTCTCTAACCCAACGTAAGTCAATATTTATCAAGAATAAAGCAGCCATTTATTATCATCCCTCATTTATTAGTATAGAGTCTTGTTAAAAACACATTGATTAGAAAGAAAATAATTAAATCAATCATGTAACACAATGTTTTAGTCAAGTCTCTATATTAATAAATGAAGCATTGACTTATGCTGGGTTAGAGAGTATTTTAAAATATTTATTGTATTTGTAGTGAGTCTTAATCTCAAATATTATATATATATATTAAATTACTGGAAGTATTCTGTTATATATATATATATCATTAAAAACTAGTTAACACTTAGACAATCACAATATCAATAACAATCAACAACTTCAAACTGTTGTCAAGACAACCTCTTTTTAACAATAAGGGTGGAATCCCTTATATATATATATATATTGTAACATTTTTCGTTTTGCTAGGCCTTTACATGCTAATATAAACTGCACGTGAGTTGATCAAGCTATGTCAAAAAAGAAGAAAGTTGTATTTCTATTCTAAAAACACAGCTATTTTTCCTGATCAACTTCAGCCTATTAATTGTTACGAATTGTGCTATAGACAAAATCAACTTTTAATTTTATTTACTATGGGCGCCAGAATTCCTAAGAATCCGCTGAAATATGTTGCCAGCACCTCTCGCAAGTTGTAAAACAAAAAAAAAAATAAAAAGATTTTTATTATTTTTTTTTTTAAGGGGCGGTAATTCTACCGTAATGAGAATTAATGATTTTTACGATTATTAGTCCTGGGCGTATTGAAACATATTGGCAAAGGTAACTTATGTTTAAATCTTATTACACTAAAAATAAATTTAATAATAAAAAATAATAACTATTATTAATAACGCACAAATGAGAATTGATATTAGAAATATTTTTAATTTTGACAAACTAAAATACTTCATGTTAAGTAGCTAATTAATACCTTGGAGAGAACACATTTAATTCAGGTGGGAAATATCCAGAAAATATAAATATTAGTTAAAATAAACAAAAAGTTCTTGGTTAAATAAGAGTCTCTCATATAGAAAAATTAAAGTCACTATCGGGATTCTTTTATACATATATTTTTACGAGTAGTTTTAAATAGTTAAATTTTGTCACAATCAGGATAATTATTCTTACCGGTAAGTTTCATGAATTCAGTAGTAGATAACTATGCATAGTTTTTTGGTTATAATGAGCTCGGCCTTTTTGTTATTGCTTGATCTTGTGGTCCATTTCCCCAGTCGGTCACGAAGGCTTTTCCTGGTGTACATCATTAGGTCCGATGTCTTCAGAAGCTCCGGTTCACTGCGACATGCCGAATTCCTTCAGCGAAGAGCGATCTTGGATATATTAATGTTATCCAAGACCAACTAGAGAAACAAAACAAACAAGATGTCCTTCAAACTGATCTCGGCCTTTTATACTCTCTAGAGGCCCAGTTTTCCGACTTCTGCGCATATCTTTTGTTTGTCAAAATATCCGTTGATAATCTTATATATTCTTTATAAAATTTATGTTACAAAGTCTCTATTTTTTTCAGCATAATTCTGCCATCTTTAATTAGTTGAAATATTTTTACTTTCTCTTATCTAGATTGGTAATTTGTGTCTTTTGTTCTCTCCAATTCTAACTTTTATTTCTAATTACATAAAAAAAAAAACCGAAAGAATAATTTAACTTTCATTGTACGTTATTTTTTTAAAAAAAAAATTAGTAAAAAAAAAAATCTAAATTTACTTTTATTTTTTAGCTTCTACCAAATGCCAATATATTTGCAACGTATATAAATAAACGTTACAATATATATATATATATTGTAATAAACAATATGTAAATCATATATCCCAGCCAATATTTAAAATAAATCAATAAAATATTGGCAATTTGTTCTGATATTCTATTGGTTTATTTTAAGCATTGGCTGGAGTGATGAATATATATATATATCATGTATGTGTGTTTGCATAACTTAGATACATTTTTTTATATTTAAAATAAAAAATATAATATTATTTTTAGTTGCAGGCATTATATTTTTGTTGTCACATGTTAAGAAGTCATTCACAATTTTGTTACAAATATTCTACCCATATTTAAAATACAATATATATAATAAATAAAAATTGGAATCATGAAAAAAATATTAATAAAATATCAATCAACTAGTATAATCTTAATTGGCTTCTGGGTGATTCCAACTTACATATATATAGAAATAAAAATTCCACAGTATTTATATGTAATAAAATATAATATTAACTTTTTAAAGAGTTTCGCACAAGGACTCAAGATTTTAATCTTTGAAGATTCTTATTTCACAATAGCTTAAACTCTATTAATTACTTTCTTGCCAAGCACTTTTCAATGCTATGTTTTCATATCATATTCATAAATGTGATGCGTAAAATGTAAAGGCATTTGTGATGAGAAAACATCAAAAGTTCACTTGGCAACAAAGTAGTTAATAGAATTTAAACTACTGTAAAGTGAAAATCTTTGAAGATTAATATTTGAGTTCTTTTATGAAATATTTTAAATTAGCATTATATTTTTGCTGCACACACAATATATATAATCCAAATATACATATTCCTAAGCGGAAATGTAAATTGAAAGTTTATTAAATAGATTTATACTAATATCTTGGCTTATTTAGATTCACCATTTTTATTTGCATTGTTCAATTTCCTATCTATTTAATATCTTAGATGGCAGATGAAATTTAAGTCTTGGAGTTTGATACTGTTATGTATAAATTGTCGTGACATTTGTTACAGACATGCGTATATATAAACAAATGTCATGACAATTTATATATCATGATGATGATGATGATGATATATAAATTGTGGTGACATTTGTTTATATATACGTGTGTCTATAATAGAACATTTTGACAAACTTTATAGAAATAAATATAAAATTTAATAAGATATTTTATTTATTTATTGTTTAATTATAATGTAACCAAACAAGCAACCAATTAAAAACTGATTTGTAACTATTTTTATTTGTAGAGAAAGAAGATATTATAAAGAATATGTTGGTTTAAGATCAGTGCTAAACATTTTTTAAAAAATAAAAATGGGAAAAAACTAATGCAGAGTCACATACATGTTTAATACACGAATAATATTGGTGCATTAAGCAAATTTATATTTTTCTGAGAAAAGTAATTTATAATAATCTAGAATTAATACATTGTACAGGCTTAAACCTGCATTTATATATGTAATATATGCGGGATTCGAACTCAGACTTTCACATGACCCACTACTCTCAGTGCCATCTCATATTGCTGACTCACCTGATCACACACATATTGAAAAGATAAATAATCACCAATATACATATTTCATGCTAATTTTGTTATTTAAGGGAGTGAATCTAGAAAAGCTAATCGCTAAAAAAAAATAATTACAAAGGATTGCAATTAAAAGTTTAAAAATGAACTTTGTTTGTAAAAAATAATATGTAAAAAAAAATAATTGTAAATAATGTTTTTATGTAAGCAACACTAACCAATTAAAAAGTAAAAAAATAACAAAGTAATCCGAGTAAAAAGTAGCTAAAAAATTGAATTTCGGTTAATTTGCCATTTTTGGAAAATATCAGAGATTGCAAGAATCTAAAATTCTTATAAAACAATTGGAAATTGCAGGAAATATTGTTATTTCAAAAAGGCATTTGATGCTTAAATAAAAGTTAAAAAGGACTCAAATACTTTATGAAACAATAATGTTTTGCACTCCAATTGTTTTATAACAAGTCTAGATTTTTAAGATCTCATCAATTATTTATGTTCTTTATTACTTTTATAATGCTTTATATAATTACAACCCACTATTGCCCCAGTAATCTTCTTCAGAACTATAACAAACACAATACAAATATATGAATACAAATATACATGAACATATAAATTTACATTTTATACATATATTCTATTTTATAATCATTATTTATATCCCCACATATATCTTTATATATATCTCTCTCTATAATTATTTTTTTTTTTATATAATTATACATTTTAACCTTATTTATATTTTAAACTTATCAATCAAATTAACCGAGATTCAGGTTTTTTTTTTTACTTTTTAATTGGATTACTTTATTATTTTTCTACTTTTTAGTAGGCTAGTACTACTTACATAAAAGTATTATTTAAAAAAATTTTTTTTTTACATATTATTTTGTTAAAACTAATAAAAAATCTCAACTGGAGCAATTTTCAAAAATGTGGATGTATAGATAGAAACATACAGAACATGACAAATTAATAAAAAAGGATATAACAATAATGTATTGTAAAACAGGTAAAACTCTCTATACATATTGCCACTCAGTGCAAGCCAGAGTATTCAATGGATGCCAGAAGGCTTGTGCATAAAATCCCCATCTAGTGCCTACTTACCCATTATCCCCAGACTAGTTTCTGACTTGCATATAGAGTTTTGCCTGTTTTAATAACAGTTATAAGCAAGTATAAGAAATGATGATCATGTGATGTTTATTGGCTTAATAATGTATTTTGTGGAATTAACAGCATTAAAACAATATATATTTCTTAAAAGAAAATATATCAATAATATTAAATTATTTTTCAAAAATGTTAATATTTTACTCAAAGGTATATGATTAATTGCTCAGGAGGTCATATAATGTTTGAGATCTTAGTGACAGAATGAGTATTTAATAGTTCCATTTAGACAAACAGAGTGAAGTTTTTTTATACATATTTTCGGTTTAACTGAGGATCAATTCTGGAACTTTCTGAGACTGCAATTGTATCACTGAATTAAACCACACACGGCTGTTAGGTTGTCAATTTTGCATACCTGGAGGTGATTTTATACCCCTAGTTTTGCATACATATGAGATATTCTAATTAACAGTGAAAAATATATCTCAATGTTTCTCTTTCCTTCCTGTCTCTTTAATTTTTAATTTCTGTGCTTATAAAGGCAATTCAACATGCACACACACATATATATTAAATCTATTTTTAACAGGGAGAATTAAAGAGATAAAAAGTCATCTTTTTTTTAATGAAGAGATGAAATTTCTTGCAGACATTGTGACTTCTTACTTCTAATCTAAGAAATGCATGAATATAAGAGTAATGAAGATTAATGAGAATTAGATCTCAATTTAAAATGTTGGTCTAATAATGGTGTGACTAGATTTAACTTTATTCTTTTTTTAAAATTTATGACTACAATTATTATCAAATGGCAGTTATATTACCATGATTAAACTGAGACTTTTAAATATGTTTTTAAAATAACATTGATTTACTTGAATCAAAACAAAATTCATATATTCACTGTGAAAAATCTGGGCAAATTGCTGGAGCTAATTTTTGAACTTAAATATGTTATATTTACTGTTTTCTTTAAAACAGCAAACACTAGGTAGCTCTGCAATATCTATATGAAAGAGTGCTGAGAACTTTTACAGAGATATTAAGCATAAGCATGGTTATGCATTATTGTCTAATAATTTAATTAATAGTTTTATATTCCTTCTCAAATTTATCTACCATGCTTTCACATTTCAAATGTTTTTTTTTATTATAGCATTAAAATTTTATATGATAATTTTAGTTTTGTTTGGTCCATTCAATAACTATTACATACATCTAACTATATAAAAAAATCATAATTTCTTTATGTAAATAAATTTCATGGGTTATAAATCTGAATTTATGCATTTGATATATTTCATTAAGTTGAATAATAACCTTGTTATCAAATAAATTAATTAGTTTTGAAAAACAATACAATGATTTAAGAAATATTTGGAAAAATAGATTTTTGCTTGGAAGATTAAAATGTGTTTTTCAGGAAAATTTATTAAGGTCAGAACAAATTAAATTATTTCAATGTTTTTCAGTTAACATCGTACAATGTTTTAGTTAATACTAAATTAAAATGACAAGACAGTTAAACTCTGAATATATTATCAAATCAAAGTTGCACAGGCTCTATGAACAGAAAGATTTAAACTAACTCTTCTGTGCCTCGAAAGGTAGTTAACGATTGTAATAAACTGCATGCATTGGAAAAAGAAAATTTAAAGCTTTATTAGCTAATATCTTAAACTATCAATTACATGTATGTAAAATTATTGAATTTATGCTGGCAGAATAGGACAATCATATTAAATGCCCAAATATACAGAATTGAAAAGAAGTATATAAACTTAATTGAGAAGGAAGTTTTTAAAATTTATTCAGATAAATTTTCCATTAAAAATATATAAGAATATTTAACTCTCAGTAATTATATAAAAATTTTAATATTTTCTTGTTATATATCTTTGTATAGAGTATATACATTAAGTTAACATACACAAATTGACAATTAAAATAAATAATGTCTCAAGATAATTATTTTATTAACTGTTACTTCAAGAAGTTATATTTTTATTCTAGTACACTTTCAATTAAAAAACTCTACACTTATATTCAAAATAGAAACAACTTAAAAACAAATCATTTTGTTTCAATTACTTAAATAAAAGAAAAATAGTAAGGAAAAAGGAAAGAGAAAAAAAAATTGTTAGAGTTATTTATTTATACTAAAATATAAATTATTGTATTTTTATCTAACAAAATATATTTTATAAATTAATATTTATCTCTTTATCATTGTGTGCGTTGATTAATTACTTTTCCGGATTTCTGTTGCTTAATATCTTATTAAATAAAATTTTATATAAATTCTTTAAATTAAGTTAGCTTCAGAAATAGGTACAAATAGAAGTATTTAAGAATGTAAGTAAGCATGGTATTTTCTTTAGATTAATCAAAAATAAATGGCTATTCTCCTGATGATTTTAATAATAGATGGGATCCTAGCTTAAAGTCATTTGGTTAATAAGGTCATTGATATTTCATGCAAACCACAGATATTTATATATGGAATAATATACTATTCATTTCAATGTCACCATGTATGACAGTAGATTGGATTTCAAAATTTTTAAAGAAAATTATGTAAAAATAGTATTTTAAAATAAAGGATTAAAAGTAATTAGAATAGGTAATATTCAAATATTAAAATAAATTATTAAAAGTTATATTTAAAAATAATAATATAATAGGATTAAAAGTATTTAAATTTAAAAATAAATTTATATAAACTATGCTAGAACTGTTTCTCTTATGGAAGATTAAAAGAATGTATGTAATGTATTGCAAAGCAATTCAAATATAATTAACTAATTGATATCAATTATACAGCTTTACGTTATAAGTGTGATAGCACTATTTAATATTATCATAGTGTTAAAAAAGTAGATTTTAAATAATTAGATTAAAAATAACTTAATAAAGAGATTAAGCCTGTTTTGAAATATGAGTTTCAAAAATAAGAAAAAAATTCAAGCACAATTAAATAATAATGGTGTTTAAAAAATTTATTTAATTAAAATATAAAATGAGGGCATCATAAAAATGGTGAAAATAAGAGTTTATCAAAGATGTTAAAAACAAGATCAAAGATGTTAAAACAGGTGGATAAGAATATATAGTCAATTTTTCTTAAAGTTAATCAGTCTAAATTTGTGCTTTATTCAAGCTGCATTAAAACACCATTAGGATAAGAAAGTAGAAAGGAAAAAAAAAATGTTGACTACCTAAAATCTAATCTGGACCCCTTGTGAATTTAGCCAAACTATTTAGAAGGAATGTCTACTCAAAATGAAAAAAAATGCTTAAACTCCAAATTTCAAAGACATAAGATTGACCAAAGACATTATAGCAATTTGTAAATAAAGGAACATGATTATAAATGGAATCAATTAATATATGCCATCATGGAAAAAATATTAGTCTACAAAAATTCTTACAATGAAGTGTAAAGAATTCTGGATATAAAACTTTTGTTGTGAAAGTTAAACAAAATATAATTGTTTATTGATTAGACTGTTATCCTAATGCATTAACCATCTTTAAGTTTTTATTTTACAACCTCTTAGTAATTATATATTATTTAATTGATTGATTAAAGGAAAAAGTGAATGTTTTATTTAAAAAAAAAAAGTCAGAATTCGCTCTTAAAGAGCTATATTTTAAAACATCTAAATTCAAAATTCACTTCATCTCTTCTTTTATTATATATTTATATGCTTAGCTAAAATTTTATCTCTTCTTTTAAAAAAAAAGAGTTTGTCTTTTTATTTAGAAATTGTCAACAATATGTAATATTAGATAAAGTAATCAAGAATAATATTCATTTTAGACACAGAAAGTATCCATGCTTGTAAAGTATTTAAAGTGAAGTGTCAAAGTGTTAAAATAATTATTAGTTAAGTTAAATATTTATTTTGAAATTCTATTAAGTTCATTTGTTTGTAAATTATTACTTCTTTTGATTATTGTTAGATTTTATGTATGGAGAACTTATAATATAAATGCAGTCCATAGATCATGGTTTAATGGTTAAAATATACTATATCTAGATGAGGAATTTACTCATAGTTGTTTTAATTATATTTTATTGAGCACACAGGAAGTATATGTAAATACTTAAACAGGCATTAACCTGTAATGAATGTGCCTTAAAATATCTAATAGTCAAGAAATACTATTCTGCCAATAGAGGGACTTCACAAACCATGACACAAGATAGTGACTTTTATAAGTAGAACTTTAGGTTAAAGATAAGATGGCCGATCTTATGTTTATAAAAGTTGCTATCTTATCTCATGGTTTGTGAGGTCCCTCATAGTTGTTTTGTAAATCTGAATTCAGATTTCAAACAGAATCACATATTTGAGTTGAATTATTATTAAATTCAAGATTGGATTAAAAAAAAGCCTTCACATATTTGAATTGAGTTATTAAATTCGAGATTGGATTCAAAATAATTAACCTTTGTAATTAAGTTATATTGTTATTAAATCAGAATTCAGACCTAAAATGGATATTCCCTAGAATTATCCTTGTAAAGAATGGGTACTAGTTGAAATAATTTCACACTAAATATATGTGTATGATTATGCTATAAGATTACGATATAAAAATATATTGAATTTGTGAGAGTTGGTCATACATAGAGTTATATCCATAGTATATTGAAAGTCAAGGATTTACACTACAGCAAGCGTGTTTGATCATATAATTCTGTTAGTATTATAAAAAGTAATTGAAATATTAATATTTATTAATATTTTAAAATGAATCAAAGTAAATCTTGGATAAAAATAACTATTATTGTTTTCCACCATGTATGTGAACTAAAAGTTAAAAGAAAAGAGGAAAATGACTTATTAAAGCTATTATTGTGATGAAATTGTAATCAATTATAAAAACATTGTCATGAATTCTTATGATATAGTGTATAATACAAGCATATTTAGGAGAAAAAACATATTATGTCTGTCAATTGTGATATTTTGTAAATAAATTATTGTGATACTGCTTCTTTGCTATTTTTGATTTTTAGGATGCCAAGCAAAGAGAAGTAAATTCTATTATATCAAATTGCTTTGAAAACTGTTTTGTAAGGTGTATATGGTATGTAAACAAGATGTTAACTTCTTAATATGTAATATTGTCTGGTCTGCATATTAATTCAATGTCCATTTCTTCAGGTATAGTTCACATTCTACGTGACTTGGCCAAGTACTGCAAATAATAGTTGTATAATGGTTACCATTATATATTATAGAAAATATTTGAATTCTATTAAAATATATAAATAGATGATAAGAACTTGTATTTATTGTTTGGACTATTTCCATCATCTAATAAGAGTATTGAATGTCTTTAGAATTTCAAATACATTCTACTGTTAGTAATAGCATACAGGTTAATATATGCACAACATTTCGAGAGGCATTATTCTCCTATCTTCTTCATGTGTTGCTGGCCTACCCACTGATAATACTAGCATGGAAATCAAACCTGGGCCCTTAAAATCCTGTGTATTGAATTTTAAGATAACATTCTAACCAACTGAGACATTCATAGCTCAGTTGGTTAGAGCGTTACCTTAAAATACAATAATCAAGATTTAAAGGTTCAGGATTTCCATGCTAGTACTGTCACTGGTCAGGTCAGCAACAATTGAAGAAGAGGAAAGAATAATACAGTCAATAGACTGACTGTTTCCTATGACAGGATGGCTCAGTTGGTTAGAGTATTATCTTAAAATTCAATACTCAAGAATCTAAAAGTTCAGGTTCAATTCTTATGTTAGTACTGTCACTGGTCAGGCCAGCAACACCTGAAGAAGAGTGGAGAATAATACCTCTCAATGTTGTGCATGTACTAACCTATTTAATGTGATATTACAAGCAGTTGAATGTATTTGGAATATTTAAATAAAATTATTTTTTTCAAAAAACATTCAATACTCATATTAGATGATGGAAATAGTCCAAACAATAAGTACAATTAAAACACCATCATCACAAACCTTCAGGAAAATACAGAGAATATGTGTATTTTCTGATATTAATGTCAGGTGGCATCCAAATCAATTAAGATAAATTTAAATAAACACATATAAACTGACTAATGCAATAATATATATATATATATATATATATATATATATATATATTGATATTATAATATATATATATATATATATATATTATAATTCAATGTCTGTATTTCTTCAAATGAATATACATAATCTTATAATTTAATATTTATAAATACATTAATTAGATATATGTAAAGTATAACTTTAAAAATTTTATTTACTTAGGAGCATTTTCAACTATCCTCGTAGTCTTTGTCAACTAACACTTTGAAAGGCTAACCAAACAAGATTTAATTAACAGACTGGCAGCAAATGTTAAGATCACAGAATTGTGGGAAGGTTAGCCTTTCAAAGTGTTAGTTGACAAAGACTATGAGGATAGTCAAAATCACTCCTAAGTGGATAAAATTTTTAAAGTTATGCTTTACATATATCTAATTACTGTATTTATAAATATTCAATCATAAGATTACATATATGTATATACATACGTGCATGTGTATAAATAAAAGAAAGCTGACCAATTTCCTTGTGCTGTGAAAATATAAATGCATAGATTTGCATTTCAATGTCAAAAAAAAGTGAAAATTAAATGATAGCCTGCTTTATTCTAAGATTTGGATTTAAGTGAGGCTTAATTTTCCTGACAAATACAGGAATAAGAATGAATTTTGAATCAAAGTCAGATTTAATGGCAGAAATGATAGTTTGAATTTATATTTAAATAAATAATAGTAAGAGACAGCATCTCAATTTACCATTGTACATAATAAATAGAAATCAAACAATTGTATTTACTATTTACATATGGAAAACTAGTTATATAGCTAATTTATCTTCCTTTTTGTTTTTATTTTAATTATTTAAATTAATGTTATTATTTGTACTTGGATGACACTCATCATCATCAACGCAATCATCAGGTCACCCTTAACCATCAATATGATAAGGTTAAATAGCACATAGATGGTTTGTCAACTATAGGATGTAAACAAATGATTCTATTATCATCATCATCACTTCAGCAGCTTTCATTCCTATAATATTTTATTATATATATATATGCATGTGTGTATATAAACAGTAGATAGATTTTAATGCATTGTATTGTTAATGTAAGTATATACATTATTAAGTGCCATGCAAGGCAAAATAATAGAACAGTCCTTTTCAATTATAGCTATGCTTCAATTATAGATAGCTTCATCAGATATGAAAAAGATTTAAACACCAAATTATTCTAAATAAGAAGTTTAAACTTTACATAAATTTATTGTAAAATAATACGTTTGTTCAAAGTTAAAAGTTATTAAAACACATTTGCGGTCATAAATTATGTTTAAATTAAAAATGTAATATTAAACAGACACCATGCAAAACAAAGACATTAATAATCATATTTGCAACCTTGCACAAATTGGTATCCATTGCTAGATTAAAATTGCTATAATAAATAATATCTTTTGAAAATAGAAAAATCTATAATTGTCTTTATTATATTTTTAATACAAGCATACTTTATATATCTAGAGTCTAGATGTAATATAGAGGATTTGAACACAGACTTTCAAGCTCCTTTCAGCCATCTATTCTATCTCATACCACTGATACACATGACCATAAATATGCGAAAAAGATAAATGATCTCCAATATATGTATTTCACCTGAAACAGAATTAGAGGGTGGAATAGGTTGAAGCCTGTCCATTAAAGTGCAAAGATTTGCTATCTTAATATAAACCAAGCACTAATTATATATATGTGTGGGAGATCATAATCTGGACCAACTGATGAGTGCTGGTTCAGCATGAAATATGTATATTGAAGATTTATCTTTTTCACGTGTTTATGGTCATGTGGATGGGTTGTATGAGAGAGTGTAATGGCTGAAGGGAGATTGAAAAATTGTATTTATTGTAAACATAAGCTTTAAGATTATTAATTACCAACCCATGTAAAATTAGATAACAGTCCTTTAACATTATACACATATTTCAACTAGACAGTCTCGTTAAGTGTACTAGAAATATAAATGTCTTCCACAACATGCTAGAAAAGCAGCATTAATTTCATATATAAGTGTCTCAAAGCAAGATTCTTGTTTTCAAATTGCCATAAAATTCTACAAGAGTATGTAGCTAATTATCAACTAAAACAATATCTATTACTTTGCTAAACCAGTATTTTGATACAGTGTATCGTTGTCAAAGCAAAGTGAATATTAGCAAATACATCAGTATATCCACATTTTGAAGGTTATTTGTCTTTTATTGTGTCTTTATTTATATGAAATTATTTATGAAATAAAAAAAAGAATGGAGAAATATGGAAGTTGTCTACCTATAAAAAAAAAATTACACATGGGGGAAGGAGAAACGTAAATAGCCATGTGTGTGTGTGAGCTGAAAATCAGATATATTAATCTTTAACTTGGACTAAAGTTTATATCTGTGCTAGAAAAAATTTCTAGTTTAATAAATGATTAGTAATAATCATTACGTGTTTATCAAAAAGTTGATAACGTAAAAATTGGGATTGAGTAAAATGACGCTTGAAAATAAAAATGAGACAATCTGCTCTACATAAATAATCTTCATGTAATAAAGATATATATGAGAGATGATGACCTGGACCAACTGATGAGTGCTGGTTCAGCACGAAATGCATCTTGGGGGTTATTTGTCTTTTAGTGGATCTTTATTTATATGAAATTATTTATGAAATAAAAAAGAATGGAGAAATATGGAAGTTGTCTAGCTGTAAAAAACATATCCACATGTGTATGAACATACGTCAAACTAGTCACTGATTATAATAGAGTAAAAAAAAACATGGCACATAATTAACTCTAAGAACTTCATAAATATAAAAGCCAGTAGCATTCCTCTTAGCAAGCACTGGACATTTAATCCAATGGCATAGTCAATTGCTAGTTCAATTTATACATGGAAATATGCATATCTATTATAATCAGTGACCAGTTTAATATATGTTTGTGCACAGGCGGAAACGCTAATGTATTTGTTAATATTCATTTTAATCATGCTTTGACAAAGATACACCCTAACAAAAGCCTGTCTTATCAAAGTAATAAATATTGTTTTATACAAAAATTTATTACCATAATTATCTACATACTCTTGTAGAATTTGTTTTATTACATATATATATATTATAATTTATTCTTATATACTATATATGTGTATGTGCACTTATAAGATAAATAATAGTGGTAAAATTTCACGCAAAACATTAAATATAGTGTATAGCTTTATATTATAGCAGTTTTTTTTAATCCAAACACTTATAATTTACATTTGTGAGCAGATGAAACTGTTATATTCAGTCAAAATTATGCTATTAAAATTGCAATATATCTTTAAAATTTATATTAGAAATGTTATTATTACTAATACTTATTTTAGATACATTATTATGGATTCAATACCAACACGTACATGTTGTGTATATACAGTAAAAATTACTCCCTCTTAGTTTCATAGATTGAACTTTTTTGCATTTTGTGAATTTTACACAATGTTAAATATACTAAAAATATCTTATGCTTTTCTTTTATATCTTTATAGGAGGATTATTACTTAAATATATATATTTCTTAATTTTGTGAATAAATACAAATATGAATAAATGAAGAAGCATGCAAATTGATTATAATGTCTTTCAATGAAATACTTATCTGAAACTTGGTGAAATGATTGCTATTTTTAAAATAGGTCTTTGAAGCAGTGAATATGACCATCTAGTCCTTAAGAGGATCATTCTTGTTTTCTGTGAATATTTGAAGAAGTAGCTACTTTTGCTATTTGTAGTAGTATTTTATGCTGTCTGTTAATTGAAAGAGGCTTTTTAAGTATGTTGGTTTTTTTCAGGAGGTCAGCTTTCTATGGATTTGTGAATTTAAGACATGTTGGAGAGTAGAGTTAGGTTTAGATCATGGAGTTCACCTTTGGGAAGTGCCTAGCTGCACATATTCTGGAAAACATCACTAGGAAAATCTGGACAGTTAATTTTCTAACTGCTGCCACTTGTCCGGAATTATTGGCAGGTATCAATAATTTTGGTCAAAGATCTGGCAAGAAATGTGGATTGTCACATACAATAAAGAGCCCCAACATCTGAAATATGATCTTGACTAATAGAATAAGAAAAAAGTATAAATGAATGAATGAATGCATTGGATAAATCTTCTAAAATCTATTGAATGAATCAATGAATGAATCATAATAGATTTGGGGGAGATTTTATACACATTTGGTCCATTATTCTGCCACAAATTTTTTTCTTGAATTTTCTAGATTAACATTTTAAAATAGACATGTTTTTAATTAATTAATAAGCCAGGTTTTTAATCACTTAAACTAGAACTTTTTTACATTCCATAATATTTAATTCCATTACATGTCTTATCTGAACAATGCTTAACTTTTGTATTTTATTACTATAGCAGATTAAAATTTTATTTTGTTAAGCATTGTTGTACAAAGTTGAAAATAATCTTATACAAAAGATAAGAAATTTATTTACAAAATTTACTTTTTTGAGAAAAAAAAATTATATTACTTTTACTAAATAGCAAAATTATTTTATCAATTCGTGTGTGTGTGTGTGTGTGTACATATGACCACGCTTTTACAACATAAATATAAAATTAAATTAATAAAATTTCAAAATTAAATCACTAGTAGAATTTTTAGCTAAAAACACCGTCTTAGTCTAATACATATTTCAAGCATAACAAAGCATCTGCTTCAAGTGCCCCTTACATCACAAAAAAAAAAAAAGAAGAAATTTTCATATTTTTTTTTTACATTTTATTTTAAACATTTTAACATTTGGATACAACAAAACTCAAATTTGCTGATCATTTGGTCTGTCATCTTCTATTGATTTTTTTTCTTAACTAATATTTATTTCTATTGTCTATTTTCATTGAATCAACCACTAGCTGGAGATTTTATTTCTTTTACATTTGATTGTTGTATTCTCTATATTGTACTGCCACTGTATAAGTCTGAGATGTAGCTGTCCTTCTAAATTTATCCTGTCACTCTTTCTGCAGATTGCCAAAGTCTACGGAGGTTAACAATTCTGCTATTTTTTTTATATTCCTATGACTTTGACCTAACATAATTTGTTGTACTATTGTAGGCATTTTATGTCTGATTATTCTTATTATACAACTCTCTAATAATGGGAAGGCATTAGGTACTTCAGCTTGGCTACCTGCTGGGAAAAGAATTGAGTATGGGTCTCCCCTAACACCCCTGGATATTTTTCTTGTGAGATTTTATGTGGGAGCTCATCTTGTCATCATTTGCTCCAGAAGCTATGCATTATTGCATATCTGCAGTCACCAAATGTCTGTGGCTTAGTTGTTAATGTATGCCACCAGTTTTTGTCCACTCCATGGAGGTGATTATAGGCCACTGCAATCTTTTTATCTTCTTAGCAATTATAAAATTGATATATTACTATATGTGGCAAATGACTTTCCCTTACCTCAGCCCTATGCTCCAGAAGCTATGCATTATTGCATATCTGTAGTCACCAAATGTCTGTGGCATAATTGTTAATGTATGCTACCAGTCTTTGTCCACTTCATGGAGATGATTATAGACCACTGCAATCTTTTTATCTTCTTAGCAATTACAAATTTGATATATTTTTTGTAGCCTCACTATATGTGGCAAATGATTTTCCCTTGCCTCAACCCTAAAAGCTTTTACTTATGTGTTTTTCAGAATAATTTGGTTAGTTTTCCCAATTTCTTTTCTCTCTTTATTTTTAGTATTTTTTTATCTCACATTCTAGAGGAACTAGTCAATTTTTGTATCTGTTTGTCATTATTCCATGTTTAATTTCCATTGCATCTAATCTCAGCTCCCAGATTCTTTTTCATTGTAGCACATGCTTGTTCCATTTTTCTTTTTAAATTTTTTTACTTCTTTCTATGTGTTGTTGATATGCACTCTCTAACATATCTATCATTGTATTTATTCTATCTTTTATTTCATCCTGAACACTGCCATCTTTAAGTGGCTTCAATTGATGTTACAAAACATTATTTATCTGCTTATTATTCTTCCATATCCTTTCTATCTGAGCTAGTTTTTCTTGTACATTGCCTACTCTTATGCTTTGTAATCTTAACTCTTCTCTAATTTCATTCACATCTTTTTTCACTACCTTTACTACCCATTCTACTTCCTCAATCTCTTTACTTAAGTTTTTCTCTACTGTCTCTATGACCTTCTGACCTTGATCTACTCTATAATTTCCTGCTTAAGTACTTTTTTTTCTTTATTTAGATCCTGTTGAACTTCCTTTATTTTTTCTATCATTTCACTCTTAAACTGTCTCATTTCTTGTTTATATTAATTTCTTTAATCTCTTCTAACACTGCTTGTTGACTTTGTTTCATTTCCAATATCACATTTATAAGCATGTGCATCTCTGTGGTTCATTTACATTTTAGACCTCTTGGGAATTTTTGAATGAAATAAAGCTGTCCTCCCTGTACTATCCTCTTGGTTATCAAAACATCACTTTGTTTATTGTAATCCATATTTAGAACTGATAAACTATTTCTAAAATTTTCTTTATATTTTTCAAATGTCAGTATTCTGTTTCCTACACAATTCTAAATTATTAATTCTTTTTCTTATGCTTTAAAATTTTTAATTTCTTTTATATATAATTACTTTATAAATAAAAATTCAGTAATGATGACCCTCAACTCGAAGCAATCTCTTATTTTCACATATCTCATTACCAGCACTGAATGACTTCTTATTTTTTAAATTCCTAATTTTTCCAACCTATTCTTCATATGTCAATTGTTTAAATAAAATCTTCAGTGGGTTTGAACTCGAGCTCCCATGTTGGCTGCACCTTTCAATAAAATATCTTATGTGCCAGACTCACACATACATTAAGAACATTGGTCACTTGAGGGTGCCACTAGGTTACTTAATAAAAGAAATTTTTTTTGAGGTGACAAAATATCACTAATGATTGCTGAATGGACTTAAAAATAAATTACTTGTCCCTGATACTAGCTCAGCTCAGAGCATGAGATTCACAACTATTAAACAACTGATAGATAGACAAATGGCAGTTAAATTTAAAAATAATAATATTGATAATGTTTTTACAATTAAAAGAAAATAAAGAAATCTTAAAATTAATTAATATTGTATTTATGGATGTCTTAAAAAGTACGGTATTATTGACAGCTTTGACAGTTAAATTACTCCCCAATTCAATTACTTGGATGTATAATCTATGGTTGAAAAACTTTAATAAAAAACGAAATTATTCAATTGATCTTATTGGACACTTATGCATATATGCACTGACAATAAAGATTCATGTGTGAGACAATATCTAAACCATCTAATAATTATAGACAAAATAAGAAGGGCTATTCCATATAAGAGAGGTATAATACGGTCTTACAGTCAACGATGCAATGATTGGTAGTCTAAGTAAAAAAAAATTAAGCTTGAATGAAACATTGTGGTCAGGAGCTCTAAAGAATTCGCTAATATATAGTGGTAATATGAAAGAAAACAGATGTGCTGGTTATACCAAAGCCAGGTCACACCAGAGTAAATAGACTGCATTGACCAGAGGAAATACATTAATAATATTGACCAGGTAGATTCTTAGATAACCCCAGTATATGGATATGTTTTAGATACACACACACAAGTAGATGAATAATGTATGTTATATACAAGTGTTAAAAAATGTTATAGCAAACCTAAAATCAAATCACCCACATAAAATAAATTGATTAATGTGGTTTAAAAGAAAAAAAATAATTTTAAACATTATTACAAATCTTAAAAGATTTTATTGCCTGATTAATTTCAGACTTAATTTTCTAAAGAAAAATACTTAGGTTTTAAATATTCAAAAAGGGGCAGGGAGTGGAATCAAATTATTCTACAATAATGATACTTATTCTGAAATTAAGACTTTAAGACTGTCAAAGTCCCCAATGAAAGAAGAAAAAATCCTTTATAATAATAATTTTTAAACACAATAAATTCTAAATTAGGGCGTTCTCTAAAAGAAATAGTAAAAATATGACACACATATATAATATTAACTAATACATGCATAAAATAAAGAAAAAAAAAACATTGAAATCTAATATTAAAGTTAAATTTTTAAAAAAAAAATGCACATACGTGATAAAACAATTATAACAACATATGGCTATTTTAATATAAACTGATCGCAGTGATTATATATATATATGGGAAATGGTGATCTGGACCAACTGATAAATACTGGTTCAGCACAAAATATGTATATTATAGATTATTTAACTTTTTTCAAATATATGTGGTCATGTGTATCAGTTGCATAAGATGGAATGGATAGTTGGAGGAGTTTGAAAGTTTGAGTCCAAGTTTCTTATAATTACATTAAACTTAGTATAGACAATATCATCATCATCATTGTCAATCATTACCCGTCTGAAAAATTTATGCTTGCAAACTGATAGAAACTTTTTGCATAAACGCTTGAAGTCAGTGTTTAGATCTAGTTTCTAGCTCTATCCTTCACTGATGATAGCAAATTAGCTTGAAATCAGCTGATCTGAGGGTGAGCAAACAAAAGAGATAGTGAATTCTGACTCTTTTATCGTTTATGTAAACATATTTACACATGTACGGTGGTTTTGGTAAAACACCATCTATTGATCATAAATACAAGTGATAGCAGGTTACATGATTATAACTTGTTTTTGTTTTTCATAAATGTACCTTTAAAGGTTTTTGCAATGATATATATTGCAGAGGCTTTGACTATGTGGTGAAACTGAACTGAGATCACACCCATATAGCTATCTGGCTTGTTAGGCTGGGTTTGAAGACTTTACCGGTCTGAAAAATTCATGCTTGCAAACTGATAGAAACTTTTTGCTTAAATGCTTGGAGTCAGTGTTTAGATCTAGTTTCTAGTTCTATCCTTCACTGATGATAGCAAATTAGCTTGAAATCAGTTGATCTGAGGGTGGGCAAATGAAAGAGATAGTAAATTCTGACTCTTTTATCGTTTGTGTAAACAAATTTACACTTGTACAGTGGTTTTGGTAAAACACCATCTATTGATCATATATATATATATAAGTATTTAAATAATAATATATGTAAACATTAAAAACCTAAAGTTAAATTATTCAAAAAAATAATCAAAATTATTCTATCATTGTGACATTATCAGCATCTCTACTTCATGCCTTCAGTTATAACATCATAATGATAATGCTGTATAACTTTTGTAAATGAATGATTCAAAACTACCTTTTTTTATAGAATATCGTGGAATTTCAAAATTACAATTAAGTAAATTCTCTCTTTATCTTGACTGAAAAAAGTTAATGACTTTTTTCAGTTCACCTTAATCTTTTCAAAAACAACTTTATAGGATTTTGCCAAAATATATTATTCAAGCTTTAATTTAAAAAAAAATTCTTAATGTAATTAAAATAGATAGTGGAATACTATAATTACCAGGATGGTTACTAATATGCATCTTAAGCAAATTCAAATCAGAATCAAAAAATAACTTGCGATATTTTCTCATTAGAAAACAAGCTATTGATTTATGGGTGCAACTGATGATGTCAAAAGTAGAGGGGCAAAATATAAGAGGATTGAGACACTACTCCAATCATTTATTATTCATTCTTAGACATAAAAGAATTGAAGGGCTAGTTTAATTAGATTAGTCATTATTCCTAAATAATTCACCATGAAATGCATAGCTATACTTAAAGCATGTAAGAAAAAGTTATGGAATGAAAATCTTTTCATCCTATCACAAAAAATACTCAACACCATATTTGAAAACAATAATTTTTATTACACTTCTACAGATATGAACAAAAATATTTATAAGTATATGGTCATCAAAATAATACTGAGCAAAACAATTATTTGGACTACGATTCTATGTTTGTAATTCTAGGAAAAAATGTTAATGCTGTTGGAATAGTCTGAACAAAAATCCTATGTACAAAAAAATATCTGTCGTCCATTGTATGACACAATAAATCATTCCTATCATAAATTTGAATGGAACATATAACCATCAAAAGCTAATCAACCATCATATATTACATTTCTGATGAATTACAACATTCAAGCAATAAGAAGTGATTATTGTGAAGCACCAAACTATACTATATTTTGTTCCAAGTCACCATTGCATATAATATATATAGCATATAAAAACTCATGTTTTGTTGATAAGCCTTTATTATAATACAATAAGCATTGTTCATTATACTGTAAATGTATAGAAACATACTTATCAACATGCATATATATATATTTTTTTTTTTTTTTTTATTATATATTTTTTTATTTATTTTTTATTTTTTAAATAAAATTTAAAACCTAATATAAAAAAAACGATTTTCTTTCCCATTTTATAACAACTGAAGGGATTGACCTCCTTCAATCTCTTCTCCCCACCTCCCACTAACATCTCTCTTCACATCGTAATAATCATGACAACTCACTAACTAATAATTTCCAAACTTTCCTTTTATATTACTTGAAAGATTGACTTAACATTACGTCATCGATGTGATGATCCTTTTCGTTGAGTCCGATTTCCCAATGGATTTATTTCATTTCTAAAAGTTTCTATTGTTTCCTATCTGACCGAATGTTTTTACATTTAATCCCAAGCTGGTTTACATTTAACTAATTAACAATCATTTCCATTTATGATTAATTAACCTGTTTTCCAAATCAAATATATATTTTTATCTCTAAATCTTTTTAAGTTTTTGTTTTTAAAATACCTTTTCTATTTTTAATACAGTTTTATTTTAATAATTTTTTTTTTTATCTGTGCGATTTAATATATACGAGTTTAAGATGATATTTAATTTCAATTTTTAATTCTTAAAGAAAATTTTTAAATGCGAACTTTTTAATTTACTTTCATGTTTAAGAAATATAAAAAAAAACAATGTAACGAACGTCTGTGCTCGTTACAATATATATATATATTGTAATGGTTGGTGGTAATATACCTGGATGTCCTGGTCTGCAAATACATTTGAACACACAGATCAACTTCACCAATCAGCTGGTTCGACTACAATGTATAATCAACTTAACATCAAATCTAAAAGTGCTGGTACACCTATTTTTCATATCCTAAAGTTGATAGTGCCAAATGCAACAGTCCGGTCTATCCATGTATATAGGAGAAAGAGAGCAAGATTGCATCTAACTACTGTCAGACCTAAGGTCTTCATGTAGAATGCTAGAGATAACATGATGAAGTACCTGACTCATGATCACATCTATCTTTAATAGACTAGCCTAAGCATTATCCATCAAATCTACATGTAATCTAAATCAGTTCATCTTATATCTCACCACTTTTTTTCAGAACCATTGCCTCAGATATTCAAACTCAGGAAGAATTCGTGTTTGACTCTCTTAACAGGGATGTACCTATGCAAACTGTTAATCAACAACTATAATAACACATACTATCTATTAGAAAGAAATAACCTTTATTTAACAATGTTCTCTCATGCTCATCAAACAATAATGGATGTGCGTGCATGTGTAAAATATTGGTTATAGGATGGAATTGAATGCTGGATTGAATGTAATGGCTGGATTAAATATAAATGCTGGATTGAATGTAAATGCTGGATTGAATGTAAATGCTGGATTGAATGTAAATGTTGGATCAACAAAACTACAGAGACCTTGTGAATTAACAAAACTTCATAATATTTATTTACAAAACGAAAAAAGATATTCAAACATAAAATAAATTCTCAATCAGTGTAGAAAAGAAAAAAAAATTCAAACAAGAAAAATATTTACAAGTGCAAATAAATTATTTGGATATATCCCTATATACTTATAGCTTTTATGTCTATGATGAGTATCTATCATATTTTTACTTAAACAATTTAAAACTATTCACCCTTACATCCCATGATAGACACCCATAATATAGACATCTATATATCCAAGATAATAAAAATATTATTAATTAAAAATGTGAATTCAATGAAAATCTAAATGCAACTTCAGATGTAGTATGCAATTTTAAGTATGGAGAAGTACAATAATAAAACAACACATATGATAGAACAAAAAATTATAAAGAATATTAATTTAAAAACATTAATCATTCATTCATTATAAAGATCTTAAGGATACTGTCAGTAAAACATATACTATAAACTACAAATAAGTCATGTGATGTTGTGGCATAGTTTATTTCAGTGACTTTAAAAAAAGAGAAAACTCTTACCATTTTAAGTATTCTATTGGAGTACTTAATTTTATGTCCATAGCTGAAAATCAAGTATTTTGGCAGACAGTAATCTAGATTTTATTAAAAACAAAAAAAAGACTTTTCAACCTTCCCCCCTACGCTTTTGATATTTTCTTATGTTGGACTGTTCTATGTTGAATTATAAGTAGTACTTTCCAAATATAAGATTGAGATAATAAATAAAAATACAGATCTATACAACAGGAAATAAAACAAAATTTTACAATATTTATAAATCAATATGATGAGGCATCACTATTTTTCAGAGTTCTCCTTACATAAACAGTTCATATAATTTATGCATTTTTTTGCATTATAGATACTGAAAACTTCTGATTGACTATATAGCACATTCCGAATTTATTTAAGTTGGCAGTAGGTAGTTTTGGGTTACTCCTCATGTGGATTTCCATCTTGTGTGGATCCAGCTTATCAGGCACTTAAATTGTAGACAGTCAAATATTAATTTTCACATGGTTATAGTGGATCAAAAAATGATCCACTTGAAGACAATTAATTCTTCTAGCCAATGTATGTCATATTGTAATTATATACACAGGTTTACATAAATATATTTGCAGTTTGCATTTAATAAAAATATATTTATAAATAGAGTACAGCTATTTACTGTCGGTACCATTGGCTATATAAAACTTTTAAACTTTAAATTAAATAAACTGTTCTGATTTCTTTTTTTTAAAAAAAATCATAATACTTTTTTAAAATTTCAATTGATAAATTATTTTAACTTATCTGATTATTGAATTAGAATAAGAATGTTCCGTTCATTTTCTTTACACTTTTTTTCAAATGGCAAATAAATAGAAAAACATTAATATTTAATGAGATACTGCTTTAAAAAAATGTCCATTTTGCAGAAAAATATTAAAATAATAATTGCTTCAATAAGATGACTTTTCATGTCAAATGCAGAATAATAAAAAAGAATGATTTTTAATTGTTTTTCTTTTTATACCAGCATTATTCCTATTGTTTAAATTAGCAAGTTCCTGGTGTGTATTTTTAAAACATTTTTATTTTATCAATTCATTTTAAAATAATAAAAAAAATTATAAAATAAATTTGCAATATTATTATCTCTCTTATATTCAGATATTAAAATACTTGATTTATTTTCTATTGCTGTGATTATTTTTCATTTAAGTCATTGTCTGTTTAATATAATCACCACAATACAATTATCAACACATATAAAAATTAATATGCTTTTTTATTATCAAGGTTGATATTTTGTTAAACAGTAAAATTTTATTACTAATATACATGTGTTTTTACTGTATATTACCCATCATTCACAGTACTTAATATGTTAGTACACTGTTAAAAATATAAAAAAACATTTATTTTCTCCAAAAGTATTCTAAAAAAACTTATCTTTATTTGATCTTTACATACTAATTAAAAAAAAACAGTCTATTATTTTAGATGGCTAAGGTTTGTTGTGGGAGCAATCTTGAGCTACCTCAATATATATATATAACAGATGCTTTATGTTTATAGTACACATATATACAGTAAGTTTATAATTTTTAAAATATAATAATGTTACTAATAATAAATTGAAAAACCACATTTACATATAGAGTATTTGGTGTATTCAATCATACACAATTCTATTTCATCACAATTAAATACCAGTTGCAGAGGATTTTTTCTTCAATAATTCATTAGAATTCTAATGAAAACAAAATGGTGCTCCCATAATCAGCAGATACCACTTTATCCATTATTTTAATATTTTTAAGACTTAAATGGTTTCAGAAACTAGAAAGCCATATTCTATTTGTAATAAATAGCTTAGAATAGTGTAAAACAGATTCTAAGCTAAATTTTTCAGAGACTTAAGGTTTTCTGCCATAGTATAATATTGTCAAATGGAACATTTTTACAATTCTTATCATTTAACTATAAATTTAAGGCTTTTGGTATTTTAACCAAAAATTATCCCTTACTTTAGTACTTCTCACTGTTTCAGGGGCACAACTATCAATAGCATAAATTTGCTTCTATCTTTTTACAATATTTCTGATTGATGACTCATTCATTTGAAACACATGGGTAATTTCAGAAAATGAATTCTAACTTTTCCTTATTCAATCAATAATTTGCTCTTCCTTTAATGAAAGTACTTTATGCCTTTTTTTGGATTTATCACTCATTATACTACAATACATTTTACTAAAGATATATAATGTGTATAATTTTTGAGGGTGAAAAAATCAACTGTAAAAAAAAGGAAAAACAAAATGTATAAATGTTAATAAATTTTACTTAAAATCACAGATAATGTGTAATAAAAAAATTCACATTTGAGATTTAAGAACATTATATTTAGTTAGGGAAAAAGCCTACTGTTATAAACAGGATTCATAAAATTTAACATTTATGAATTTCAATATTTTTTTTTTATTTCTTCATATTTTTTGTTACTTACATTTTTTTTTTGAATAGTGTATAAATGAAATTGTCTAGATAGATACACTGTAGCCCATGGCCTCACTGTAATTAAAAAGATTAGTCTAAATTGTTATAGGTGAACTAAAATGATTGAAAAGTGAAGCAGTAAAAATATTTTAGAATTAAAAAATACCATATTTTGAATTCTGAGGAAAAAAATATGGGTATTTTTTTAATTAAACAAAGTATTTTGGCAATGAATTTTGTTTATTGTATATATATAAATGAAATATTATCTGGGTACATCAATGTATAAGTATAATTAATTTATATATTTTATATATATATATATATATATAAACTGGTATTTTGACCAGGTCAGACAGCTTATCAACTGGGTAACAAATATAAAATAATTATAGAGATGCAAATAATAATTATGAGAAATTATTTAGATTAATGACATTTAAAAAAAAATTCCAAATAGAAAGTAATTTGCATGTATCATCACATTTGTTAATTTATAATTTTATTCTTTATTTCTAATACAAGAATATTATCCAGATGAGACATTCTACAACAATGTCAGAGAAGTCATAATGTATCAACAAACATGGTGATATTTGCAAATTACCTTCTATTTGAAGTGCAGTGTCATAAATATATACTCTTTCACCCAATTCAGTTATGCATTTAAAAGGTTGTATTTGTTAAAGAATAGTATGCAAATGTATCATAGATTATTTTTATTATATCTCTACAAAGGATAATATGGTTTATAAACAGGTTCAAGCACAGGTATACTCATTAGCATCTTTGGTAGGTCTAATTACAAAATATATTGATGCTTATCTATACACTTAGCTGGTTGGGGATCCAATTATAAAGTTTAATAATCTTTATTTTGCACACTTAGTTGATTGGGTGGTTAGTCTCTCTATTCACAGATCTGAGACATATTTAGAAATGTGTATTTGTTCATTGCTCTGTACAAACATATGCAACATTTAGCTTTGTTTGCATTTTTTTGGAATTGAATTACTATCTACGTACTGCCATATACTTTCTCACATGTCTTAGTAGATATATATATAGTAAAAGTAGCCTTTAAAATATTTATGAATGTAATACTGGTCATAGAATATTACATCACATGATCACTATCTCATACTAGCACAATAATTGTTATTAAACAATTCAAAACAAAACAACACTCTCCATATAGTAGTGCCATCTTGTGCTAACAAGAGCAATCATAGAATATTGTTTCATGCTACAAAGATTGTTTTTTATAAACACAATGAAATAAAAAGAAGGATCAAAGAGATTTTTGTTAGTCATTTTAAATCTAAAGCCATTAATCTTGTGAAACCTTTTGTTTAATGTTAGGAGTAATTGGCATTTGTATTAAACTGTGGCCTGCTACATATGTATATTTGTAAGTATGCTTTTATTAATTTACATTTGAGGTTTATTTATTTAATAGGCAAACAATGGTTGTAAAAAATAAATAAATGTAAATTTGCTAGTATCTTTAATGCTATATATTTATTATATATTATTAAGAAGTATATTTTAAATAATTTTAACAGGATTTATTCACAAATCTTTGGATAAATTTAAACTATGATGTAAACAGGCGAACTGATTAAAAACTGGTATAGTATTTTGCAAGATTATATCTGGCTTCAATTTATTTTAAAAATACATATAGAAATCCTATTAAATTTGTAATATTTATGTCTTACCACCTGTAAATATCTTCCTTATTTTATATAACTATTAAAGTGATAGCTAATATATAATATTTTAGAGTGTAAAGCTGTTAGAGCACCATCTACATTAAACGTAATCTAGATGTTCAATTAGATCTAATATTGATGACATTTAGAAATTCATTGCTCCAGTACATTACATTTACTACATATGTGTCAGCTATAGCTATTTTATTTTTAAAAGAAAATTTCAAGGCTATCAGTAATCTGTATGAGAACGTTACTCAAGTATTGTTATCCTGATTTCTTTTTTTTACTATAAGTAAATTATTCATAAAAAGAACATACATTGTTACATCATCTCTTTAAACACCATTTATATCCAAAGTCTAAATTAAATTAATTACATTAACTTTACATCTTTAGATTTTTATAAAAATGTAATCTCAATAATGTAAAAAGCTTATAGACCCAATGTGTTTTATAGCTCCAAGGTGTTATTAATTTTTCGTATGCAATTGTAAAAAATGTGAAGAGTTATTCATACTAGGAATATAATCGCTGAAGTGGAAAACTTTTATTACAGATTGTGTAAAGAATTTTAATAGTTAAAAATAAGTCACACATCATGTGACTCAACTTAATAAGCTTGTGATTAGAAAAACTAAAGAGCATGTCAGCTCTAACAAGTTTTATAGGTAAATGCCACAAGCATTCATCCTCAGAGCAGTTTCATGCTTTGGAAATCCTCAATGAGATACTGGGATATTTCAGACAAGTGATCTAAAATACCAACTCAAAGTGGGCACTTAAATAGACAATCTGAAATGTTCAGATACCTAGATGTTTTCAAACCCAGCTATCCAACTTAAATAGCTACATGGAGCTGAGAATTCTCTAGTATCATATTAATAGTCTTAGCAATATAATATCTCTTAAAACTTAAGAGCATAAGCTATTTTAATAGCTAAAAATAAGTCACACACCCTGTGACTTAATAATCTTAGTTTTTAAATATTTACTTTGATAGCCAATTCAGATATTTGTTTTTATATGTGAATATTTTTTTTTCAGAAAATGTAGGGGACTTTTTCTTTCCATGGTCTATATTTTTTTTTTTAAGTGTTTTTTCCTTTGGAGATTATTTTGCCTATTATTCTTTGAAACAACTTATATTGGTTAATTGGTTTTATTCAACTTCACAAGTAATGAATGCATATGTAAATATATACATTAGATAAATAAAAAACCTGGAATGAACTACTCAAAATGTAAATGTATAAAAGTAAATAACAACTATAGTTAGCTTATGGCATGAATCCTATAATATTATTCAAAATAATTATGCCATAAACTGAGTATAGCTATTATTCATTTTATATACTGATATTTAAAATGCAGTGGAGTTTTTGTTTATTATAAATTATTTAATTAATTTAATATGTTGCAAAGAAATCAAGTCATATATTATGTGACCTAATTTTAACAAGTTTGTATTACAAATGTTACTTAATGAACAAGCTTTTCAGAATATCCCCAACCCCAGACCGGTTTCTGCTTCTGACTTCCTCAATGAGGTGCTAGGATGTTCAAGCATTAGATTTAAAATACCAGGTTAAGCCCAGCACTTTATCTAATGGTTAACTATTAAGTAGAAAGTCTAAAATTTTCAGACAGTCCAAATATCTAACTTAAATAGCAATATGGGACTGAACTAAGTTCAAATACCCTATATATTTATAACTTTAGCAATATAAAATTGCCAAAGCCTTAATAGCAAAAAATATAATTGCAAAGAAATCAAATCATATATCACATGATCTAATTTAACAAGCTTGTATTACAAATGTTATCTAATGAGTTTGCCAATAGCTCTTAACAAGCTTTTCAGAATATCCCCAATCCCAAACTGGTTACTACTTCTGGTTTCCTCAGTGAAGTGCTAAGATATTCAAGCATTAGATTTAAAATACCAGGTCAAGGCCAACACTTCATCTAATTGCTAACTATTAAATAGAAAATCTGAGAAACCCAGAAGCAGAAACCAGTCTGGGGGTGGGGATATTCTGAAAAGCTATTGGAAAGCTCATTAGATAACATCTGTAATTCAAGATTGTTAAAATTAGGTCATGTGATATATGAATTGATTTCTTAGCAATTATATTTTTTGTTATTAAGGCTTTGGTGATTTTATATTACTAAAGCTATTAATATATGGTGTATCTGAACTTAATTCAGTCTCATATGGCTATTTAAGTAGATAGTTTAGATAGCTGGATTTGAAGATATATGGTTGTGTGAAAATTTCAAATTTTCTACTTAATAGTTAACTATTATATAAAGTGCTGAGTTTAACCTGGTATTTTAAATCTAATGCTTGAATATCCTAGCACCTCACTGAGGAAGCCAGAAACAGAAACCGGTCTGGAATTAGGGATATTTTAAAATGCTTGTTAGGAACTATTGGCAAGCTCATTAGATAAAAAAATATATATGTGTAAGAAAAAATGTTTTATTATTTTAAATCATATTTTTTAGAATAGTAAGAATAGAATTTGATCACCAGGTTGATGTAAATGCCTTTTTTTATTATTTCATGTTTGAACATTACATTTTTCTAGTGACATGATTTTACTGATTTTTTTTTCAAACACATAAACCTGATGATACCTGTTTTTTTTTTTTTTTGACTTATTGTATATATATATGGGAGTACGTATGTGTATAGGTTTAATATTACTAATTTCAGAGTGTTTTATATGATATGATTATAGGTTTAATATATATATTTAAATGATAATATGCATTTATTCAAACCAAATATGCGTGATGGAAATTGGATGACTGAGACGCCAACATAAAAGTAGTTTCTATTATTGTTCCGTTTTTATTTACCATTGTCAAACTCACTCCATTTACAACTTTGACACCATCCAATTCAGATAAATACAATAATGATTGTTACTAATCATTTTCTATACTAGAGATTATCTCTAGCACAGATATAAACTTTACACCTCAGATTACTATATCTGATTCTATTACTATTTTCCTTTTTTAAATGTATTATACGTAGAGATTTCCGCTTGAAGACAGGTAGAAGAATTAGTCAACAAGATATGTGACTCGATCATCGATCATCATCAGTGGTAAATTACTTTGGTTCGATTTCTTCTTTAGACAAAAATCTTTCTAATATTTAGAACTACATCTTAAACTTTAATAATTTATTTGCATAAATAAGATTTTTTCTTATAGGTTTGTGAGTTTATCGTTGCCCTGGTTTCGTAATGAAGTAAAGTGGCCCTGCATATATTTGTATGAAATATTTTGACTTAAAATGCATAATTGTTTTTTATATTAATAAAAATTGCAATTACTGAATTTCTATTAAATTTTTGCAATTTAAAATTAGAAGCAATTAAAACGGAGTAATTTATTACTGTAAAAACACTCGTCTTTGTGCAAATAATAAACATATCTAATGCACTTCTGGTGTTAGTTAAATTTTAATTATATAAATACTTTTTCAATTTATCGTATATCTATTTGAATTCTTTATCGCAGTCTTTTTTTTTTTTGCTCCACAGAATAAAATAACATTACAAGTTAGCTAAAAAACATTCCAATCAAGTTTTATTGTTGATGCTTCAGGCAAGTTTAAAAAAACAAATGCAACATTATATGCTAATTTAACAAATATTTAATCCCATTCTATATTACAAATATAAGCAATTATTGATTATCAATGTCAGATTTTTTTGTGCGTGCATACATATAATACTATATATGACTTTTATAAAAGTATATGCCAGCAATATTTTAAGTTATAGCATATATATATATAACACCTTCTTATAAAGCTTTTATGGTATAATAACTTGTGCATGCTTTTGTCTTGACAACAATCTGGAATTCAAACTTAGATATAATCAGGAAAAGTTTCTACGTATGGCGAAATCCCCCAGTACCACCACCACCACCACACACTTGAAAAAAATTAGATTTTTTTCCAGGTACCTGGTTCATAGCCAATCTGGTTAAGCATTCAATTTTTAGTCAGTGTATAGATAACTAGTTATTCTTAAACTAGATAAAACAAGAAATGAAAAGCATCAATTAGCAGTTGACTAACCTGATGAATGATGCCTTTTTTAATATTATTCTGAGACATAAACTAGTCTTTGCCTTGTAATAGGGTGTTCAAGATGTTTTATTTTCTGTGCCCTTGGACAAATATCACATCATTGCAGATTGTTTCATGCCCTGCTTTTTAATTGCCATGTTTTCAAAATATGCATTATCCCTTTCCCCAAGTTCAATCTTTTATTCTTTTTTTATTACTTACCCTTGTTTTTAATATATATCTTGAAACCACTTCTATGGTTTCTTTGAAAAATTATATAATTTATTTTAACTTAGAGTATATTTTGAAAATTCTTTAATACTAACATGATGAATGAAGCTGTGACTGCATTTCTAAAAGTTCCTCATAATCTGGTTTGAACTGGGATGTACTGATTCTGAGAAATATTTTCCAGTCTGTTTCTAATACAACTCTTGTGATGTTTAATTGTAGAAAACACTGTTCACACAAAATAAGATGAAGCAAATATAGTGCTAACTCTCTGGGCATGAGATATCAGATTTGGAAAACTTGGATTTCAACAAAAGATTGTAGAACTCTAATTTAGGACATTGAGAAACAACTGTTTGAGGTGAATGTTAGATTGCAATTCAATTAATTCAAGTGGCAAATCTGGTCTCACTACTTCACAGTCCACATTAAAAGGCATGCTGAAAATATCCAAGTCTTTTTCAATGGCACTAAAATCTTGGAAATCTTCATTCAAATTCAAGATGAAGTTTTCTCAAACCATTTTGGTAGCTTTTAAGCTTGGATTTTATTTACTGGGGCTATTGAAATTAATCTCAGAGTGTGATAAGTAACTCTTAGCTAGGTGATTAGCAAACTTAACAAGCTGTAGTTTAAAACCTCTGAGGTCGCCCCAGATAACATCAATAAATAAAAAAGTTTTCTTTGCATTTTCACATTTAACTTGTTCATGTGACAGAGATAATTTGTGAAAAATACAAAGTCTGAAAGGCATGCTGGATCCTCCAACATTTCATAGTCCACAGATCACTGTTTCTCATGGAAGAATGATACTATCTCATATTTCAGCTGCCAAACTCACTCAAAGACTTGTCCTACAGCAAACAACCTTACTTTCATGTAATACAGTACATCAGAGAATTCATATTGCATGAACTCAAGAAAATCTTGAAATTGTCTGTGAGTAAGCCCATAAGATCAAATAGTATTTGCAAGCTTCATGATTACATCAAGCACAGGTTTCATATTCAAGGCAGATTTACACAGAGCATCTTGATGTATAACCCAATGTAGAAAGACAGCATTGTTCCTAGGTTATTTTTGATTAAAGATCCCAATTAATCCAGATTTTTCCCTGTCATACTTTGTGTTCCATTGGTCATAATATTACATATGTTTGTTATGGGTACTTTCAAAGTAGGAAGTCCTTCCAGAAATTCATGAAAAATATTAGACTCTGTTGTTGTTCCTTTAATAACCACATGCACGCCAATTTCTCAATAATAGAAAAATTTTCATCAACACCTCTTATAAATAAAACTAGTTGAACAGTATTATTTATTTTAGTGATTTCATCCATATTGATGGAGCAGAATTTAAATCGATCAATCTTTGATTCCAACTATGATGTCAGAGTTTTATTTATGGCTCTTCAGAAGTCAAAGTTTTTTGAGAAAAGCTTGCATTTTCAAAATCCTTTTTTTTTTGTCAGGACATAAAAATCACAAACTTGGAGCATACAGTATTTAATAAACTCCCCACCAGAGAGAGCTTTATTAATTTTAGGAATATTATATACTACAATATAAATTAAATTTGTAGCTGCTTTCTGAGAATTATTTATTTTCTTAAAAAAAAAAATTGTTGACGTGATAATTTTTTGTGAAGATCTGCTTTTTGTTTTTTTTCATATTTCATATTTGAACATTGCTTCATAATTGGAATATTTGTACTTAGAACTGAAGTGGGAAATATATTCTTTAAAGACCACTACAGTTTCATTGCAGATGAGACACAGTGGTTTATCCTTTACAGCTGTGAAAAAGTACTTCCAAGTCCATTCATCTTTGAAAACATGGCACTCTGAATCAACTTTACATTTTTTAGTAGATATTTTGGGATTGAAATATTTTATGAATATCCACAATAAAACTAACTAGTATCAACAACAATATTACTTTTTAATAATTTCACCACTATAACACTAACATTCAACACTTATGAAGTTGAAATGCATCTGTCTGTCCACCATCTTTCCATTCAAGCTTTGTGTACCTTTCCAAACTTCCTACTGCTATTTGATGTAGTCACGTGGAAAGTATTAGCACCTCTGCTGTTGTTAATATAAACTCATGAGCAGAAAATTCAAATTCTTCTTTCAAAATCTTGTTTTTTTTTTTAATTTAAATATAAAAGCAAATAAGTATATTTTAATAATTTTATGCATATTTATTAGGATGAGTTCCATTTTTTTGCACATGCAAAAGTTTTTAAATCAATTTCTACACAAATTCTGACAATTATATTTCGCATATGCAAAAAATGAAACATGCCCTTAAATGAATTTTTTTAAAACATCGAAATTGAAAATTTCAGTACTATTGTTTTAAAATCTGAGTTGGGATGGATAGAATCTCTAGGCAGGCCACATCTGGCCCATAGACCATAGTTTGTCCATCCCTACTGTAAATAGTAATTGCACCTCTATTGGTGCTTAGCAAAAAAATTAATTAAGCTTTATTTGACTTTTAATCATATGCCAAAAAATATTGATACATTTATTAGATCAAACCTCATAATAAGTATACCTACAAAAGTGGTATTTATAATGATATTCTTTGTTTTCTGGAATACTTATTTTAATAAATATATTATTGGTTATTTATATTTAATTTGACTTCTCATTTAAGTCTCATTTTTACATATATAAATTGTTTTTTTAAGCCTATATGTGAATGAAATAAAATTAGGTAATATGTGTGACATATCACTGTCTATACTTTTTATATATGACAACCAGGAACTATAATGGAAAAATTAATATAATTATGGACTGATTCGAATTCAAGATCCGGAGGATAACTCTTTATCAGAAAATGGTAATTATTGTTGTGACTTGTACTGTGGTTCAATGAAAATAAAGCTATCTATCATGTAAGATACTTTGTTCCACAATTTTAGGGTTAGAAGAAGTATTTGAGAATATTTTACAGAACTCCAAAGGAACAATCATGATTAGTACAGAAGGCTTAGTTTGATAATCATCAGTAACTTGATAAACAAGTGTGTAATACCACGCATGATAATCTTTTTTTTTTTTCAAATTAGAAAACGATTACTTGTATTTGTTTTACCGATTTATGTTTATGAAATTAGGAAGTAACAAAATACATATTTATAAGTATTATTAAATTGAAGACCTAGAAGCTAATATGTTCATAAATAATTAATATCAGCATTAAAACCTTTTATCTACATTGAATTTGGAATGTGCTGAGTTTAATATTTATGAGAATAAAATTATCTAAGTCATATTCCTTACATTTGCATACACGATGAATAGCATGATCATCTTAGGCTTAACATCATCAAAAGAGAATTTATTTTTTACTCTTATTCTTCAGCTTGTTAGATTTGGCAAAGTTACGTATGGTTATATATATTCCTTTATATATATATACCTACCGTATTTTAAATAGATTTCACGGTTTTGTAGATTTAAACGTTAATAATTTAACGGTATTTTTTTAATACCTTGTTTCATTACGTCATAGTTAAAATACTTGTATATATATAAAAACTTCATGGAAAAAGGCTTTTTTTTTTTCAATTAAGATTTATTAATTAAAATAAAATATTTTTTTAAAAAAAATTGAACAATTATATTATCATTTGACCTTCTTTCAAATTTTAGTTTTAAAATGAAAAAAATACTTTATATTTGAATATTAAGTTTTAAAAATTGAATTACCAAGAGAACATTTTTGGTGATTAAATAGAAAAAAATAAATTCTGGTTTGTCTGCCAGCTGTCTGCAAACTGCTTGTTTAAGCGGAAGATCCTAGTTTGATCCTGGACTGATAAAAAGAAAAGATTTTTGTGCTGCTTGAATTGTTTTCATGTCCATTGACATAAAAAACGCAATATTAAAAATTATCAATTGTGTCATCGCATGATGTTTTATACTCTAAAAAAAAAAGAAGCTTACTTTATAAATATGTTCATATTTAAAAAAAAATTAAATAGTTATATATAAATTACAAAGCTAGGTAAGTAACAAAAATAACTGCAATATAAAAAAAATACTACTATATAAATTTAAAATACTATCAATAAATTACGCCTAAATATAAAGGTTAAAAAAAAGGTAATATTGCTCTTAAATATTTATTTCAGGGTAAAAATCTGTCCACATCCTTTTATAACCTTTATCAAGGAATAGTGGAGAAGTGTCAGACTTCATAGTAACCATATATTATTTAATTTCTTCCATGAATAATTAGATATGTCTGTTTACTGACCCTTGAATGGTTAGTAAGTTGATTATGAAACAGCTGCTGAAAAAAAAAAATCCTAAGCCTAATAAGAAAAAAATTCCAAGTTATCTAGCTGGGTTCAAACTCAGGGTGTAAGCAAGTCATGTCATTTAAGTTAATGATGTAACTCTGAAAAGCTGTAATGGTGAAAAATAGGATGGCAAGTAATAGCAATAAAGGGTTATTATTGGAGCCTAGTACATTATTGCATAATTACTGTACCTCCTTTAGTAAAAAGGACATAAATTACATTAAATTTAGATTTTGACTAATTATAAAACTTGAGATTAAATATAACATAATTAAATTTTTAACAAGAAGTTTTACTTTCTAGAATATAAATTAGATATTTAGTTTAAATAAAAAATCTAATTTAAAATACATAAAAAAATAAATGAATGATAATTTATTAACACAATAATCAAATGTTTTATATTTAAACACAGGAATGAATGGGATTATTTCCATGTATCTGTTAACTTCAGTGATGCAAGATAACTACCAATTACTATTATATACATTGGTTAACATGATTTTTATAACATTAATAAAAATACTCTTTTTGTTTGTCATTTAGGTAGTTATTAAGACACCTTTTCACAGAAATGTCCTACCACATCCCATTTTTGAGTACCTGCTTGTCCCTTATATGATGGGACTATTAAAATTATTTGCACCTGATTTTATCCAATGTAGGAAGAATTACCATGAGAGGTAGCATCAGTATTTCCAATGTAGTCTATAAACTTTTAAGGGCTCTTGTATGTTTCTTTAAAGTTTAGTTTGATTCTGTCTATGAAAGGATTTTTCTCCTATTGTATATAAAATGGCAAGTTCTAATCATCAATGTTACAAAAATCAATGGATAAGTTTTGTTACATAGGTGGATGATTTATTTTAAAGACATAGGCTAGATCTATATCTGAGGAAGTTAAAAAAGCCAATTTTTTATATTTTAAGTGCCAAATTGGTGACCAAGATAAAAGTTGGGCTCTCATGTTTGATGAGTTGTCATGAAAATTTAAGGCAGTGGATGCATTGCAAGAAAAATTCTATGCCATTTGCTATTCCTATAGTGTGGTGGGAACCTTTTGACCATGTAAGTGTTTGCTACTTCTGTCTCTCTAAAACAGAAGGGTATTCAAAAAAGCAAAGGAACAAAACTGAGTATCAAAAGTTGCTTTCTGCACTAAGGCCAGTTCCTCACAGCCAGGAATTACCAGTGCTGATTGCATCTTTAAACTTGGACAATCTTATGCTTTCCAGTAATTCTAATTCTTCTTCAGGATCTGATCCACAACTTCTTGAGAATACTAGCAGTGACCCTACATTTTTATAAACGATTCGTGAACCTCATTTAATAACTCAGAATGAATTAAATGATTTGGTACATGACCTGAGTTTGTCAAAATATTTCTTGGTTCCAGAATTTAACAGAGAAACCTGTTAGATAAAAATGTAAGTATTTCACTTTACCGAAAATGGAATAAAACATTTTCAAGTTTTTATAAAATGGAAATATCACTATGTGTCTGTTATGATATTGATGGCTTAATGATTGAGATTAATATGGAACATGTACATTTCAAGTGGCATATTTTCATAGATTCATCTAAATACACCCTTAAAACAGCCTTGCTTCAGAATGAAAACAAAAAAACCATCTATACCTTTAGCCTGTTTAATGACAATGAAAGAAAACTATGATAACTTAGCTACCACACTAAATCAAGTTAAATATGAACACTATTAGTGATATTTGTAAAGATTTAAATCTATTAGGTATATTGTTAGGGATTCAAGGTTTTTTTTTTTTTTTTACAAAGTATTGTTTTTTTTTGTGTGTGTCTATAGAACAGTTGAGCAATACAAGAACATTCATTAAGATTGTCCTCATAGAACTTTTTTTTTAACCATGTACTGGAAACATGAAATATGCTCCTCTTATTAACTTAAAAAGGTACTTCTCCTACCTCTCCATATTAAGCTTGGACTAATGAAAAACTTTGTTAAAGCTACGAACAAAGGTAATGCTTTCAAGTACCTCAAAAAAAAAACATTTCCTTAGTTAAGTGATGCAAAACTAAAATAAGGCATCTTTATTGGACCTCAAATAAGGAAACTTTTAAATGATTCTCTTGCTCAAAAAAAATTAATCGACAAGGAATTGGAAGCTTGGAACTATTTTGTATGTGTAGTGAAGGAATTTCTGGGTAACAATTAAGAAATCCCTCATAGATGAACTTTTAAAAGCCTATGAATGACTAGGAAGTCGCATGTCCTTAAAATGCATTTTTTGCATTCATATTTGCATTTCCCCCCACAAAATTTGGGTGCAATAAGTAATGAACAAGGAGAGAGATTTCACCAGAACTTCAGGACAATGGAAATATGATACCAGGGATGCTGGAACTCATTTATGTTGTGTGACGACTGCTGGTTTTTAAAAAGATATGATTGTATTGAACATAAGGAAAAAAAAATATTTTGTCACTGTTTAGTATCTTCATGTAACATTTTATAATTTTTATTGAACATGATACTTAGTCAAATGTCTTCGCTTAGATTTAACATGTTTTACATATTTTTATTAAACAGACATTACATTGCAAAAATATGACTTCTTCTTTTTATTTATCTACCAACCCCTGTGACAAAAAAAAACTGTATATGTTACAGTATTTAGCTTACCATTTTCGGATTTAAGACCACAAAAAATTTTATATACAGCTATTTTCACCAATGTTACTTCAAAACAATTTAAATTTGTTGACCAGAGTAATCAGACTTCAAGTTAAATATATTTTTCTATTAATCCATAATAGTATTTTGTGGTGAGTTTACTTAAAAATAAAAGGTTGTCATTACATGAAAATAACCCCATTCATTCATTTGTTTTCATTATGATTAATCCATGAAAATATTTAATTTAACATATGTAGCTCTATATAATATATAGAAAAGATGAAATTCTCATATCTATAAACATATGACAGGGTTTAAATCATTATAGCATCTTGGGTTAGAAATAAGAATCATTTATTTCTAAGTAAACTCCAAGACAAAAAATACTATTGTGGACCACTAAAGCAAATGGTTTAACTTCAATACTGTCAGTAGTAATGCTAACACATTTTTCTAATCAATACATGAAACTTTACTTATCTCCTAATTAATCCATGAAATATTTAATTTAATATAACTTAATGTATTCTTAAAACATATATATAAAGATATTTCCAAAATATATTTCTGAAAGAATTAGCCTTCATCAATTGGCCCAGATTCTTGCTCTTATATGTCTTCATACATAAATATTAAATGAAGATTTACAGAATGTATTTAATGTTTTAAATGCAAAACTTAAAGACTTTGGTTTAGTAATTAATGTTTAAAAAAAATCAAGTGCTTTATTAACCACTGATGGATAAAAAATCCTCAGTGACTTTTAGCTTGGATTGTTATCAACTTGAGAATATAAACCAGTTTAAATATCTTGGTAGTTTTTTTAAGTAGAAAGGTGAATTTATATAATAAAATAAACACAGATTCCAACGCATTACTGATGCTGTAAGTAAGATATCAGAGATTAGTTTACTTCATTACAAGGAAGTAACACCTGCAAGTAAGTTAACTATATATTATACTGGACATCCTATACTGAATATCTATCACAAGAAGGTGCAATCAGGTTTTTCTAGCCTAAAATATTTATTTTGGGTGACTAGATATTAATTAATGGTCATACACAGCTATTCATCAATACAGGAATTAATTACTGCCGTTAGATCAGGAAGCAAAAAGAGTCTTACTCAAATAAACAATTTAGTCACAGATAACAGCAAACAAACATCAGAAAACTGTCACTATTAATAACAATGTTTATTAAAGAAATAAAACAAAAAATAAATAAAAGAAAAATAAGTAAATGAAATAGCTTTCATTCATGAATGTTTCCAATTATGTTAGTTTAAACACTTCAATAAATTAAGTACAACCCATTTTAAATGGTTAATAGAATTGTCAATTGATTTTCATTACCTTTCCTCTCTTGTAATTAATTTTTAATACATTAAAATATTTATATATTATATAAGAACTTTTCTTAGGTGCTACAGATGTGTGCATAAACTTTGAAAAAAAAACATTAATTATATTACTAAAAACCTGGGCAGATTTTATTATACAACCAACTTATATGGGTTGAAATTTTATAACTATGTTTGTGTGATGTGTAAGACCTACACCATAAAAAAAAGGTGATGAAAACTAATAAACACCATGACTAACCCAAGTTAAATATAAGGAATGAAAAGATATTTCTAAGCTTGATCCATGCAAAAGTAACAAGGACAGCAACTCAAGTGGTTGACAACCTGGGTTAAGAGAGTGAATATATAAAAATGAGCCTGGCAGAAACATTACTGACCAAAGTCTAAATTGCAATCAGCCAATATATAGCAGTAATTACAACAATAAGTAAAAAGCCCTATGGATAAATAAATCTTGAGTGATATTTATAAAGTGATTGTTTATATATATATATACACACACACAAGCAAAACACTCACTGTTCTTAATAGACATGTGTGATAAAATATCAAGCATAAAGTTGCCAAAACTTTTAACATATCTAAAACTTATTATACACATATATATAATCTAACTGCTTGTGCCAGTTTTAAAATATTATTTAAGAATAGGTATTTAAGAAGAATATTAATCTATATTTGCTTTTAATAACTTAAGAACTATGAAAATTTAGGTTTCTATATTGTAACGATCCAGAGAAGGCAAACTTAACGTGAACTGCACTACAGGGCGCCATCTAGGCATTTGAACCTAGAAAAATTTATAAAGTAGGCAGATACGTAAGTCAAAAAAAAAAAAAAAAATTTTTTTTTTTTTTTAATTTTGATTCCGGTCGTTAGCCCATGTCACTAGCTCAGGGAGTAGCAGAGATTTAATAATATCATATCTTATCTAATTAGATTTCAACATTAAAAAATAAATAAAATAAGCCACTGCCAGTAATTAGCATACAAACATTTATTTATGCACATATATATAAGATTTAAAATTATTTTAGTATTAGTTTTACATTTTAACATTTAACATTATTTTTAACTTTGATTTTTGACTTTAATTTACATTTAATTACTATTATATTCTAATTTTACATTTTAATTAAGTTCGCACAGATAAATTTATGAAAGCTTGTTTATAATGTTGAATATAGATCGGTTACATAGATTTCACGGTCAAAAACATTTCAAAGTAAACATAAACGATCAAAATACAAAATTATTGATTACTGACAATTGCGGAGGGAAATTTATACGTAACCCAATAGTATTCACCATAAGATACTTGCATTGTCACCAATAACTTAAAAGACATCCGAATAAATACATTTTAGATACTCACCGTAAGGTATCATTATTTATCGAATGTCTATATATTTTGATCAAATATGAAAACCCAAAACATACTTAACCGATAACCAATCCATGCAAGCGTCTATAAACAACTTAAATTTAATGCATTTTTATTTAGGGTCAAGTATGAATAGACCACATAGATTTGCATTTGAAAATAAAATATTCTGTCCCTATTTAACCTTAGGCTAAAATTCGCAGTCAAACTGGCATCAATCCATCTGATACATCGATGTATTCAATGTAATACGGAATACGGCAGCACCAAAAAGATTAAGAGAAGATATTGACTCTCATTAGACAGGAATATTACTTCTATCTAACGAGAAGAACAATAAAAAAAAACTCCATAGAAAGGAACTGTGCTCTGCATCTTATAATTCCTTCCATAGGCAAAACGGGAGAGTGCGGCGTATGAAGCGATTCTGCCAGTAGCGAATCTCCGACTACATCTACTAACTACATCAATATATCCAATCCATTGACCCAATCTAACAACGACACAAATAACCTAAGATTACCCTCCCCTAATATAACTTTACAAATCTATACAGCCATTCACGCCCGACTTAAGTTTAACATTTATATAATTTAATTTATCGGAAAACAGAAATCATAAATAAACTTAAAGAACAAAATTAAATAAATGGAAATGATATTACACAAATAAATAAAAAATACATCAAATAACATTTTAACTACTTTAGTCAGATAGAAAACTAATGCAATTATTTTAAATATGAAAAGTTTTAATTTAATGTTCATTAATTGTAAAGTTCTTACGGTTTTAAACAGTTCATCTTTATCTGTCGTTTGTAAGTTTGAACGGGAATTCCCACGCCGTCCTGAAGATATTGGTATACATTTAGCCGATGTTTTATTTATTCATTCGGAGGTTTTTTAATTTAGTTGGTCCTCAATGTAGAAAACGATAGTTCATTTCTCTTTCTTTCTTTGGCAAAACTGAAGTGATTGAATCGTGCGTCTCTTCAATCGCTTCTCCCGCACCTCCGCACTAACACCTATCTGTCACATCGTAATAATCATAATCCAGTCACTAATTAATAATTTCCAAATTTTTCTTTTATACGTATTCGAAGGATTGACTTGGCATTATGTCATCGATGTGATGATCCTTTCGCTGAAGTCCGATTTCCCGATGGATTTCTTTCATTGGCTATTTGTTTCTATTGTTTTCCTATCTGACTGATGTTTTTACATTTAAATGCCCAAGGCTGGTTTACATTTAACTAATTAACAATCATTTCCATTTCTGATTAATTAACCTGTTTTCCAAATCAAAGATATATTTTTATCTCTAAATCTTTTTAAGTTTTTGTTTTTAAAATACCTTTTCTATTTTTAATACAGTTTTATTTTAATAATAATTTTTTTTATCTGTGCGATTTAATATATACGAGTTTAAGATGATATTTAATTTCAATTTTTAATTCTTAAAGAAAATTTTTAAATGCAAACTTTTTAATTTACTTTCATGTTTAATAAATATAAAAAAAACAATGTAACGAACGTCTGTGCTCGTTACAATATATATATATTGCTTATAACAGTTCTTTCATATACACTTCAATGCAAACAAATTTTCTTAAAAACTTTTTTATTTTCCTTACAGTTTTGACTGTCCAGCAATCTTCATCAGAGCTCTATGTTAAAGCAGAAAAGCATAGAGCTCTGATGAAGACTGCTAGACAGTCGAAACTGTAAGGAAAATAAAGAAGTTTTTAAGAAAATTTGTTTGCATTGAAGTGTATATGAAAGAACTGTTATAAGCAATATATATATGTATATGAAAATATGAAGATATGCAAAGAATGAGAAAGAGAAGGTCAGGGGTTTGGGGAGGGGTTCCTGACAGAGATATTTTAAGTGCTGGCTCTGGCTAAGCATTTGTCATAAAGCTTGTAGAGGAATTGGCAATCCTCACTGTTTATAACTTACAAGCTTAAGAGATAGGGTCATGTAATCTATGAATTGATCTATGACTTTTATTTTGACTATTAATAAGAGAATATGTTTCTAACAATCACCAAAAGGGAGGGAAGAGAATCTGTTAACTTTAGAACAGCAATAAAATCATTCTAACTATAGGATGTTATTCTTAACTGTTAAAACTTTAAAGGAATAACAGAGTATATTTAATATGTACTCACAAATTATCATAAATAACAAAAATAATGCATTTATAAAAGAATGAAATTAATAATACAAATACAAAATTGTGTGTCAAATAAATTATATAAAAATTATTTTTAATCTGAAATTACTTGTAGTAAAGCATATGTACACGTGAATAAATACAAATTAAATCATGCACTGGCTTAAAAAAAATAATAAAACAGATATTCATATCAAATTTATCATAAGTCCATGGAGTGGGTATAGAACTTTTGCTATCTATTTTCATTATTTGAAAGAAGTACAAATTATGTGGATATCTTTTCATGCTTTTTTTTTTTTTGTTATGGTTAAGTTGAGAGATGCTTCTGTGACAAGATTGGAAGTTGGCAAGTTCAGAAGATCAGTTTTTCTAGCAAATTTAGAACATGTTGGAGAATGAGGTTATGTGGAGCGAGAAATTCAATGAAATGCTGCCTACCCATGTATATTCACAGATGTCACAACTGGAGTGCTTTACAACTTCATTTTACAATCCATGTTTTCCTAAAAAAATATTTTATAATGAACTTGACCATTGTTTTTATGGTAAAGATAAACCCATCTATGTTATCAGGATTATCTCAAAGACATTTTAAAAATGTGCAATATTGAGTGATTCCATTTGGAAGGTAATGCTGAGAATAGAATACATTGAACAGCTATAATTAAATAAAGTGCTGAAGTATTTCAAAAATAAAAGTTTTCTGTAATAAAATCAAAAGATAGCATTATAAAATATCAAATAAGCATGTGTTTTATATGTGGATATATTTACTTTACACAAACTAGCTTGTATAGTTATTGCAGAACTTATTTCTAGAGTAGTTTTTTTCTATCTTTTTTTTCCTTGAATCAGAACAGCCATAACTTACTTATTAGTGGCAGCTATTTATATAACAAATATATTTTGCAGGTTCATCCATGTAAGATTTTAATTTAAAAACTCCAGTGTTTTGACTTAATCACATAGTCCTTGCCTTCATTTCCCAGTTGAGGACTTATGTAATCAAGACCAAATGTTGGTGTTTTTAGATATCTTCTGTTAAATTATTTTTTTAATCTGCTGGGAATCACGAGCATCATGATGATCAACTCATCATTGTGCAAATGGTGCTGAACCGAATCTGGAACAAGGTAATTTTTCCACTTTTTCTTTTAAACTTACTATAATTATATTTAATTACTTACTATGTATTAATCTGTGTTATGAGTTATTATTATATCTGTTACTTAAATAATTTTTAAATATTGATAAGATTTAGTACATTTTAAAAAAGTTACTCAGTGCTTTCCATATTTTGTTATAATTTGATTAGTTGGAGGAGGGGTTGGTAATTATTTTTTGTGTATTGCTTTTTGGTTATTTAAATATTGCTGCTCAATTTACATATACAGTAATTTGAAAGCCAGAGAACAATTAATTGCTTTTCAATATCATCTTAGATGCATATTTATGTTGAAGGTAAATAATTTGATGTTTTTGTATTTCCCGCTCTTAGTCCGCCATGCTTCTTTGTGAATTTTCAGATTTTAGGGTGGGGGGTAACTCTTTCTCATATTTTCATGCTTTTTTTTTTATAATTTGAATTTTTTAGCATTTCCTTGTGTTTTTTTTTTATAATTTGTAGTTTTTGATGTATTTGGTAAACATATATTGTCTGAGGCATTTTTATTTGTCAATTTAAGTGAAGAAATTTTGATTTTAGGGGAGGGGTAGCTCTTTCTCATATTTTCATCATTTTTTTTTATAATTTGAATTTTTTAGCATTTTCTTGTTTTTTTTTTTATAATTTTTAGTTTTTGAAGTATTTGTTGGACATATTTTGCCTTAGGCATTTTTATTTGTCAATTTTCAGCCACTTTTGTAAATAAATTTATCACTTGCAAGTTTCAGACCCGTTCTTGATGGTGTCGCAGTGCCATCTGACAGCGGCAGTATGGTCTTCAAACTACTACCAATTTTTTTTAAAAGAAACTAATTGTTTTAAAATAAAATAAAAAGTATCAAATAATTTTGAATAGAAAACTTAGTTACTGATTTATTACACATATGTAATTATGTATATATACATTAAGACTTTAAAATGTTTTTTAAAATGTTATTAAATTGAAAGAAAAAATATTTATACTGCCCTTTCATAATTTTTATTTAAAATATTAAAATTCTAATGTTAACTGTGATATGTGAAGTTATTAAACATTTTAAATATTTTCCCACTATCTGTTTGATATCTATGAAACTAGTTGCCATATTAAAAAAAGTATTTCAAATGGATTAGGCTGGTATAACTTAGTTATAGACTAATTTTTAAGTATTTGTATTGAATTTAAATATATTAAACCTCAATTTTAAAACTTCATTCTAATTTGAAAAAAGATCAGAAATTAACAAATATTCAGACTGATTTTCCAACTTCATTAAAAGCATTACCAAAACACTTAATCCACTATTCATTTTAAAATTTATTTTTGGTTAACTTTATGTTCTATTATTAAAGGTTTTTATTTCATAATATTTAACCAATAAAACTTAGAATTATTTTTTGTAACATTGTTAATTATTTTTTAAACATTTTAGAAATTTATTTATTTTACATAAATGCAGATAAATTTAAATAAAAATTAGATAAAGAAATGTAATGTACATTTGATTGCTGTAGTTTTAAGAATGTAAATAATTACATTTTTTGTTGCTACTAATATTTGTATATTTATGATGAAAATCAATATTAACTTTAATATGTTAGAAATAAGTTATGATATTATTAATTTATAAGTGAGCAAAAATATTTTGAGCTTACATTTAATAAACATTGATCATATAAAAATTATTAACTTCATAATGTAAGAAATCATTTTTTCTTCTCAAAATAACTTATAAATACAATGACCATATTTTACAATTATGGTGATCATAGTTTATCTGCAAACAAAATAATCTTTGTTGAAATTTTAAACCAAAATTGATTGAATAAATAAATTTTACTTAATGTAAACATTTCAGAATTCAGTACTAATGCAGCTTATTAGTGTGTATGATTAAAGGATGTTTATGATTATGTATTGAACCAAATGAAGCTGGTATTTTGTTTACTTTTGTAATTATTAACAATGAAAATATTCTTTACCTTGGATATGTCATAAATGAAAGCATTGGTTGTGTTGCAAGAATACTGGATTAAAATTGACTAAGTAAATTAATTCTATAATCAAAATATAATATTGTATACTGTGTAATGAACAAACTTTGTGTTATGTATTTTTATATCATCAGGTGATATAGCTTTAATGAAAGCACTACTTTATGATAATACCAACCTTCCAAAAAGATCATTATTTTAAAAAAGGCAAGTGTTTTTTTTAACAAAAAGTTTCAAAAACTTTTTAAAAAATGTTGCAGTGAATAATCAACCTTACATCAAAATAGTAGTTACAAATTGATAATGATCACTATGGTAATCAGTCTTATTTCAATGTAAAGATGTATGTTAATAAAATTACAATGATTAAAATAATAATTATTAAAATATTTACAATGATTTTGGTTTTTCTATTTTTTATATTCTGTAATTTTATTAGAATAAATACTAAAAGCATATATTATTTTGGTGTATGTATTTATTTTTTAGACACACCTTCACCCTCACATATATAGTAATTATTTAATTTTAATATATTCATAAAAAGTAAATAAGTATTTTTTTAAAAATATTATTTAGTTTTAAGATTGAAATTTTTGCTTAAATAATGCCAGCTGTTAATTGTAGTATGAATGAATCATTTAAACTTTTTTCTATTTCATGGGAAACAAAAATATATGCATTCAAAATATTCAAATACTTTGTATGAGTTCATTAAATGTGAAATCCAGTTACTATATATATATAAGATAATAAACTTAATTGTACTATTGAAATGATATTGTTTTTTGAGTATAAAGTTATACTGCTTAATTCATCTGTTTTATTTAATCCTGACTTAATTTAAATAACAAAATTTAATACAACTACAAATAAGCATTTAAGGATAAAATATATTTGTCAGGTCAATTAATTATTCATAATTTTATTTATAGCTCTTAGATACAGCCCCTACATGACTTTAGTTAAAGGGTTAATCCTTTAATCAAAGCATTTTGTGATGGATTGCCATAGTTCATGCCAGAATGGTGACTGAAATACTTTGGATTTCATAGTTATCACTATAGGCATTTAAATTTTATTTAAAAATTTTTAAACATTAATTATTTTTTGACAATATATGCAAACACATATTTTTTAAAAAGCTGTATTTGCACAGTAGCAGTATTTACAAAACGGAAACCATTAATGAATCTAAGCTGTAAAATTAGGTAAGTCTGTAACTTTTTTATATGAAATGTTATGCATATATCAGTCAACACTTAGACAATCCCAATATTAATAACAATTAACAATTTTAATCTGTTGTCAAAAGTAATCTTCTTTCAACAATAAATGCAGAATTCCACCTTTATTTATGGTCGAATATATTTATATATGTACTAAAGATTGCAACTTGATCATAGAGACTGAGATTAGTGATACAAAGAAGTTAAAATAAACCGCCTTAAACAGGTAAATATAACCTGTTCTGAATGCAGGCTAATAAATAATCATTTATAACATTCAAACTGCAATTATAATTTTCAAATTGCACCCAATGTATTATTTAAATAATAAAAATAAATCGAGATACTGCAAATATCTAGCACTCATTACAATACTTAACTGACAGCCAATCAGATGGCATGGATAGCTGTCAAAAATAACATCCAAACCTAAACACACAACAAAGATTTTACGAGAAAAGGGTGGCCACCCTTTTCTCTACTCTTCTTTCTATATATCTAAGCCAGTCGTAAGCATTTAGGTTTGAAAGAAGAGTAGAGAAAAGGTGGCCACCCTTTTCTCGTAAAATCTTTGTTTTGTGTTTCGGTTTGGATGTCATTTTTGACAGCTATCCATGCCATCTGATTGGCTGTCAGTTAAGTATTGTAACGAGCGCTGGAAATTTGCAGTATCTCAATTTATTTCAATTTTCAACTATTAGTGCTTTGCAAATTAAAATATTATTTAAATAATAAGTGTAATAATGCTAAAGGCTAAATGGGTTCATAAGTAATCATTAAAAAACAGTCAACACGTAGTTAATCCTAATATTAATAACAATCTCAATCTATTATCACGCCAATATTCTTTTAACAATAAAGGAGGAGAAATCCCATCTTTATTTATGGTCCGATATATTTAATGCATTTAATAAATTTAATAGTTATTTAAAAATTATGGAAAATTTATATTCAAACTTAAATTGTTTTTGTATATAATTTGATATCAGTGTTATTTCAGTCAAATATTTTTTGGGGGTTAAATTGTAAAAATATTTATAACATTTTTAATTATTTATTTATTTTAAAATAATTATACATTTTTAAATATACATATTTTATTTTTAATAATAAGTATTTATATATAAAATTTATTATAAAATATTTTTATTTTTTCATGAACACACACAAACATGGTACTTTATTAATACAGCATATATGTTAAAAAGAAACATAATTTCTTGACAAAATCGAGCGTTAATGCTTTTTAAATAAATATATATATATATCGAAATGTTATATAGTTTAATATGCTTATTATTATCTATAACATATTCAAGTTATAACAAAAATATAAGCACAATCTACAGAAATATGATATAAATCAATATTTTTTAAATATATTTTACTCCTTTTGTACATTTTAAAAAATATTTTAATTAACATTTACATCCCTTGTAAAAGAGAAAAGATTTATAGTTGAAATATGGAAAGTCAATATTGTTAAAGAGATTAACTGGTTGATATTTACAATTCATAAAAGTATTTTAAATTTATATTGAAAATTAAAATTACACCCACATATTTCTCCTTTGTTTTAATATGTGTATAAAAACAAAGTATATTATGTATTGTATTAGATTGTAGTTTGATATTTAAATGATACTTTTATTTGGATATATATATTAAATGGGAAGTAAATAAACGTTAATAAGTATTTTCTTAATGCTGCTGTTTATATCAATGACCATCTTAGGCTTAACTACTTTATCCAGGAATTGCTTGATTTCATATATTAATATTTTTGCATGTTATGATAATGTTAGAGATGGTGTGTTTTCTTATGTATTTAAATAGATGGAATATTTAACTTTTGAAAAATGGTCAATGTGATATATTGTCAATAAACAAAAAAAATTATGAAATGAGATATGAGACAATACATGGTTTATATTTGCTTTTATGATATTTTCTAAGCAGAAATTGCAAACTGAACAGTAATCTGTAGCAGTTTAAATTTTTTTTGAAGGGTTTATATATAAACTAAGTCTTTTTTGGAGTTAAACGTCATATAACCATAAAAGTCTTAAATATATATATATATATAATTACATAAATTCAATTATAAACTCCAAATACTACACTTTTGAAATGGAATTTTATTGGCAAATGTAATAAAATAAGAATATTTATTTTGTATTGCCTTCTAAATTAATTGAGTAATTAATACTTCTGAGGATTACTAATGGGATATGGTCAAAACATTAATTGTTGCTATGAATACAAAGGAAAATAGAAATATACTGGTTTGTTTTTATAATTGAGATGATGATTATTAGTTAAAAACATAATATAAAAGTTTTGAAGATGATGGTCACTTTTTGAAGATTCTATAATATTACAAGTACATTTCAAATATTTTGTTTATATTAGAGTATGTCTAACTTGTAAATTAGTTTCTTTTTATTTATATTTAAATAAGAAAATCAAAATAAACAATACCAATGGGAATTTAAATTTATTTGTCCACATTATGTTTAACCTTTTCTGCAATATTTTTCCAAACAAGAAAGTCAAATCTAGTAACATATATTTTAATTTTTCAAACTGTCTTAATGAATGTCTCTTTGAAATATAAGTTTCTTTGTAATTTATACGTTATTTATTTTGAGCTTTTTTTATTTTGTATTATGTCATTTAATTTGGAAATACACTTTTTTAAAAAATAAAATATGTATTAAGATACTTCTAAAAAATTTATAATATAACCAAGATTCACATTCAGAAACAAATTTGCAAACTGCCTTTGGGAAGTAATCAGTTGTTACCATAGTATTTTGTAGAATGAAACAGAATTTCACTTATAAGTATATTTATGAATAGCTGTAATATAATGAGCATGACAATAGCGCTAAAACTAGCTTTTTTGCTAAATGCAACCTCACTGATGAGAGCCATTATCTTGAAACTGGATTTGGAGATAGGTATAATTCTAGATAGAAATTTTAAATGCTTTCTCTTGTGACATCTATCAAAAAACCTTGTTTAGAGCTATTATGCTTATTATATTACATTTGTATATGCAAGCTAATTAAGTCATATGAAGTATGACTTGATTTCCTTACTATAAATAGCTGTATATGTATTTATTATTTTTATTAGTATAATGATATTTTCTTAATTGTATTTGAAGAAAGTAAATATTGTTTAGCTGGAATTGTTGATTACAATTTTACATTATTTTCTTAGATAATATATTTTAATTTAATTTTAAACATCTTATACATAGGATATTCAACATAAGACTCACTCTTGGTTGAGTGACCTCCTGAAAACCAGGTGTTTTGTAGGCTAGCCATATTCTGTGAGTCTTAGAACAGTGACAGAGTAATAAACTTGAGAGCTAATGGTTCCTAGATCAGAGCTCAACCTGTCACTTCTGATGCTTGGAAAGTGAGATCATCCATAGAAACTGAGCTTTCATTATTTTATATTAATATATGATTTATTAGAAATTAAGTAACAGCTAATTTTGTAAAAATTTGAATATTTGACAAAAGACTTTTAACTGTTGATTTTATTGCTTTTTTGCTTTGCTCTTTTGATAAATATGTTATGTAAGGTAAAGGGTAAAAAAAAAAAAGTAAAATAGCTAACTGCACAGCAAGAATTTCACCCAAGAACTTTCCATAGAAAAACAATAAAGAAAAAATATTCACCAGTTAGTCAAATGCTAAAAAATGAGTGCTTTTATAGCTTTCTTTTATTTTTACCCTACAGCTAATTGTAATTAGATACTCATTTTCCAGCTAACAATATAATAGCTAAATAAGTTAGTTAGAACATGGCAAGTTGATGATCTAACTCAGTGGTCTTCAACCTTTTCACACCTGCGGATGGTAAAAATAAGGATAAGGTTCCGCGGACCAGCAAAAATAAGGATAAGATTTCGCAGACCAGCAGAAGTCTATAGATAAATTTTCTTAAAGATAAGCATAATTGTTATAACTGATCAAAACAACAATGTTAAATATATAAGATAAAGTTTTATATATATATATATGGAGTTTATATAATAAAAACTTTTTTTAAAATTTTTTTAGAAAAAAAAATATACGGAAAAAATAGTAGTCTCCATCTCTGTAAAACAACTTAGTCTTCCAACAATGAGAAATGGATTAGGTCTTCACTCCATACAAATTTTTCACAAACAAAAAAGTATTAATCTCCTAGCTGCACTGATAAGAAGTTTTCCATCCCTTGAATGCATTCTTCAAATAACACCCACAGACCGACCACAACCTTCACACGGATATTTGTCTTTGCTCGTAAACCAACTTCAAAGCATTTATGATCAGGTGTCTTTTTTGGGTGTTGGTAGATACACCTGTTGGACTATTTATAATATGCTATACCCAGACATAACCACATATCCTCACTCACCCATGCTAAATATGAACAATAGTCTTTTGATGCAGCGATTTAAAAAGTGGTCAATGGAACCCAAATTTTTTGACTTTCTTTTAAAGGTAAATCTTCATGCTCTACCTACCTCCTATTTCCTTAAATACCGCATATTTTACAACAAAATTGATGCTGTTTGTTCCCTGTGCCACAGGGAAGAAGAAACACAACAGCACCTATTTCACACCTGCATAGGCCTAACAAATACCCGAGAAATTATGATTAACACATATAGACAAAATAACATCACACTTGATAACCTATTAGAGGTACTCAGTAAAGGCTCAATACCAGCAGCTCATGCAGCAACTTTTTGTTTATATAGTTTCTGGTGCACCAGATGTACTTTCTGCCTTGGAGATAATACCACAAAGCACCCAGCCACATTCTCAAAGAAGCTCTAACAATTAAAGACCAGAGATGGCAAAATTGCACACCCAGATATATTTGCTGCTACATGGTCACTATTAAAAACCTGAAACAAAACATAACCTAAAAACAAATTATGACTTTTCTGTAACAAGAACAACTATTAGTTGTTGTTTGTTTAACATATCCCTTTCTTTAATTATTCTTTCTGTTTGCTCTAAAGCTATATAGTTTTATACCATGTATTTTCAACAATGTAACTTTGGTTAACAACAAATTCATGTAATCTAATTCGTACAATAAAGTATATTATTGAAACACAAAAAAAAAAATAAAAAATTTTTTTTAGAAAAGTAATAAAAAATTTAATTCTACCCCCCCCCTCCATAAACATCTATGATAACTAGAAAAACAAATTAATTTATGAATGATTGATTAGATTTTGTTTTCGTTCTGTTTACTTTTTTTTTTAATTGGGTAAAAATGAGATAAATAAAAATTGGCTATATTAATTAAAAGTTTAAACTCTTATTATTTATTATTTCGATCTTTTTACTGCCCATCTAGCACGCGGACCTGCAGAAAAGTTCCGCAGACCAAGGGTTGAAGAACACTGATCTAAACATTACTCCATTATACACTTAAATATATTAATTAATAAATTTATTTCTCTCTAAATAAATATTACTATTTATTAAAAAAATGATTGTTGTTTTCATTTGAAATCAATATTTAATAACTTGTTTAATATGTTTTCAGATTTTAATTTTTCCATTTTATTATTATTATAATTATCTATTTAAACTCATGTATAATAATTTTTTTATTGATGTATTACATTTTAGTGTGACAGTAATTGACTATCTTCATTATTAATTAATTTTTCCTATACTCAAATTATCTCAGAAATAAATGCCTAGTGATTTAAGATCAGACTTCTTGCTAGTTGTTCAATTGGGCATAGATATTTTATCTAATAAACAAAAATCATTTGACTAGACAGTTTCTTTTGTAATTTCTGCATCATGCAGAAATACTGTTTTTGAAGAACACTGTTGGAAAATTTTAATCTTTTTTTTTTACTCATTGAACATGTATTATAAAAGTATCTTCATTGACATATGGAGGAAAATGTTGTAATTCTTTCAAATGTGACATAAATACCACAAATTATGTTCTCCTTTTTATATGTTTTTACTTAACTTATTCTGCTTTTTGTCTACCTATCAGTTTGATCAATTTTGTAATTCAATTTCCACTACCACCCAATCTATGATTATGAAGCCATAGAGCTTTGAAAGCACTAAGCTTTAAATAAATTTAATAACATATAACTTCTTTAACGAGCGTTATAAGTGCATAAGTATTGATATTGCTTATATATGTATTTCTAATACTAATATATTTTTTTAGAATTTGCAAACAATTTTAGTAAAGTAATAATAAAAAAATTAAATTTTTGATTTTATATAAAATTCAATACTTTTTTATAGTGTCTAGTGGTATTAAATTGCATCTAAAATTCCTTATAAAACAAAAAAATAGAAAATAAAATGAATATAATTTTTTTTAAAAAAACATTCACATTTACATAAATGCATTAAAAAGCATAAAAAATACATTAAAAATAAAAAATAAATTTTCTTCAGTTTTCAGTATATTTCTGAGATTTTATGAACAAAATAAAAATGTGAATAGTACATGCTTTGAATTTCATCACAGAATATCAAAAATACTATAAAAGTTGAAAAAAATTTATTATTATTATTTTTAGTCCCTTTTTTATTTTTATTTTTCAGTGTATTTTTTTTATTATTTGAATTGAATTTTTTTTTGCTCTTATGGATCATATTCTGTAAAAATAGAAAAATATAACAACTATGATGGATTTATAAAATATTCTATACACATATATACATAATATAGTGAAAAAATAAATTCCTAGCTTAAATGAACTATGACATTAAATGCAATATCTTCTCCCTTCCCAAATCACTTTTATTTATTTTCAAGCTACTACATAAGACCTAAATAGGCTCCAATACTGATAATTATGAAATTTAAATCAGCACTCTGTTTATTCTAACTTAAAATGAGTTTATAATTTAATTTATAAAGACAGGTTTAATTGCTATTATTTTAATAGCTTTATAAACAAATAATAAAACAAAATTATAAGACTAAGTGCCAAATAATATAAAACATAGTTGAATAGATGACTTCAAATGCAAATTAAAGGTGATTGAACGCAGTATTATCTAGTATCAAAATTTTATGTATATTATGGTATAAACAAAAAAAAAAAGTCAGGAATTATATCCATGTAAACAACCAAAGATAAATTCAGCTTTGATAATGCTAGAAAACCATCAATTACTAATAAAGTCCTGATGCTCAGTAATTATTTTTTCTAGTAATATATAGCAGCTGTGATAATATGTATAATTTCCACCATCTATCATTAAATGTTGAATGTACAAAAAATTTGAAACTTTATTTAAATTTTTTCAAAAACAAACAACTTGTTAATAATGTTTTGAATAGTATTATTCTCCATTCTTCTTCAGGCATTGCTGGCCTAACCAATGATACTTTTGCTTAGCACATTTTCCACTTATGTTTCTATTCATAATTATTCATAATTACAGTATCAACATTACTTTATTATTATTCATGATTTCTATGCCCATGATATTTAAAGAACAATTATCAATTTGTTTTTATTTTATATACTGAGATAATTGTTATTTCTTTGGTTTCTATCATCTCTTTATGAATTTTGAACATCTGTTTTCCTCATTGTGACTCTCTTCTTCCATTAGGTTTTGAATCCCATCTTTATAATCATTACCCTCTGTAAATGTATTTTAAGGTTTTACATAATTGTTTCTCTCAATCATTTTTTGAGCATCTACCTGTATATTACTTGTATTGTCATCAAGAACTTTATATAAATTTCCTCTACAGCATTACTTAGTTTTCTATCACTTGTTTTTATTTCTTGTTGCACTCTGATTGTTCTTGCTCCTTTGAGATTTTTATTTTATTTTTCAAAACTCTTCTTCTATGCAGTTTATGATCCCTGACATCAGTATCAACTGCATATTTTTTATCATATCCTGATTTTTACAAAACGTTTCATCAATCTTATATTGCCTACTTTTTATCATTTCTTGATTTTAATAAAATGTCTCATCATTCTTTTGCTGGTTTTTTAAAATTTCATTAACCCTTTGTTTATTTTTTAAAAACATTTCCCCAATCATTAGTTACATATTTTTCATTATCTCTTAACTTTCATAAAACCTTTTAATACTCTTTTCTAATGTTTTCTCACTTTTTTATTGGTTATCTAGCAATTTATTAATTTTTGTTGTACTTTCTTCATTCTTTTGTCAACTTTCTTTTAACATTTTAAATAACACATTCAGTGTACCTACATTTTCTTCTCTTTATAATATCTCTTTTAGTATCATCTGTTGTTGTTCTTTTATTGGCTACATATTGAATCGTTGTTCCATTTTTTGGAACTTGGAATATGTTATCAATTATTAATAAATTACCATCAGTAAAACTTTTTATTTATTTATACACATTTATATTTGACTATATTTATTTTTTTTCAATATTTTGAATTTAGTATGCCAATCCTCCTTTTTGATATGCAATACACCTAACACCTGCATTACCTATTCCTTTGTTATTATCCTGTCATCTGTTAAAACCCACTTACCTGACTTCTGTCAAATTAGTTTTATGTAATATTTTATCTATCTCTATGAATACTGTCTACATTTTTATATTTATTTATTAAGATTAATATAGTGATATACATTTTATTTTACTAAAAAGTTTTAATTATATTAGTATAGGTTCACATTAATAATAAAACAAAACAAATTATTCCAAAGATTTAACATTTAATAGGTGTCTAATAAAAAAATAAAAAATAAAATGCTTCAAAAATTATCTCTAATTATGATCAAAATAGTTTCAAAATTATTTCTGATTCAGAAACTAATCAAAATACTTGAAAAATTATTTCTCTCTTTTTAAATTTATATCACATTTAGAAATAATAAATAAAGTAAAACAATTAGAAAAGTGACTATCATTTTTATATTAATATTTTTATCTGTCCATCTGTCTTGTGATAATTTCATTTCTCATTTCATTAAAGTAAATATGTGTATATATTTAATAACATTTTTCATCCTATAATTTTTATTTATAACAAAATTAAATCAGATTAATTTAATTTTACATTTATCATTATAATTTCTCAATCATTAAATTTTAATTTATATATCGTAAAAGCATTACAAAATAATCTATAACATAACTATAATAATTATCAGATTTTTTTTAAAACTATTAAAAAAATCTAATTTGCCCTCAGAATAAATCAAAATAATTCAAGCCCCACATTGGAACCACTTGTAACAGGACATAATCTGCAAAATGGATAGGAATCATTTTATACTTGTTAAATAATCAAACTTAATAGTATATTAAAAAGAATAGAAAGGGGATCATTTACTTTTAACAAATTTTGTGCTAGTTGCCCATTTAACTACTATTTATATTTAGTTTATTTATAACTTTACTCATTTCTCTGATTATATTTTGTGGAATCACCTGATACCATCATCATCATCATATAATCTATCCCATAGAATTACAACCATATAGATTTCTTAACTTTTTACATTTCAATACATGAATGAATTCTGTGTATAATTTTAAATATTTTAATTTCAAATATACAGTGATATGTAGGTATTTGGATTATTCTACTCATACATATCATTGAATGACTACCCTTTAATGAACATAAAAAAGTATATTTCTTCATTTAAACAATATCATTTTGGGATAGTGAACTCACACTTAAGCACCATCTCAAATTAAGAAATATTAACTGACTCAAGAGCATTTTATGTACATCCCTCCCCTGTTGATTGCCTTCATACACCCTAGTACTTTCTCACTGACAGGCATAAACTTAAAAGAGATAGTTATAAAGGTAAAAATACTTGCTTAGAATGAGATCAAATAACACACAAGACAGATTTTAACAATAAATAAAAAACAAATTTATTGAATTAAACACCTCATATTTTATATTTCAAAACACAGCAGATATTAAATGTAAATTACTATTATAAAATAAATACAAAATAAAAATCACATTTTAGATTTAATTAATAATAATAATAATAATAATAATAATAATAATAATAATAATAATAATAATAATAATAATAATAATAATAATAATAATAATAATAATAATAATAATAATAATAATAATAATAATAATAATAATAATAATAAAATATTTGTAATGATTTATAATAACATATTCTATTAATAATAATAAATGAAAACCAATTTTGTCTTACCAAAATTATTTAGATCAGTTTTTAACATCATGATTCCATGCTCATAAAAATCTATTATAAATGCATATTGTTTTTAAAAAAAAAAATATCCACACACACTACATTTAAAAAAATTAATGAAATATTTCCAGAGATAAAATTCCTTTGGAGGGTCAAAACACATTTTACCAGTTAGAGCAAAATCCAATTCATCAGTCATTTATTCACACATAAAATTAACTGCCAATGAGATCAATTTTAATCAAACATATTCTGGCGAAAATTAAATAATATGAGCTGAGGCTGCTAAGGGAAGCTTATAGAGATTTAAAAAAAACTCAAGAGCATAAATGAGAAAAGTGAATTGAAAAAAATTAGCAATATTTGGAAAAAGTTATTGGAGCATAAAAATTTTTTTAAAACTTCTCAATCAAGAGTTTAAGTATGAGGAGAAAATAATAAAAAAAAATAATGATTTTAAATCTCCCACACATTCTTATGATTTGAGAAAGAAGAGGCTATGAGGAAAATAGTCATTATTGCACTAAAATGTCAGCTATTTAACTATTTTATTTTTACTACACAGAATATACCAGTTAAAAATAATGCTATGAAATCATATATATGTATATAATTGATAAATTATTAATTTAGTCTTAGCAAAATACTTGTTCTATAAGAGTTTAAACCCCTATTTTTTATATTATAGTAATGGTTGATTACTTTTAAAATATACTATGATTTAAATTTATCTTGACAGAGTTGATAATCACATTACTTATATATGTGTGTGTGCGTGCATAAAATTTAAAAAGCAATATTAAAACACACACACACACATATAATAAATCGAATAATAAAAACAAAACTATATAAATAAATAAATTTATAAGAGACACACATATCAATGCAAAGATAAATTGTTAATAACTAATGTGACATTATATATACTACATTCCTCAAAAGAAACTCATTCTAGTGTCATTAGAGCTAAACACTAGAATCCAATATGGAGGCATTACAATATTGAAATGTCTATTTTAAATTAATAGTGGAAAAATAAATCATCTATTTTTTAAATTAAGTTAAACATATGTTGAAAATGTTCAACTCAGAAATTAGTTTCTTGTTGTAAAATTAAATATATATAGTATTGAGTTAGAAATAGTATTTTTCTTAACACTGACTCGTCTATCGATTATAAATTTATCTATTTATATATTTTTGTGATTTGATAAACTACTTTATTATATATATATATCTAATAGCATGTTTTTAGTATTGGGCATATTAATTACTAATAGGTATTGAGTTGCTTTATGGGATTTGATCATCTGGTTGATTATTAAAAATATGTTGAGCATATTTCAAAAGATGTGTTAAATTTTTTCACTCTTGATTAAAACCACCCACTTCTAATTTAAATATTGTAACATCACCATATCTATGTATTCACTGGTATCTGATATTTGGTTTAAAGAAGCCAGAATAAGTGAATTTTCTGCTTCAGAAACTTTCTTTGTATTGTTATATATGGCTATTATATTTTTTTTATGCATTCCATTGGTTTTATTACCCAATTTATTACACACATATATATATACACATACATATACACACCTATGTACACATTGTAATGGGAAAATACGATAAATGAAATAAGACATATACAATGATAATAAATAGAAAAAGAAGAGAATAAATATTTAAGTTAACATTCTACACAGATAGGAAGTTTTCTCAAATAATTTTTTATCTGTGATGATTAAATCTAAATAATTTTAAAATCAATAAAAAGATTATATTCAAACTTAATTTAAATAAATAATATGTATTAATAATAAAAATATAATACTTAACATGTGGCATTGAGGCTTTTTTGCAGAATTTATTTTGAAATTATAAATTTAGCTTTCAAATTCTGCATACTTTGGCAATACCTAACGTATATTCATTACTGTTAAAGTGATTAATTTTGTTATAAATGTTAGTAACAATTAATACAGAATTAAGTTAACCCACATTGGCGACAATATCATTTTATCACATAAATGCTACAAATGGTTTCTCGTACCACTCCTAAAAAAGAATTTGCTGTATATAATTATTGTTCCAAATTTGACCTTTTTATTACAATAAAAATATAGCCAAAAATTGCAAAAATAAAAATATTTTTGTTTAAATAACTTTTACCTGAAATCAACTAATTTTTTATTACAATCAGTTATTATAATGAAATAAATTTGCTTTTTATTATTGTACTAGTTGCATTATGTATTATAATATTTATCTAAAAAAAGTAGGAAAAAATAGTGATAATTGACAAAAGATGAAGAATGTTGACTTCCATTTAAATTACAAGTGGTAGGAGATATTGCTATATTTTAAAAAGGGGGGCACAAATCTTATTCAGCATGAATTAAATTCACATTGTTATTTCTTTTTTTTGTAAAATAAAAACATACTTAAAAAATATTGAGATAGAAACTTGTTTCATTTATATTAAATTAAGGCATTTGAAAATTTAAACTAGTCCCATAGAATGGTGAAGCCCATTGCTGGTTAAGAAGATGATGACATTTACTCATCTCTCATTCAATCAATTTTTATTAGGCTATTAATTTCAAAATTAAATACATTTTTATCTCAATAAAATTTAAAAAAGGATAATAACAAAAGCATTCGTTCAATGTAATGTAAAAACTATACATCTCCAAAGATATCTGGTAATATATAATAAAAATTATTGATAAGCTTTAACAATTTTATATATAATATTAGTTTAATTCAAGATATTTAAACTTGATTTTTATATAAATTTATTTATTCATCTTACATTTCAAATTCATATCTTATATTTTAATTCTCATCCCAGAATATCTCTAAATTTATACAATGCATTTATTATTAATTTTTTCTTTACTTTAAGAACTAAGCATAGTTTAGGTGCTAGTTTCAGTTTGCTTATGATGATAGTCTTGTAAATTGATATCACTTTGTAATAATCACGCATTTGGCCCAGTTTTGTCCCATTTAAAAATTTATTTTTAATGATAATAAATAAAAATTTTAATTTTGTTTTTGCTTCTAGATGTAAGACATAATCTGAAAATAAGTAAAGCTCTAAATTCACTCATTTCTTGCTTAATATAGTGAAAATCTTTTATACTGTTTGCTAAAATAGAAAGCACATTTTTATTTAATTTGAAAGCTTAATCTTTAATTGCAAATATATTTTTGATTAGTTCAATGGTATTTTTATTAATAAAATTAAAATATATTTTATTTTTATATGTAATAATAATTTTTAAAGGGTTGAAAAACTTATCTTATATAATGGAGACAATTTTAATATTAGTTAGAGGTTCAGATGTGAGTTGTTTTATTTCTCAATATAGTTTAAATATTTTCACCTCTATTAAAATTACTTAATTTGTGGTTATTTTTTTAAAAAAAAAACATTTTAAACAGAAATTATTAGAGAAAATAATTTAATTTTACTACAATCTTTTTTCCAGACTACAAATAGTAACTTTCACATTAATATTATTTTCTTAAAATATTAATTTAAAAAAAAAAAAAAAAAAATTAAAAAGTATTGTGATAGATTTTGAAATAGTTTTTCAACATGGAAGTCAAAGATTAAAGCAAGGAAGTCTCTCAACCACAATTTTTCTCATAAAAACTTTTCAATGCAGTAGGGTTTAATAGCTATGTGAGGTCAGGCAAATAATTATTTAAATGAACAGAATGAGTGACTGACAGTATTATTCAGTTTTACTCAAATAATAACATATACAAGATAGAAGTTCTCTTATTTCATCTATTTTGATAGAGATAAATTATAACCTCATTTTATTCTTTATATTAGGTATTGTTCCACTGACATATATTGCTTATCCTATCTTTGAAGAATTATATATTCATTACTAGAAATGTTAAGGTGACATACACATGCTTGAAAATCATAATTATAAATATCTTTTAGACAATTCATAAGAAAATTCAATATCATAGTTTTGCTTAGGTAGTGATGAACATCAATTTTTTATCAGCCACAAAGCTATCCAAAAATCTGCTTCTAGTAATACAAATAACAATCATACTGTCTTTCCACAAGTAAGGTATGAAATGCCATTAGTTATAATTATCTTTAGTACATTTAATGACATGTTAATAACTTCATGGTATGAGTTTTTATGAATTATTTTAAACATCTGTGTGCTTATATATATATATATATATATATATAAGCATATATATGTATATATATATATATATATATATATATATATGTGTGTGTGTGTGTTATACATGTGATTCCTGGGTAATGATTTTTAACAAGAGAACATAGAATTACATAGCAAGTTTGATAAAATTCTATAAGAAATTCATATTTAATTGCTTATAAAGCATGTAAAAGATATCATTATGCAATATTTGTAAATATCTTCTTAAACCCCAATAATGCTATGAAATTATGAAACCCAGCAAATTTTGAGCAATCATTACAATTCCAAAAGATCATTAGAGAGAAACATATTTCATTAAGTTGATTGTCTTTTGAAAATTAATTGATATGATGTTCAATGTGTCTCTGCATCTATTCTTTTGCATGGAGCAAATTGATGAAAAAGCTCAACCAGAGAGTCTAAAGCAAAATGTCTTTCAGTGATTTTTAAAATAATTTTTTAGTTTGTGAAAAAAATTTATATTAAAAGCAAGTTATACATTGAAACTTATAGAAACAATATATAAGTTTGTTCATTCTTCAAGTTTTTCAAACAAAAGTTGAATTTGCTATTTGGAATTGCAATTAAAATAATATTTCATTTCTAAATACTTATCTTTATATAAACAATGAGGATTGCCAATTTCTTCAACAAGCTTTGTGATAAATGCTTAGCCAGAGCCAGCACTTAAAATATCTCTGTCAGGAAGCCCCCCCCCCCACCCAACCCCTGACCATGGTTTCGTGCTTTGGTACTCCTCATGCAGAGATGATAAAAATTATCAGCCTCAAAACATCATAATCAATGAGCAAGACCAAAATGAGAATTGGAAGTAAAAACAGCATTACCAGTAATAATTGTCAATATTCAAGAGTTACCCCTTATGATTGGATTTAAAATAATAGAAACATTGGCTTAGTCATCAACTAGCCAATGCCAAACTCAGACATATTATAAAAAACAACCAAAAACATGTATCTGCTCAAACATATTTAAATGCTAAAAGTATAATAATATATAATTCTATATAAAAATTTCTGGGATCAGTATATCAACCCTGATCATCATCACTGCTTTTGACTATCCAGTAAATTAGTTATTATTATAAAATCTAAATAAAAGGAAGTATATAGAATTTAAAGGTGATCTTTATCTTCATGCCATCAAAATAATTCTATAATGAATCATCAGGATGTTCACATGCATATATAAATTGCCAACACTACTATGCTTGAACTAGTTTGGGATCACGAGAATCCTAGAAACTTTGAACAAAATAAATACATATGACTAATTTATTTTCATTATTAAATAATTTTAGTGTGATATCCTACAAGCTCTTAAATCACAGCTCTATGATGAAATTAGTCAAAATACTGGTAAAACCAGAACATATATCTAGAAGAATAGGGACAAAAATAATTTAAGAGATTATTATTTTTTAAACAATTACTTTATAAACTTAGCTGATAAATAAAATAATAAAAAAATTTAGAAAATTTTTGAAAATGTATATATGTACACCACAATTTTAATTTAATAAAAAAACATCTTTTCCACGAACTTCTAAAAATTATTTGATGTTCTCAATTATTACTTTATAAAATATTTGTAAATATATATCAACAATACCTGATATTACCATAGATTTTTTAGCCCTCAAATTTTCTAATTGATTAAGTTGAATGTCTCTTCATGTAAATATTGTAGGTAAAAGTTTAGTCAATCTTTTGGATTCAAATTCTTTAATAACATTCTCAGTGTTATATTCATCCAGTAGACTCTTCATTTTCTTTTATAGCTCCAGGTTTCAGCTTAATAATCATTTTCATTTCAATTCTTCCATTCAGCTTTTGCTTCTAATATTGGTTTCAATTTAGTAATTATTTTAATTTCAGGTTGGCATCTTGTTGCTTTAAAGTTCTAGTTATTTGTAGATAAGGGCAACACGAGTTGAGACAATCATACATAAAGTTAATAGGAAATTTTTTCATAGCTATTTAGTGCATTTTACATTTTGGTTATATGATTGAGTTAGCAATCGCAGTTCTTAGCAAAAGCTATTTCTTTGAAATAACCAAAAGTGAGAAGCTCAGATTGTCTTTGCTCATGTCATCAATGCTAAAGTGCTACTGACTTTTATTATCCACCATTTGTTTTGTTTTTTAAACAACCCTGATATCAGACTTTCATATCATCACTTAACTATCTCAGAAATTAATCTATTAAGTCTTGACCAAGTGATTGCTTTTCTTCTCATGTGTCATAGCATCAGCTGGGAAGCGAACCCGCTAACCCGGGACAAGCAGCCATCACTAATCTCTCGACGACTAATGCTTGACAAGTGATTGCTTTTTTACATGAAAAATTATCTTTTTTCAAAAAGATTTTATTGTAAACTAAATTAGAAACGATTGTTCTTTAGAAATAAAATCCTTTCTTGAAGTTTTTAGTTAATTGATAAACAACTTTTACAGATCTTAATCCCTTGTTGTTTTGTAAATTAATTGACTAATAATTTTTAAAGGTCTTAATACAATCTTTTTTTTGTTTCTTCTATTTAACAACTAGTTTATCCTGCAGCTAATATTAGAAGAAATATTTTTTCTCAATATGTTGTATAAACAATATTCAAACAGACCACTGCAAGACAAAAGTATTTCCAGAAATTCTTAAAAGGAACAATAAAAGAAAAAGTCTTATTCATTCTTTGTAATAAAAGCCAGATATGAAAGATTTATGGTTTTTTTTCTTAGTTTATTTTTTAATTGAAATTATCTGGATAGATACCCAGTTACTGATCAAAAATTGGTTATCTACCTATTTAAAAAATATTAAAATTGTTTAACATCTCTCTAAAAAAAACAATAGAGAAAAACAAAGATCACACTTTTTTTTATTTTGAACCGGCTCTGAAAAAGACTGCAGGAAAGTCAAAACGTAGATGTATGTATAAATAAAGAGTTTTGCTAAAAAGTGTTTGAAGTGGTTTGAATAAATTGTATTAATAGAGAAGAACGTTATTCATTAGACTTTCCAAATTACTCAGTAAAAATTTTAGGATTTCTCATTCTTGTTTTGCTCTCTACTTAATGATATCTGAATACCCATTTATAAAGTAATTTATCTAAATCACTGAAATGACGATTACACAGCTATATGAAAGAAACATTCTAAATTTGGATAACATCTGAAAAATTTTAAAATTTTATCCAGCCTTGTTCAAAGGTAGAGATACATAAAGTACTGTGAAAGAAATTTCTTTTTATATATAATTATGAATCTAAATTAAAATTATGCTAAACATAAAAATTAAAGTAAATAAATCAATAGAATTTTACCTTAAAACATTATTTATCTACTAAGTTTATTATTAATCCAATTAAGGTACAACTTAATTCATCAAAAGTTTAAAATCAATATTTAATAATAATTAGAAAAAAATAGATAATTTAATCATTAAATATTAATGACAAAACTTATATCAATATGTCAAAAAATTTATAATTAAATTGATGAATTTAATTGCGATCAATACAAAAATGTAAAAAAGTAAATTTAGTCAATTATGTGTAAAATATATAATTGTTTTTCTCTTTTCTATTATTCAATCTATTTTTTCTTTCTCTCATTATCTTTTGCTATCTGTTTCTCTTCTGTCTCTCTCTTATTTTCTTTTCTTTTTCCTTCTTCATTTTATTCTCTCTTCTTTTATCATATCCCTCCATTTCTTTTTCTTTTTTTTTTTTGAGAAAAAATTACTTATTTAATTGTAAATACTTTTTTTATACTTTTAATTATCTATTTGCTAATATATTTGTGTTTTTTTTTTTTTTTTTGTTCTCTTATTAGATCTATTTATTTTTCATATATATATAAATGGCAAATGTTTATGTATATATAATAGATTAGATGCCAAAAAATATTGGACACCATAGCAATCAGATTTTTTTTACAGGACTATCTAGTACTGATCTAGAATAAAACATTTGACATTTTTTTCTTCAGGAGAAAATTCATATTAATATATATGTATAAAATTTCCCCTTCATTTATATTTATAATCCAAATTTGCATACATTTGTTTGACTGCATAATGAAGTAGTTTCAGTTTTCTTTTTTGTGCCATGGTTATGGTGAATTTCACAGAAAATGCCCTCAGCTAAGGCAAGCACACTAGCACCTCGACAACATGATTAAGCAATAACCAACTTTTGACATTATATCTATTATGCCTATAAATCTATTCCAGATATTTTCTGCAATCTACATAAAAAATTTCATTTTCTTAAAAAAATAAAAATCCCCAAATAATTTGATAAAAATAATATATAAAACTGTTCCAAACTATTTCTGCTATTTTGCCTGCAAAATCAATTACTAAACTAATGTAAAAAGTATTTATCAGTAGCAAAATAAATTAATAAAGCAAGATAATTAATTTGGGTTTGAACCCAGACTTTCAAGCTCTGTACAACTCTATTCAGTAAACATGACTTCATACATGTGAACATATTAAATAATCTCCAATATATCATCAGTTGGTCCAGATCAAAATCTTAGATAGAGTAATAACTATAGGGAGCTTGAAAGACTGGTTTCAAATCCCCATTAATTATATCTAGATTATGTATATACATTATACTTGTATTTCAATAAACCAAGATAAAAACAAATTGTTAGCATCTACTAAAATGGGACTTAGCAAATATTAAAATCAAAACACTATAAAAATAAATAACTAGCATTTTGTCCACAAAATAAATAATTCCTTATATGGAAAAAACATTAAAATTATTTTTACAATTACATGAATATGGCTAAAAAATGAAAACAAACAAAATATTAAATGCATGATTAAACTAATTACTAAATAAATTATTAATGTATAATAAAATACATGTTTGTGGCAGAAATACACATTTTTGGATATTTGAATGAAAATGTTATATATTGAGCTCACAAAATAAAGCTCTTAAATACAAGCTTATTAAATTAGGTCATGTGACATCTGACTTGATTTTTTTTTTTTTGTAATTGAATGAAAATACTTTTATATTTTTAAATGGTATTTATTTTAGATTGCTTATCAGTAAATAGATAATAAAATCAAAACATTATGAATATTTTGTTAAATGTAAAAAAAAAAGAAAAACAATCAAAATTGTTTTTTTTTTTCAAAAATAATCTTTATTTGCACAAAAAGTAAAATATACATTGTAATATAGAGTTCATGTTTATAATCACGTCTGACACATTAAAGACTAATTAGTTATTAAATTAGATGATGAGTACAGGATTAAAAGTAAAATTTTATGTTATGTTACTTATCAGGGGTAAACTAATTTGGCATATAAATTGCATGGACTGTAAAGTTTGAGTGTCATGAATAAATAATATACATGGTCATTGCTAAATATTTAATTGACTCCACGTTTTCTCAGCAAGGCTTTCTTTAGCTTTATATAAAAACTTTAGGAAAATGTCTTCAGTAGAATCGGCCAACTCTTTATCAAATAATATCTTACATCCAATCTTCCATATGATAAAATCTATGGAAGTGGCCAGGCGTATGGAGCCAAAATTTCCATTTTTGAATGCATCATTAAGGTATACATTTGAAGAATTGTATCCTGTAATCCTCTGTAGGGCAATATTCTGTAACCGAGTTCACCATTCACATTGATAGAGAATGTATGTGTCCAATGGACTCATCAAATCTTCTACAAAGAGTACATATTGTATCAATATTGTGTCCCCTTTGATTACAAAGAAACATCCCAGTAGGCAAAGCTCCAAGGTTGACCTTAACCAAAAAATCCACAAACTTTGATTCCAATTTTAGGAACTTAGTCAGCCTTATGAGACAAGGGATTGCAACTGGGAGAAGATTCTCTGTCCTAGATTTACCAGAATGAACTAATTGATAAGAACTCTTAGTATGATATTTTTTCATCAAACATGGAGCTAGAGCTTTTGATGCTATTAAAGACAATAGTTAATCGATGTTGCATCCAGGTATTTCTTTTATGAGGGGGTGGGCGATCAGTGGGAATTATTTTTTCAAAAGGTATGGGACTTTCTATGTTTGCATTGTCTTTGAAAATTTTAACAAGAACATGGTAAGTCCTCTGTATCTGAAAAATTTTAATCGAGTGCAGTCCTAAACCATTAAGATGTCTTGGTTTTTGCAAAATATTAAAACTTATTGCTGGTGTCTTCCTTCCCCAGTATAGATTTCTGCATAGAGATTCAACCTTGCAGATGAAGCAAATTGTTGGTGAAAAACCAGCTAGATAATAAATAATTTTTGGTAAAATCACAGAATTGAGGAGTGCAACCTTTCCAAACAGAGAAAGATAAATTTTAGATAGTGAATTAACAGTGTTTTCAATCTTTAAAATTAATGAATTTTCAAGTTCTTTTCTCATGGCTGCTAACAAAGAAGCAATACTAAATCCAAGAAAATTTCTGTGGGGTAGCTTTTAGTCTACCAGATATTTGCTTCCCTGTCAGGATTGACCACAATTCTGATTTCACTCCATTAATTGCAAAACCAAATTCAAATGTAAACTGGTCTAGGAGTTCCTCAAGTCTAGTGAACTCATCCTGAGATGAGAAAAATACAACCACATCATCCATATAGGAAATATGGCATAAGTTCTCTCTCAATAAAGGAATATAAATCCCTGGAAGGAGACTCGATGCTCAACAGCAATGGGTTCATGTAGATTGTGAAGAGTATTGCACTTAATGGTGATCCCTGAGGGATGGATACACAAGGCCGAATGCCAGGCGCAACTCTTCCATCAAGTGAGGGAGACACTTCTCTGTTAAGGAGAAGGTTCTCAATCATCTGAAGATATGCCAGAGGCACTTGGAGTTCCTCCAGTACCTCAAGTAGCATATCAATCCTGACACAATCAAAGGCTCCGGCAAAGTCAAGTTGAACTGCAACTGGCCGTGGTGTCCTTTTCCTGTGAACATGATCAACTAGGAATCAAAATCGACTGACAGCATCCCTTTCTTGGCAAACTGATAGGTTGATAATTTTCCAATAAGGTTTGTTTGTATATCCTCTCTAATAAGGCCTTCAATGGTTTTTACAAGCAGTGGCACCATAGAGATAGGCCTAAGATTATCAAGGTTTTTTTGACCCTCAGGTTTTTTAACAAGTGGGACCATGCCTATTGGGCAAAGCCTTTCTCGGCAGTCACTAGCCAAAAAATCTACCATTTTTTTTTATGATGGGGACTGAAAAGGCGCATAAATGAAGTAATAAAAATTTTGGTATTTCCATGTAATCCAGGGTGAGTTCTGTCAGGAAATGATGAAATCTTTGAAAGGATTCTTGCTTCAGTAATTTTGTGTCGATCAGAAATGTTCATAAATAAAACATTTCCTGACAAATGAAATGCCAGTTGGTTGGAATTTTTTTTGCACAATATCCCCAAATTCTGAGAAGCATGGAAGAGCCTGTATAGCAGTTGTCTTGTATCTCAATGAACCTAGGTGCCTTTGATCTTCTGCTAGAGCCAATGGCCCATCTCAGGTACCCCCTAGTCCAGCAATGTTGGTGATGGAGATATTGTCTGACACTTTTAATTGATGAGTACTCAGCAATGGTCTTTTGTTTAGCCTCATATTTGAATTTTAAATTTAAAATGTTATGAATATTTTGTGCTTCATATGAAATATTTTTGAGATCACATACTATGGAGTCCAGCTCAATGAGAAGAATAACTGGACCTTTGGTTTTAGCAGTACAATAATTTATTAACTTTGTTAGTGTCTCAGTAAAAGTCTTCCATGCTTTTATACCAGAGAGTGTTAAAATTTTTGTTCTATGGAAATTGATATAAGCTTCAAAGATCAGTTTAATAGTGGCATTAAACTTTGTAAGCATGCGAATATTACTTGGCATCTCAATTATAGGTTGTAGAATGTTTCTTGGGATTATTTTAATCTCCACAGCATAATGATCAGAGAACATAATGGACCACAGATGAGCTTCTATTTGTAATGATAATGAAAGTGAAAAAAAAAGTAGATCAATTAGTGAACATGATGATTTTGTATAAAAAGAGTGCTTCATCATCAAAGAAGAAATTTCCACTGCACAGAGACTGATTTATGTAACCAATATATTTTTTTGAAAGACTTGATATGTATGATTAAAATCTCCAATAATAATAGTTTCAAAAGGGCTAGTTCTCGGTGTTGGTATTAATTGCATTAATCACTCTTGTAACAGAATCTTGAGATTTAGGAAGATATACATTTACCAGATTAAAGTACCAGCTTTGATATTGTATAATCGCAATTAGGCAATTTGAGTCAATTAATAGTATTTTGAACAATGTGATTTGTGAATTCTTGCTGATTATGATCGCCACCCCTCCAGAAGCTGAATTAGAGAAGAAGTAGTAAAAATATCAAAAACTATGTATCATATTAATTATGCGCGATTCCGACTGCAAATGTAATTTAGTCTCACTAAGACATAAAATATAAAGTCTATGAGAATGAAACCAATGTGACAAAGCATATACCTGGTTACGAGAATTTAAGCCTCGTATATTGACAGATACAATATTAATCATTCTCTGATTTATTTGCATTACTATCATCCTGACAATCCACTTAAACTTGGAGTTGGCTATTGAAATTCCGGTCACTCTTGTAATGGAGGATATCCTTTTCTGAGTCATGATTAACAAGAGAGGAAGATAAACTGAAATCTTCCAGTTGTAATACTTCTTCACAATCATTATGGTTATACTGATCAGTAGATATAATCTTCAAAGAGGTTTCTGTCATGCTTAGATCAATTAGTGTTTGTGAAAGACTAGGGTTTTCGCATTTTAATTTTTTTGCCCCAGAAGATGACCCAAACTAGTATTGTGATTAAGGTTAAGGATATCATCTATAACAACACTTTCTGCAGAAGAGGAAGAGTTCGACTGATGTGTCTTATTTTTCCTATTTCTGTTTTGCACTTGCGGAGAGAGGAAATGGAGTTTTGTGGTTGAAATTCTTTATTAGAATCAATAAGGCTGTATTCAGACTGAAGTTCGGCAGGACGATCAGCTATCTTCTCTCCAGCACTGTCTTCAGTTTGATTTGATGACTAAAAATTGAATGAGTTAGCTGCGTCATTCAAAGGCTGTGTATTTTAATTTAGTATTGAAGAAACTGTATTCAGATTGCTGCATAAATTACCTTCAAAATTTTTCAATGTTCCCTGGGGAATTAGGGTTGTGGATGATAAAGAAGGCACAAAATCTTTAATTGTACATTTGTGAAACTTTTTCTTTATTAGAGCACACTGATTGCATGAATGTTCAGGGCATGTTTTCATGATATGCCCTCTTTTTGAGCAATGGAAGCACTGTGGTACGACTCCACACATATTAATTATGATGGGAGATTCACTGAATTGAATAAGCCCTGGAATGGATAATTGTGAAATATCTTTTGCATGCATAAAAGCAATGTTTGTAAAAACTTCACAATATTTTTTAACTGAGAGTAGACAAATGATATAATTTTCCCATAGGGGCTGAGAATTCTTTGTAGTTCTGATCTGTCAAAGTTAATACCACAATTGCGTACAAATCCTTCAATAGATGTTGGATGATTTATATCAACTGAGATTAAATAACGACCTTCTAGTGTTTTGATTGTTTCTAAATGCTTCTTTGGCAACCACATTCTTAAACTGTACCACAATATACCTATTGTTTGGGTGAAATAAAATCTTAAAACACTGAAAGCCAAATGCCATGATCTTTAAATAGAGTAAATAAAGCCTGAGTTGGATATTGTAAAGTTTTATGTTGTTATCAGTTGTTGTTAAAATGACAGCATTTGGATCTTTGTAATTCATGAAAGATCTCATCAATATAGCAGGAATGGATTGTTGGAAATCACAATCAGAATTAGTATTGATAGTAGTAGGACAGTTCTCAATGGATTGTGTTGTAGAGTTCATATTATCTAAATCTAGAATTTGAATACCTTTGTGATAATCTTCAATATTTGATATTACATCACTTCTTCTTTTCTCACTAGCTAAGTTAAGTTGATATTTTTGTATTGGCTGCAGCTTTATCAGCATATGATAAAGACTTAGAAATATTGTGTCTTAATCTATTATTATTAGTGAAGTTTAAGTTGAAAGTATGATCTGATGTTGTTTTTATTTAACACTGGAAAGTCCTCTTTATATTTGAAGTTATGCATCTTCTGTGATGTAGTTGAATTTTCATTGTAATTATAATTAGAGTTAAACACTATGTTATTAGATTGTTGATTAGAATTTTCAATGATAAACTTGTGATAAGTTTGTCTTTCAAACATATTCTGTGAAGTCCAGAGCAACTTGCAGACAGATTGATGGAATTAGGAATCCTTGTGTAGTCTTCATTTGCAAGCTATTTTTGTAAAAAGATTTTTTTTTATTGATTATATTAGAGTTATCATATAAAATTTGATGTTCCAGAGAAGTTTTATTTCTGAAACCTGTATGAGCTCGAGTAGATGGGAAATTTATAGATTCAGATCCTCTAAATGTATCCTCATCATCCAATTTTGTGTTAATAAAGTTTAATTCATCAGAATTTGCACAGTAATCTACTCCATGAATATTTAGCGCTGTTTATAAAATTTTTTTTTCCTTTAATGGCACCATTGTTGTATGAATAACTTTTTTCAGGAAAGAGATAAAAATCTGATTTTTTATCAGGGTTGTAGTTCTCCAAAAAAAACGTATTATCCACATTATATTTTTTTATTCGTATTAATATTTAAACCCTCATCCAAGTTCTGCAAGGTTTTCTGCATTTCGGCAATTCCGGAGAGACACGTTCATACTGTAACTCAAAATTTTCGTTAGTTTTCTTAGTAGAACTTTTTTTTACCAATGCTTGACTTATTTGTTTTTTTAAGATTAATGGATTTCGAAGTTGTCCCTATCAATTTGGTAACCTGTTTTAAATTATCAGAACTTTGTTTAAACTTTACGTTATTGATTTTCTGTTTTATATCTATTTCTTCGTTAATATTTTCAGTCGAGATTGCCTTTTTCGATTGATTTATTAGACTAGAATTTAATTTTCTTGTTGATTTTTTACTATAAATTTTCATAACTGGAGTTTCACTTGCATTTTTCTTGAGTTAACTAAGATTTTTTTTGAGGTTGCCATTAGCGTTCAGAACGTATGGCTAGTCACAAATAGTGACCAAATATATCGTAATATATTTCAATTTTTTAGAAAAAATATTATAAATAGAGATAAAAGTACTTACTTGATTTTTTTGTAACTTTTATTTTTTGAATATCAAACTTAAAGGGTGCAAATAGGACTGCTCAGGAGGAGATATTAGAAGTAAACAAATCCAATATGGAAACCGGAAGCAGTATATACAATCAAAATTGTTTATACAAGTTTTCACATAAACAACAAAACACAAACCAATAAATTACTAAACTAACATAATATCTATATTTTGTTAATCAATATTTATTTTATGCTGTTCATCAGTATATAGATATGTTATGTGTAATTAGCAAATATTAAAATCAAAAACATTATGAATATTTTGTTAAATACAAGAAAAAAAATTTAGAAGTTTTCATGAGTTTTCACAAAAAACACCCAAATTATTAAACTATGTAAGAAAGCATAAAACAGTTAATGGTTGCTGAATGCAATTTAAGATATTTCATTAACAATACCTATATTTTATTAAACATTTATTTTATGCTGGTCTTCAGTAAATTGAAATGTTAACTGTAATTGTCAAATATTAAAATCAAAACATTATGGGCATTTAGTTAAATGTACAAAAAATTCAAAAACATTTGCATGAATTTGACCAAAAAAAGAGAAATAGTTGTGGTTACTTAATATCTGACTAAAAAAGTTAAACAAATTTTTAAATGTCTATAATCTTAAAGTAATGCAAACATTTGCATGAGTGAAATTCTTACAATCATAACATATTACAAAAAATAATTATATGAGTCATCTTATCTATCAATCTATTTATTTAACTATATCTTACTTTCTGTTTATATAAACTATCCATTTATCTATCCAACTATTCATTCATCAATCTGGCCATCTATCTAAATAGACATATAGCTAAGGAAGTAGGCAAATAAATAAAGAGATGGATTAGTAGATAGATGTCTGGAGGTATAAAATGATGGATAACTAAATAGATAAATAGATAGATAGGTGAATATTTTAAATGGAAGACAAATAATTAGATAAGTAGAGAGATAGGTATTAGATAGATAGATAGATAGATAAATAGATAGATAGATAGATAGACATATAGATAGATAGACATTTAAAAGATGAAAGAATGAGTAGGAAAATAGATACATAATGAAATAGATGTACAGTTAGATAAATAAATAAATAGATAAAAAGGTCTATCCATCTATCTATGTATCTACCTATCCATTTTATGTCTATCTATTTATCCATTCAACCAACCATCTATTTAACTATTTATTCAACCCTATGTGTATCTACCTACATACCTAAATATCAACACATATACTTATCGGTCTGTCTGCTGATCTATTTACCTGTCTATTCATCAATTAATTTATACATTCAGCTATCTATTTATCAATCCATTCATCTATAGCTATTTAATTCTATGTCTGTCTTCATATTTATATATCCATCCATTCATTCATCTAGCAATATAGTTTCTATCCATTCTATCTACTTACATATCTATCTGTTTCTTTTTCAGTCTATTTGTTTATCTGATTGATAATCTGATGAAAAGAATAGTTACAAAAATGGTTAGTTGGGTATATAGATGAATGGGTGAATAGGCAGAAAGTCAGGTATAGTTAAATTAACAGATAGATAGATTTAGAAAATAGTAGATATAGATAGGTAGAATGGATGGGTAAATAAATAGGTAAATGAATAGTGAATAAATAGATAGATAAATAAATAATACCTAGATGAATAAATTGATGGATAAATGAATAAACAGATGGGTCAATAAACAGGTAGGTAAATGGATAGATAATATGTAGGTAAACAGATAATTAAGTAGATGATCAGACCTAGACATCATTGTTATTCTACCGACACATCAAAAATAAACACAATTAGCAAAACCATCAAACATCACATGATCACCATCTTTATACTAGCACATAATTTGTTGTAAACAAAGGCAAAGCTCCCCATACAGTAGTGCCACCCTGTGCCAAACAGAGTAATCAATGGATGCCAGAAGGCTTGTGCATAAAATCCCTATCTGGGGATATTGGATGAGTAGGCACTAGATAGGGATTTTATGCACAAGCCTTCTGGCATCCATTGATTACTCTGTTTGGCACAGGGTGGCACTACTGTATGGGGAGTTTTGCCTTTGTTTACAATTAGCAAAGATTAAAATAACATAAAAATTAAAACAAATTTCCAAAAAGCATTTGTGTTTATTGTTAGTAATAATAAACAAAACAAGTACAACAAATTAAAAAACAACAACACTAAACAATTCTTATAGATGAAAAAAAATTAAAAAAAAAAATTCCATTTTTTACTTGATGGAGACAACTTTATTATTTGTTTTTCACTTCGTAACTGGATTTCAAATGTTTGAACTACCACCACTTCATGAAAACATGCCTAACGCAGACTTTTTATTTTCCCCTGCTCAGGTATTTAAAAGTAAAATTATATCTACTTACTTTTCAAACATGATCAACATAAAATAAGTATTTTCTACATATTTTTTTTCACAATGTGTTGTGATTGTAGGGATTTCACTCATGCAAACATTTTTATTACTTTAATATTATTATAGGGGATTTGAACACAGGCTTTCAAACTCCCTTCAGCTAACCACTCTATCTCATACAACTGATACACATGATCACACATATGTGAAAAAGATAACTAATTTCTAATTATCATATCCCACACATATGTATCTAATCAGTGCTCAGTTTGTATTAAGATAGCAAATTTTCAAACTGTCGTGGACACATTTCAATCTATTCCACCTTAAAAATTTGTTTTAATTTTTTAGTTGAGTATTAATTAACTAACAATAAGTGCTATTTTTTTTTTGTCAAAATTCATGCTAACATTTTTACATTTTATTTTGCATTTAACAAGATATCCACAATGTTTTGATTTTACTATTTGATAATCACCGGTAACACATTTATTTACTGATGAACAGCTTAAATAAATAATGTTTAACAAAATATAGGTATTGTCAATGAAATATCTAAATTCTCCTGCCATAAGCACATATTTTATTCTTTCTTATGCTAGACTACTAATTTATTTAGTAGTTAGTTTAATCATGTATTTGATATTTTGTTTGTTTTAATTTTTTAATTATTTTCATATAATTGTACAAATAATTATAATATGTTTTTTCATGTAAGAAATTATTCATTTTGTGAACAAGATGCTATTAATTTGTTTTATTTTTTTTTTAATGTTTTGATTTTAATATTTGCTAATTACCATTTTAGTAGACACTAATAATTTGTTTTTTTTAACTCAAGTATTAATATTTGTTGAACTCTAAATATTCTTTTGAAATTTTTATTTATTTATTTAACATAATATCAATAGTGTTTTGATTTTAGTAAAAGTTAGTAATTCTTTTTTATCATGATATAGTAATTTATTTTGCCACTGATAAGTACATTTTACATCAGTTTAGTAATTGATTTCAAGAACAAAATATCAGTAATAGTTTGGAATAATTTTACAGATTATTTATATAAAATTGTTATTATTTTTGTAGACTAGACAAAATATTTGCAACAGGTTTATAGGCATGGTGGATGTAATATCAAAGTCTGGTTATCATTTGGTCATGTGATGATCTGATGTGATGTACTGTGGCTTCTTTTTAAACGAAGTCAAGAATATCTGAGCAATTATGCCCAGATAAACCTGTTAGCCACTTAATTTTCCATTCCCCACTGTAAGTTTTCCCATATTCTGCTCCATTCCATTTCCACAACATAATCTTTGACAACTCTATGGCCTTTATATCTAACTCCCCTTTATCTTTTCCCAAACCCAGCATAAAAACCAATAATTCACTTAATAATTCATGACAGCAATGTTTTGTGGATCCACTTAGTGTCGAAAATGGCAAAGAAAACTTACCAAAACAGTATTTATAAGAGACACATAGTATGATAATAGTTCATAGATCATTCTTACTGTTGATTTAGGTTATGAATATAGGCAACTTAACTTAAATATTTTTTTCTGATTCCAATCAGATAAAATTTTATTTTAATATCTAGTTTCAAGATAACCCAGCTAATCAATCATTATTGTCTTATAAATGAATATGTAACTATTCTTAGCTAAAGAAGAAAACAAGAATGAAACAAAATCTGCTCATTAATTTTTGTCCTTCACCACTTTCATCAAGCATTTTGAATTCTTGGCAAATTGTGTTCTTTATAATTTATATTTAACACCTGAATCTACATCACCTTATATTAATTTAATCTTGAGCATTTTTAGAAACCCAAGTAATCAACTGCATTAGGAAGAAGTGCCAAACAGATCTCCAAAGTATTTTCTATGATTTTAATTAACAAAAAGATAAGTTTAAACCTAAATAATTGTATAAACAGAAAAACTAATACGTTTGGAATTTCAAATTATTAAACTCAAATAATAGTAAAAAAGATAAAAATACATTCTTGTTGAATACACCACCATTAATAAAGAACAATAGTCAGAAATGAGTCCAAGAATCTGGTTGCCATTTCTATGTAGTATGCATTGATTACTTGCATAGTAGTTTTAAAGTATAGTAACGTAAAGTGAATTATTGTTGTTGATGCCAATGTTAGGCTAAAAGTCATGTGACGATGTTTTGGTATACATTATTCAGATTTATTTTATGATTAATTATTTGTGGAAACAATCAAATTGTCTGAAAATCTAAATGAACTGAGTAATCGCTATTTATTTTTACTTTTTTAGCTTTCTATTTAAACTAATAAATACTTTTTTTAGAAATAATATAAAAGAATTATCTGCCATTATTTTTACTTATGCTAATATTTTTAGTATTCATGATGTCAAATATTAATCAATATTCTTAAATACTTGGTAATATCATGGGTTTATTTCACAATGTTCTGTTTAAAGACAACAATTTTTTTTATAAAATCAAATATCTTTTGTAATTTTCAAAAATCTAATGCACATTTATTCATCCTTTCTATTGCTTAATATTTGAATGCGATACTGTTCTTAAGCATTTTAAAATCCAGTCTGTTTTTTTAGACATTTCTATTCAATGTTTTAGGTAATGAGTTATAATGGTCTTAATAAATTTTTTTATACAGAATAAATAGAAAACTGAATTTTTTTAAAATTTTTCATCATTATTAAACATCAATACTAGTATTATTTTCTTACAACTCATTTCAATCACAAAAAGATAGGAAATGTAAATCTCCTGAGAAAATCAGAAACAATATTGATTTATGACTAAACGTTATTTAGTTATGGGGGGGGGGCAATTGCTATATCCTGCATTTACTCATCTATATTCTCCTCAACGAAGTTGCACATTTGTACATGACATGCAAAAAAAATTATTAGAATCTTACCTACATTTTTTTTTAATGTTTATTAAAAGAATGTGAATTGGGAAAATAACAAATTATATAAATTTGTAAGAGGATTTTCCTTTATCAATTTTGTAGCATCTAGATATTTGTCACTGGGAATTTTTTTGCCCACATTTTTTTTCAACTGCTTTTGAAAGTATCTATATATCCAGTTATTTCCTATAATTCTTCTTTCTTCACAGACTTAATTTGTGTGAGTTATTTTGTTTTTAATTCATTGTTATAACATAATTGTTTAATAAAATTCGTTAACATCATAACATGATTTATGATTTTAGCAATCGTGCCACATTTTCTTCATAATGTTTAAATAATGTTTCTTTTAATATCAAGATCTATTTTTTTTTTTATCTTATTCATTTTGTAGCTTGCAATTTCACTGTTATATTTTCATATGTTATCTTTAACTCTTTTCCTATCATTTTATAAAATTACAGATGATTACTTTTTCTAAATATGCCATTTAAAATTATTTATATATTTTTCTGAATATTGATAGCTTTGTCTCAATAGAACATTTATTATGGAATTTTTATTTTATTTTATTTTTTATTCTGCCATTAATTTTGTTCAAGTACTTAAATAAAATGAAGTATTGCTAAAGGTTAGGGATATCTCCTAGCAACATTAATTTTTTAATAATTTTACCTTTTTACTTTTGTATTAGTACAGATTTTCCATTTCACTAATTGATTATTTGGTTATAAATTCTATTAAGCAAATTATTAACTTAAAATATATTTTATTAAATATAATCCAATACTAATATATCCTCATTTGCCAGGATTCATGTTTATTTTTTCTCTGAATTTTTAAAAAACAAAATAATTTATAATGTATATATTTTTTTTCTTGGCAAATCTGAGTTATTTATGTCTCTTCATTTTTGCCACCATATCCAAATTTACAGTTATGCTTAGTTCTTGCAAATATTTTCCAATTCTATCCCCAAAATATTACTTGATAATTTTAGGATTTTCTTTGGTCTATTAAAAGTTTTATAAAATGAAAACCCAACTTATTTACTCATGATATTTTCCATTAAGTTAATAAATAATTTGCTGCCCAGTTTTATATATTAATTTTTATATTGTCGATCTGCCTTTTTTTAATATTAGTAGTTATTATATTTATGTTTTTACCCCCCCCCCCATATATATATATATAAGCATATATTTTGTATGTGTATGCAATTATGTTGTGATTAAATCCCATCAGACATCATTTGAATAGTAAATTTTATTCAAATGATGTTGCAAAGACATTAAAAACATTCTTAAGGAATCTCTACTACTCGGATTATAATTAGAGTAATCCGAGTGAAACAGATATATATATAGATGAACCAAAAGTATATGTTCACACATTTACCCATGCAAATCTTGATTTTAATGTCTGTGTGCATATATATATATATATACGTATCAACCCATAAATAAATAACAGCTCACTAGTTATAATATGTAAATTATATTAACATGACCCTAAGTTAATAGAATATCAGCAATTTATTATCAAAGCAAATTGGTGATATTCTATTGATTTGTTTAATCATAAGGGCAATGGTGATGTAATATATATATATATTGTGACCTTTTATTCAGGTCCCTGTATTAAATAATCCAAAATTTTAAATAATAATGATATATCTAGCATGAAAATCATAATGAGTGACTTTCAATAAAGACTGTTTTGGATGCACTAGGAAAATATTGGTATTAATTGGGAAATAAATACATTGCTATTTTATTATTGTTGAATAACAATTGAAATAAATAAATAATTAAATCAAATTTGTAAGTCCTGTAAAATGAATCATTACAGTAAATTACTTAAGCATATTTTTTATGTAGTAAATCTAAAGCTGTCTTGAATCATTATGGGTAGTTATTAAAAATGAAGCCAGAGGGGGTAATATTAATATATGTTTTTCGGAAAAAGGAAAAGGGTGGTTTTTTTTTGGGAAGGGTTTTTGGTTAAAAGGGGGGGTGGGGAAAGAAGGTAGATAATTTTTTTTTTTTGTTTGGGGGGAAGGGGGGGGGGAGATGAAAAATTTTGTGGGGGGGGGGGGGAGAATGGGGGGAATTGGGGGGGGGAAGAAGGGGGGTTTTTTGGAATTGGAGAATTTTTGTTTAAGGGGAGCAAACACACACACACACATCACATCAAGATTATTGGTTTAAATTACTCCCACAATTCATTGTAAAACAAGATATATATTATCTAAAGTGTAGGGGGGGGTTGATTAAAAAAAACAAGAAAATGAAAAAATTCTGGAATTTAATTGAATGAAATTATAATATCTTGCTATCTAGAAATGATGGAATAAATCTAAAAAACCTTGCTATCATTGTAAACACCATTTCCACAACCCCACATACTTCCTAGGATGGAAATAAGTCTTTATCTAAATAAGTATTGCTTCAAACCCAGGAAAATTCAAGAAAGAGTAAGCTTTTGCTTTTATGTTGTGTATATTTTTAAAATCTCTTCTTTGAAAATGATGCACAAATTATTTATAAGTAGACTAAAAAGTTGATAATGTTTATATTTTCATGCCATTAGTAAATGTAAAGCAAAACAGATGTTAGTTTGGAAAATTGTAATTTCAAGAAAATAAATTCAAAATAGTTTTAAAGAGAGATTTCAGAAGATATTAGAAATAAAATTAAAAGTCATTTTATATCATATAATGCTAATAAAGTTAAAAAAAATAATTGTGTGATTTTATTCTCAATTCTCATCTGCCTATTTTCATCGCAGCTATTTTGTGTAATGTTAAAAATAAATGATTACAGATTCATTAAAATGTTGAAGATATCATATTTATAATTTGATAAATTATTGTTAATATCACTAATCATATCATGCTTTGCTGATAAAAATGGAACAAAATAATTATTTGCTTATAAAAGTTTTCAAGATTTTGAAAATGGATTTTAAAAATGTCCTACTGTTTAAAGATTGTGACATATGGAAGAAAAAATAGAACTAACAAAGAATTTTAAAAAAGATAAATATGTTAAGTGTAATAAAATTCTACTAATTTTCAAAGAAAATTATTTGTATTATTAAATGTAAATAAATGATTTTTGTTATACTTCATTTGAAACTCTTACAGAATAAATCAATAAAGGTTTTTTTAAAAAAAAGTTTGCTTTGAAGATTATAATAATCTAAAAAGATATTCAGAAAAATTATCTAGAGAAAAATAGATAAACCTATCTTTTTAAAATCTGCTACAATTGGAAGTGTGAATTTTAATTGCCTTATTAATTATCAGTACAGAAACCATCAAATAATTTTTGCATTTGGATAAGTAGTGAATATTGCCTTATTATACATCCAACAGGATAATAAACATATATAGGTGTGTTATATGAAATGTTTGCTCATCATAATATCAGTTATTATCAGTTCAACTCACAAGGATGAAATAACTTGGACAAATTATATAAAATTTAATGGAAGAAAACGTTTATTATTTTTTTATTACTGCTGTCTTAAGTATATTACTTACATGATGTGTTATTTGGGAATTTTTTTTTTTTTAAACATATATATGTTTGTTGTGATATGAAAAATATATATACATTGAGTTAAAGAAGAAAATGTGTAAAATATATACATCTATTACATGTATTTTATTTTTTTAGTTAGGGGAAAAACATGAGATTATATATATCATTTATCTAGAGAGAGTTGAGAGAGATCTTTACTTCTCTCATATTTTAAAACAGATTTTAATGTATTTTATTAAAGGTAAACAAACAAAGATTTTGTCAAAGATACTAGAATGGCCAGATTATTTTCTTATATAAAAAAAAATCTGATATAAACCTTTTTCATTTCATAATTTTGTATAGAAATGAACTTGTCCACTTTGAATACAAATACAGGTTTGATCTTTATTGCTTAAATATGTTGTGCTCTCTTTAAAAAAAGTATCATTGTCATTGTAAATAATTAATGATCATTTGATATCTATATTTTGGTTTGTCTATTGATACATTGATGGTTTTGCATTGTAATACAGAGTATGTATATCTCCACTGATGTTGTTGGTATTGTTTTACCTTGCTATAATATTGAGAATGATTAGTGACAATTTTTAGCTGATAGGATGTTCCAATAGAATGGCATCCAATAGATTAATATTAATATTGAGCATAGGCTGATGGAGAGTCACCTATTGCTAATTCCATGAGAGGAAAGATTGGTAGAGGCTAAGTAGTAATTAATGCTTGTTAGCATAAATAACCCTAAAAAAGGGATATCCATGGTCTGAATTCTATTTTTTTTGTGATGAGGCAAAGCCCACACACACACACACATATATATATACCCATAGAGAGATAGCAAAATTAGCCATATTATTATACAACTGTCATGTTGTTTTATAAAGCCTCCTTTGATAGTGTTAAATCCCTCACGATGATATAGAGTTAGTTTTTCCCACCGTGTTTGGTGAAGTATAGTAGTTCAAAACCATATGGCAAGGTCAAAATAATGTTAGATTCGGAAACACTAATCTAGCTATAGTGTTGGACTAATTATAATAGTGTTTATGATGTTATAGGATCATTATCAATTATAGACAGATCAAACTAAGATTATTAATAATGGTAGAATTTTTAGATGTAAAAGCAAGAGATGCACATTGGCAGTGTGGATTTATCTTCATCAAATAATGATTTGACAATAGATTGGTAAGATCAGAAGTATTCAATAATTAAGTTGTGGACATAGGTAATGTTGTAGTGAGATCTATGTCTATTTGACTTTTGATGTTTATTCTTACTTTAATGCACCAAACCTATTCATTTCAAATTTGAATAAGTTATTAGTTGTGCAGAATATGATAATTTCCCTTATCATATTCTGAGAAAAGAAAGGGCTTTAGGAGAATGCAATACTTTATGAGTTTCTTTGAATTCTAAATTTAAACTTTGTGCATATCCTAAAATTCTAAATATACTGTTAGTTGTAATTTAAATGCTAGTCAGCTTAGATAAGTTTCATTATCCTATTCTATAAAATAAGCTAAACCATAACAAGTGATACTTTAAATTTCATTTTATAAGCAGGTTGTATCATTTGCTGAGTATATAGTCAATGGGATACCAGATATTTTCCCATCCATAAGTTCTTTTAATATATTAGCTTTGTTTCATGCCATGTCTGTGAATTAAAAATTTATAAATATTGTAAATAAAGTTTGTTGTATTTAAAAATTTATTTAGTTGCATGTAATCTTATTGCTAATTACCACATATATACACTATTATTGTTATTTCTATCAAACTATCAGAAGATTATAAATTGAAATCATCATCGACCAATATAGTACTATTAACTGTCTTATGCTATATTATAATAATTTTGCTAAGTCTTATAATTTATTGGTACATCTAATGCATTATCATACATTAATCAAAATGTTAATAACTTAGAGTACCAATTATTTTAAGTAATAGATTAAAAGATAAGTATAATATTGATTTGATTGATTTAGTTAAATCCGCAGAGCTATCATTCACTGATCTTGATCACGTGGTTTATCATTATCTAATAACAGGAATTTGGTAAGTTATTGTTTTTTAATTATTAAAAAGTCATTCCCAGTTATAAATTTTAAAGTTTGTATTAGTTATAAAGTTTATGTGACTGCTAAATATAGTTCTTAATTTGAGTTTAGATTGAGAGCCGTTATGTACATTAGGTTTGGATAGTGGTAAAATCCCTCTTACTGACCCAAATTTATGTTGTATAACCATTTTGAGTGTTTGAACCCTGAGAAGAATTAGTGTTAAGTTTCAAGATAGAATTTAAATTTGTAATAAATTTTATATCTAGTTAATTATTATAGTTGGACTTGAAGTAGATTACTTTCACTGTTTTATGAAAGTCAACCAAACGTTAAGGTAGAAATTACTTCTTTTGTTGTAAAAAGTATAGTTTGTTTTGACTTCATGATAAATATTCTGGTTGTGTCAAGCTTGAAATCCCTATTTTTATTTAGCTTATCTTTTTACCATTTAATACCATATTAGTTTATAGTTTAAGATTTCAGTCTCCATCATTAACATTGTTCTTCAATTTCATCTTGATTGTTCTTTTAGTTATTCATTCTCATTTAACATTAATTCATTATCATAATTGATTAATCATACATTAACTTTTATTCTTTTATTATCTTAACTATTCATTAACTCTTAGTCTATCATCATCTTAATCAGTCATTATTCCCATACATCTTCAGTCTTTTCTTTTCATTCTTAGACTCATTTCATTCCACTATTTAATTATCACCTTTCTATCATCAATTGAGTCATCTACATCATAATTTACTTATCATTTCATTTATAAGTTTAGTTTCATAATCGTTCCAGACATATAATTATTAGTTATTTATTGGTTTGCTGAACATCAAATTTAACTCATCACATTTTGTTTGTGTGGATTTCAAAGATGTTTTGACCAGAAGTTATTATCTTCTTTAGATCTATAGTTTCATGCTAGTTTTATTCAATACAGAAATCATTTTGTTAGTTTTACAATTTTTGTTTCTTCATGCTTATATTCTCGATAATGAGAGTATGTTATGATGAATATGAGAATTTAGTCACTAAAACATACAGCATGATTCGTTGATGACCAGTTAGACCAGGGAGAAGGTTACAATATATATATTTATATATATAGTGAATTCGGACTCTTTTGACATTTATGTAAACAAAAATACGCGTGTTTGGAGGTTTTGGCAAAACTCCATCTATTGATCATATATATATAAACACAAATCGAGAGAGAACAAATTATTAAGAAAATTAGTATTAATTGTTGATATTTCTAATCTTCAGATTATTCCTGTGTTTTTTAATTAGGCCCCTAAACATCACACGATCACCATTTCTTATGCTTGCTCAGTACAAGCCAGAATAATCAATGGATTTTTTTGTCTCTAGATTACTTTGACTTGCATTGAGTGGCATTACTGTATGGAGAGTTTTGCCTGTTTTTAAATTAGAATTTGCAAAATTTTTTTCAAATATTAACAAATTTTGAAGATGATTCAGGTTTGAATGAAATTATTAAGAAGATAATAGATATATTATTGAGAACTGTGTCAAAGATAACTTGTGGAAAAGGGCAACCATTTATTAGCAAATTTTCTACTGAGACAACACAATGCATGAAAAAAAAAAAAAAAGAGATATGAAAACTATAAAAATGATCCATTAAGAAAAATTTAATATCTAGAGTTTTATAAAATTGCATTAAAAAAGAAGCAATAATAATAATAGAAAAAAATACAATGGTGAATTGGCAAGAAATGCTATAGAAAGAATAAAAATTCCAAAACTGTGAAATAACGTCTTGGTATTGGAATGAAAGTTATTTCTGCAATAAAAAGAAAATGAAACTTTTACAAAAAAAAAGAAATGACATTATAAAATGTGTGGAATAGTTCTATAATGATAGAATTATAATCAATATCTTAAAAGAAGAAAATGAAATAACAAACAAATTATTATTGTATATGAAATGTCTAAATAGTAAATATGTTACTATGATTGGAAAAAATGCAGTTGTAATATTGATAATTTAAAAAGGTGATAAAGTAACATTAAAAATTACAGACCTATCAGTTTTTTTCCCAACTCTATACAAAATTCCTCTTAAGATAATTACAACACATTTACAACTAACTTTGAATTTTAACCAACTAAAAGAACAAGCTGGATTTTTAAAAATGGTTTTAGAATAATGGACCGCATCCAAGTATTGAGAATATTTATAGGAATGTTGCTATTATGCTTTGTATTTGTAGATTACAAAAAGGCATTTGATTCTATAAGTATTGCTATAGTGATTAAAACATTGGATTACAAAGATATAGATTTCAAAAGTTATATTCTGAAGAATATAGCAGTAATTAGATAACACGGAAATACTAAACAGATTAATATTGATAAGGGTTTAAAACAAATCGTTCTTTATGTTAAAAACGTTTTACAGCAGTTTTGTAAGAAGTATTTTGTGGATTAAAATGTAAAGCTTATTAACGAAATAAAAAATATATGATTATTTAAGTTATCTCGATTTTGCAGAGAATATGGTTGCTTTGGTAACCAATAATTAAGAATTTTAGAAAATGTTATAAGAGGTGTTAAATGAAAATAAGACAATAGGACTAAAGATAAATGATAAAAGACCAAGATAATGTTTAATAGATTTTCTCAGAAGATAATCAAAATTAATAATCATGAATTAGAATTGAGATAGATTATTGAGGCAGATGAAAATGCAATGGATGAAATTGATGGAATTTCCTTTGGTAGAAATAACAATATTAAAAAAAATACACCTATGTATTTTTTACGTTTTTAAAAAGTGTGTTTTACCAGTTCTTACTTATGAGTATTTACTTATAGATCTGAGACTTGGATACTTAACAGAGAAGCCGTTTGAAGACTTAAGATCTTTTAATAAAACAGTAGCAGGTATTTCCACATAATGATGCCACCTAGTTCAAATTTTAATAATCAATGGATGCTGGGAAGTTGTGTATTATAATCCCTATCCAGTTCACAACCTTCTAGCATCTATTGATTAATAGAGCTTGAACTTATTTTGTGGGAAAATTTGCTACTGTTTTAACTTCTTGAATAAATGTAAGAAAAGGTGATCATGTGATGTTTTAACCATTTAATAAAATATGGAAGGTTATATATATTAGGAGTAATAAATATCATCATTGAAAGAATTAAGAAAAAAATGATATGTATATAGTTGAAAATTTGAATTTGATCCCAAAAGATTGTAAAAGAAAAAGAACACATGGGAGATGGATGGCTGAATAAAATACAGAAGTTTGTTGGTATGTTGTGGAAAAGATGGGCTAGAAATCTGACAAACTTGATTGAGAGATTGTCATTCTGCACTGTTTCAATAATGGTTGAAAATGATGATAATAGTCTTTTTTTAATAATTTCAAACAAACCACACTTTTCCTCCTTATTTTCTCAACATTTCTTAACTGGGTGATTTTAAAATTTATATTTCTAATTCTAAATTTTTTTTTCACAGTTGCTAATTTTTACATTTTTTTGAAAAATTTTGTTGCATAGTGGTTATCTTCTATAACTGCCATGGGGTTTGAATTCAGGCTGAGAAAACCATGATATATTTTTAAAAACATTAATAGGTTTTATACATATAATATATTTTTTGCAAATATACAGTTTATAATCAACTGATCTACCAAAATAAAAATGGTGGCAAATGGGTTTATATCTCTTTTGAACCTGAGGGTAAAGCTCATAAGTTAATATGGATTGGTCAGATAAGTTTTAATACATTATTCACTATTGATATGGACATGTTCTATTCTTACAAAAACAGTTCATTATTATCTTATACTTTATATTACATCTACTTTCCAATAAAGCTTTACTCAAAATAAAATATTTAATTGAATAATCATCTATTTATTAAAAAAATGCTTAGCTGTTGCAATTTTTTAGTAAATAAGAATGCACTATTTATTAGACTATTGTTCTGCCACTTCCTATATGCTTGAATTATCAATAGGTGCTGAATGTAGTACTTTTTAAATTCTTATCTTATGCTATCTTTTTAAGTGATGAAGGTCATAAGCTAGAAACTAATCTGAGTAAAATGGATAGGATAGCACAAGATAAGAACTTAATAAGTATATCCATAGATGAATTAAGCTTATGGTAAGACAGATTTGGAGTAGTATAAACAGTTAGTTTACTTTTGAAAATCAGTTTAAGCTGGGGTCATGTGATGTTTTATAGACTTGAGTAAATTTCGAAGCTTTCTCTTAATGTCTCAAGGTGATTGATGTTGCATCTCTTTTTGCCACAATATTTATCGGAGCTTTGATAAAATATTTGATACTTTTAGACTTACAGAATATTGCACCAGATAATCTTGTTTACATCAACCCAGTTTTTAAAAAATTATCCTAAAAAATGTCCAGTTCATATTGGGGAGTTTTGTATTGTTTTTTATCATGAAAATTAATAGATAATCTAAAAAAAAAGATATAAAAACAAAAGAGGCTCATAATTATTTCAGGTAGGTCATATATACATTTTAACAAAATTCTAACACCTAACCTATGAATTATAATGATTGAAGTACTAATATATCATCATTTGGAACCAAACTCATCATTAAACCAAATAGCAAATCATGCAAAAAGATTCAACATTTGAGAATGGTCTGCAAATGACAAATTTTGCTTATATAATTCATTTGCATACATATGTGCATATACTTTACAAAATAGGTTTTGTCTTTCTTTCTTTATTTTATTTAGCTAAGTATAATTTCAGAGATAAGCATCCATATCATAGCTCTCCAGTTTCAAAGCATTGCTCCTTTATTTCTTAATTTTTTATATTCAGCAAATCAGTTCATATATATATATAAAAAATTTAAATTTTATATTAAAACAAAACACCAAAAAATAAAAAAAAAAAAAAAACAAAAAAAACAACCATCCCCCCCCCCCCTCAATTCCCCCCCCCCAAAGGAGGGGAGAAAGGGGGGATTTTTTTATTTAAATTTATATGTTTAGTTTAAAAAAAAAAAATAAAAGAAAAAAAAAAAAAAAATTTTTTTTTTTTTTATATATATATATATATTATAACCTACTCTCCTAACACCACTCATATACATTACATGAGCGAAATGCCCAGGCGCCAGTTCTATTAACAAATAGAACAATATAACAAAATATATAATACAAAATTATTACTGAGACTCTATATTTAAGTTTATGTTCAGCTCAGCTCAGTGGGAGGCTATAGGCAGTTCATAAGATATATGATGATAAATGAATAAAAGAAGAAATATTACGAAACATTTAACATAATGTAAATTCCTTTGTTAATTAATTGTATGATAAAGAATCATAATGTTTATTTGGTACAGTCTATTAAAATATACTTTAAACTTAATTTCTTCCTTCATCCAAGTATAACATATATCAGTTTGCTATAATTGTATTCTCAAACAATTCTATGACTTGGCATATCATAATCTAAACATCTACTTTAATGCCAATCAAGAAATAAACAATAAGATCTCAGGGAATTTAACAAACACAGTTGAATTAAATAAACTACATTGGCCCATAAATTATAATTCTAAAGTGTGATAAAAATGTAATGAACAAATTGACTAAATATTTTACTGTGTTTCAGTAATAAGATAATGACAGAAATAGGGTATTTTAATCTCATATCATCATCTAACAAATATACTAACTTGGCAACCTTTCTAATACGTTTATCCAGTGGCAAATGTTCTTTATAATGTTTGGGTTAAAAAAAACAATATTGTCAGACACTAGCAAATTTAATATTATAACTCTAAAATAATATATCTATTTTGTAATAGATTTATGAAATGTGGAGATGTGGAAATGGAAATACAAATGTACACAAGAATAACTCAAGACACAGTTTTTAAGATTTTAAATAACTAAAACAGATCATTTATTACAATAAAATAAACTTGGTTTAACATGATATTAACAAATGGACTATTTGTCTTACAGATTTTTAAATTATCAAATAAACTTTGAGCACCAGTTGGAATTATCCCTACTATCAAAGCAAATTATAACAAAACTTAAATATACTGACTTTGAACACATGCTTTGCCTACATGTTTCATCTACATGACAATAAATAAATAACATGTTATATTATTAGCACAAAAAAATACTTTGAGAGGATATTACTCTTGATTAACAAAATAAATCAAATTAATTATATTTGGCTCTCAACAAAGCAACTTTCTCTAATTGACTAAATAATCACTTCCAATTACATATACCTTTAATGCATAGCAACAAAATCATGTTATTCTGATGATTTGATGATTTATAACCTTTATTTAAATAAATACACTGTATTTTAAAATATTTATTTCCCATTTTAATCTCAATAACTTTATACGTCTATTTAAATGAATGTAATGTATTTCAAAAAATATTTATTCCTCATTTTAATTTCAATATCTCTATACTTTATATATGCGATATTATTTATATTACGCATGTGTGTGCACGTTCAAGCAGCCATAATATAAAACAATCTTTTCTATAAACTCTCCATTCATTAAGAAAATATCATACAATTATTTTATTTCAGACAATGTCGTAATTCATCAATAAAATATGACACTACGTAATTCATCAATAAAATATGACACTAATACTACATCAAGAATTAATCTAAAAATTTATCTAGCCACATATTAATTAACACAAAACTATATTTTCATGATTATACATACTATATGTTATAAGGGAAATCTACATGAGAACATAAACTTTTACTGAACACTTCTGCAATAATTCATCTGATTTTAAACATACTTTTGGTGGGGACTTTTTCCTCATCACCAGAATCTAAGAAAAAAAATATCACATAACTTCCTAAGCATCATTTAATCATACTTCAACAATAACTCATCTACTTCTAAATACATTATTGGTGGGGACTTATTCCTCATCACCAGGGCCCTAAGAAAACATCACTTCAAAATATCATTTAATCATATGCATATAATATCAACTAGGCTCTACTCATGGAAAATTATTAACATAGACTGAATAAGCAAAATCTTTTATCCCTACAGACATTATAACGCAATCAGATTTCTTTCCATTCTCAGAGCTTTTCTAAATATCAAACATTATAAATGCACACTGACAGATAAATACATATGGATAACATACTAATCTGTTCAACTCAGCAGAATATGACAATGTCCGAAATTTATACATAAATTATTCACAAACTGAACTTTATCAAACAAATGTCATAATTGTGCAAAACAAACACACACCTGTGAACAAAAATATATAAAATTAACTCTAAATTACATACTATGCAGACAACACGGTAATTAAATATTGCATTAAGGTATAACTTTTAATTCAAAATAAACTTTAGGTTACTTATTTAATATTTATAATTATTACGAATGAACTTTCTTTCATATTTTGCAAATTATTTCTATTATACGTTCATTGATTCAAAAAAAAAAAATTCACTTTGAGATAATAAAGTATGCAATATAATATAAACCTCTCTAATAATATATTTTAAAAAAAATATTTCTTTCTTTTACCTTCATAAAAGAACAATAAGACCTATTTGAACACAATCAATTTTTACCAGCGTATTCCTCATTCGGATACGCTTCAGAGACGGTCTTGAAGGTCAAAATAACCCAAATTATAAATGAACATAATAATAAATAAGCCTATCTACCTATCATATACATTAATTATGACAAGCAATAAAAAAAATAAAGAAACAAATGTTATTAGTTTTGTAACTTAAAAATAAAAGTTCACTTACAAAGCTTGGTTTCAGGTTTATGAAACAATATGGGACACATTCCAAACTGAATTTAAATTAAAATAAACTGCTGTAGGATAACCAAACAAATATAATCATGCTTAAATAGGACTCAGCATCTTCAATATTCATAACAAAGTTACTTAAGTTACTGTATCATACATAAGCAATCAATTTGTCTTCTATTATGACGAGAATATAATAAATTCTTAACTATTGTTGGACAGGAATTATCTCACTTATTCCGTTGTAGTTCTAAATTAAATACGTAATTATTTTAGTAGTTTCTTGAATAGCATTTAACACTTTATAATTTATGATACAGCTGGTTTATTCTTAAATATTGTCCATTAAGATACCGTGTTTCCTTAGTAATTCTTCAATTAATAATATTTTGTTTTATTTTCCATCTTTATCGAAGAGAACAAAAATTACCTGCATTTCTATCCTTCCATTCGATTTAAGCAAATACCTAATTTGAAGTAGCTCACATTTTATTTCCTTTATTTAAAATATGTATTATTTCCAGAAATACCAGACAAACAAATACTGTCATCTCTTTATGATAAATTTAAACATGGCATGATTTATCAAACTATGCACATCCTTAAATTTATGTTTAATTCTCACAAAAACACAACATGGAAAATAGTGAAGAATCAAAATATATTCTGTAAAATAGTTCTGCATGCGTTTTCCAGGTATATTAAAGAACACATGTTGGTTAATGATACAACAATAATATTCATGCAATTTATTCCTATTTAAAATGACAATTAAGTGAAGTAACATAGACTGGATGTTATTAACATACATTTTTAAAAGAGCAATAGTTAGGAAGAGGTTAATTCAATATGTTTAAATCAAAGAGAGTAAAGTAAACTGAGTACCTTTTTAAAATTTAGAACTGCATTCTGAAATTAACTTGTCCCATAATAAATTTCTTGGGATCCTTTCGAAATTTTACTCCAAAGTCTTTTTAAAATCAATTTGACTTCAGCAACTGGTTTTACTTTCACAAAATGAGCCACTATTTTTGGGTACAATTACATTACATAATAAGCAAATTTTTCACTGGAGATCTTTGTTAAATAGCTCTCTTTAGCAAAGTTCATTTCCTTCCACAAGGTTACTCCCACACTTCTCTTCTAGCTAAGCTAATTACATATTGAAAAAAATCTTTCTTTTAAAAAATCACTTTGATTTTTAGAATTAAACTCAAGATAAAAAAAAAAAAATAATAAGAAAATAAATAGCTTTTACAAACTTGAAAGAAAAATGAATATTAATTAACTATTAAACAAAAATGATTAATAATTTATTTAATTTTTTTAAAATAATCCATTGATTCAACTATCTATTAATCATTGGAAAGAAATATATATTTGTTAAATTATTTAAGATAACTACTGTAATTTAAATGTTTTTATTGTGAATGTACTATTGTTTGCTGTTATTAAAGATGAAAATGAAGTGAAACATATAATGCAGACATATATGCACGCACATGTGCTGCAACCTAAATATTGAACTATCTTAACTAAATATAATTGAAATGGCTATTAATTGTTGACAAAAGATAAGTATCAATGGATAAAGGATTTTGAAACCATTCATACCAATACTACAATAATATAAAATAACTTTGCATCTTATGTATTAATTCCATTAACAAACAACCCATATCTAAGCTTTAAACAATCTCCAAAAAATTTTTTTTTAAAATTCTAAGGCTATTTCATTTTTTTTAAAAATATAATATAACTATTTAATGCAGATACAAAGTATCTTAAACCCTTGTGCCCATTCAGATGGTCACAATATATATATATATCTATAAATTTAAAAAATTTAATAAAATATGATATAAAACTAAGATAACAAAAAGACGTGGATCAGCATGCCTTATATCCTGAAACTAGGGAATAAAATTAAGAAGATCTGTGAGCCAAAATATAATATGAGCTCCAAACTCAAGCAAACCTCAATAGGTGGATAAATAACACTAAAAACATATTACCAAAAGATAACACCTATGGTCAAGTACAATGGCCCAAATTGCACAGCCATATAATAAGGTGAATCAAGAACCAATATCACAAATAGAATAGCAAAACATAAATATTTATATAAGTACATCAAAGCACACCAAAGATATCCTAGAATATAAGTCTGTGTTCTGGAGAATACAGACATAGCATCAATCCTTAATCTGTCAACTTGATATTCATAGAACATGATGACTGAGAAAAGAAAGTAAAAAAAGCTTGGTCCATAGCCAATCACAAAAATGTGATAAATAAAAAAATAGCATTCAATTACTACATAGATAAAATATTTAAATGATCTGATTTCAATAATATGAATAAATACCAACACTACGAAAAATAGAGAGCTATGATTATAGAACTTACTACTGAAAATGCACTCTATTAAATAAAATCAAAAAAAGGATTTAAAAAAAAACCCATTTTGTAAAGCATACACACATACATATATGTATAAGTATGCAGGAGTACTATATATATAATGACAGGAAAATTAATATTATAAGTATTACGCTTCATACATAAATTGTAGGATTAATTGAATTTTGTCACAGAAAAATAGAAACAAGAAATATTTTTTTATTCAAATCGGTAAAAGTTTTTTATATCGTTGGTGCTAAAGCTGAGAGTTGACCAGAAAAGCTGAAAAGTTAATCTAATCATTAGTGAAGGATCAACCCAGATGTTAGCAGTAAAATCAATGCTAAAAGGCATAAAAAATAGACTATATTTACTATTAAGTTACTAGAATTTTAGTTCATAAAATAATTTTATTCATAGAAGAAATGTAATTCAACTGCATATAGCTTAATTTTTACTAAATAATAATAATAATAATAATAATAATAATAATAATAATAATAATAATAATAATAATAATAATAATAATAATAATAATAATAATAATAATAATAATAATAATAATAATAATAATAATAATAATAATAATAATAATAATAATAATAATAATAATAATAATAATAATAATAATAATAATAATAATAATAATAATAATAATAATAATAATAATAATAATAATAATAATAATAATAATAATAATAATAATAATAATAATAATAATAATAATAATAATAATAATAATAATAATAATAATAATAATAATAATAATAATAATAATAATAATAATAATAATAATAATAATAATAATAATAATAATAATAATAATAATAATAATAATAATAATATACAATTTTCAACTTATTTATACTAACTTCAATTCATCTGCATGTGGTAAAATAGTTATAAATGTAACCTTTTTTTTTGTTATATTCAATAAAGTCCTTTTGAAAGATAATAATAATAATAATAATAGTAATAATAATAATAATAATAATAATAACAACAACAACAACAACAACAATAGCAATGATAATAATAATATCATCATCATCAAATGCTTCTGTATAATAATCAAATATTTTATCAAAGTTTGAGTATTACAATGTCAGAGCTAGAGTAGTGATCCATGGACCTTAAGCTCAAACTTCAACCACTCTGCCTACCAGAAAATATTTATAACTAATATTGCCAATCACTTAAATTTTATCACTTTTTAAATATGATTGGCCAAAATCAAAAACTGATCTCTGCTATATATGTGAAGACAACCTCATAATCAGCTTTATATTATTAGGTTTTACATAAACTTACTTCATACAGCAAGGCTTCTTGATACTGCAGTATGATATCTGCCTCCATTGAACATGCACGAGCTAAATCTGTGTTGAGTAAACTTGGAATTTTTTTTTATCCTAGCTAAAACAGTTAAGCATCCAAATACTGGCCTCTAAATGAATATCTAGTCATTATTTATTAAAAGGTAAAAGCAAAAATGGAAAACTGCTCCCATACTTGCTATCCAGTAAATTAAAACTTTGTAAGTATTACTTATTCTTCATTGATCCTCTATAAGGAGTCGTTTGTATAAACTTATTCTGTTATTACTTTATATAGAGTTTTACCAAAATGTGTAACTAAACACTGTATACAAAATCACTACTCTTAGTATTTAAATTTTATTTTCATATTAGTGTCTGGATTTTGAAGGTAGCATTTCTTTCAACTTTGAATATTAAGCCTCAATGGTAAAAGCAAAATCAGAAAATAGATGAGGATGGGGACTTAAATATTAATGGTAGAAATTTTGTATTAATCTGATAATCACTGAATGTTCAAGCATGTGTTATACAGTACAAGAGTGGAGAACTTCTCTTATAATAATTATTTAAACTGGGCAGTTTGGTAATATGTAGTTTTATATGTCATGCATGTAAAGCATAGAAAAAGTAATGTTGGAGGTAAAATAGATCTATTCAAGGGAAATTGCTTTGTAGTGACATTAGAGTCAATTTGAATTTTAAAATAGATTATAGTGTTTATATTACCTATAAAAATACCCTTTATTATGTAGAGAGAGAGGGATTTGAATTCATGATGTTTTAGTCTATTCTTCCTTCATTCTATCTCAAAGAACTGATACACATGACTACATGCATGTGAAAAAAATACATGATTCCAAATATATGTATTTCATGTACACTCATCAGTAGGACCAGATCATAATTTTCCATATATATAATCAGTACTTAGTTTATATTAAGATAAAAATTTCTCAAACTTTAATGAACAGGCTTCAATCTTCTTACCCTTCCAACTATTCAATCATTCATTTCATTGATAAACTGATGATGAAATAATCAAAACCCTTGTTGGATTTGATATTATAATCATATCCATTTAGATATTATGTCAATGTAACCCCTCATACTATCAGACATTAGTATTCAAATATATTATTAGAGGGATGGGCGGAACTTATACTAAGACAGGAATCTATTTCCCAAGCAATATGTAATTTTAAGTAATTTACTCATAGTGAATGTTTTTTATATATTTATTTATATAGAGGGATTTGAACGCAGGACTTTTCACTCTATTCATCCTACTCTTTATCTCAAACAATTGATATACATGACCAAAGCTTCAGTAGTATATATAAAACAACAACAAAAGGCAAGAGTTTTTGAATTCGTTTAAATAATTCAAATATCATAAATTAATCATAAATTAATACTGTACATATACAATAAATAATTTAAAATTGTATATAATAAATATTTTACTGATATAAATAAAGAGCACCACACTGTAATGATAACACCCAGTAAACCATATCTGTGATCTGGATTCGAATAAGTATTTTTTACAAGATTGTATTTTTTCTTTCAGCTATCTATCTATAGTTATCTGAAATAATCATCCAATATTGATTGATAAATCACAAATGCAGCTTCTAGCTGCAAAATAAAATAAGGATTGAAAACTGCTTTATGACCTTATTTCTAACAAGTAGCAAGTCTGGACGTCTCTTACCGTTTCTTTATAAATGGATATTGGAAATGAGGTTTATGGCGTAGACGTTTAATCTATTACGTATATGCCATATTAAATTGTTATACGCACTCAAGATTGTGGCAATAAGATATATTGGAAGAGACACATTGAATGCTTATTTTAACTAAAAGTTCTGTGAAGTTTTATAAATTATGATTAACATTTTTCAAATTTTATAATCTTAGACTGTACTGTAAAACTTGAATGATTTAATAAACTATTAGACAGATTGAAGATGAGTGATTAATAGAAGATTTCAAATGACTAAAAAGAAAGTTGCGATAAAAGGGACCAAATCTTTTTAAATTTTATGTTGAAGAGCAGAACAGATTAAGTTGAGAAATTGCGAGATTTTGTTTTAATCTTTTTATGTGATAGTATATTGCTTTAAGCATTCTTCTCTTTTTCAGATTGATGTATTTGTTTTTTAAAAAGAGGCAAAGTTTTTTTTTAAAAAAGGCAAATTAAATTTTAGGCCATATGCCAACAAAACATAAAAGCAATAGCAAACTAATTATTTGAATTTATTTCAGGTATTTTAACAATGTTTTTATTTTATCTAAACTAAATCTTTTTTGCAAACTGTTAGCACAATTTTAACATATAACTTAGAAAAGCAAAACTAAGTTTAAATTTAAATATAGTAGAAACTTTGAAGTATTCTTATAAATTTTTTGCTTGCTTTTTTTTTTTTTAATTTAAAAAAAGCTTAATGAGAATAATTTACTTTTAGGCAATATTTTTGATTGTAATATTTGATTCCGTTAGTTTTATTTTAACTACATTCGATAAGAGTAATCTTTTCGTCTTCGTTTCGAAGTCATAAGCATTAATAATCATTAGAAGGCGGTACTAATAGTTTTTCATGATTGGTAATTCTAGAATAGAGATATCCAAACTTATTGGACAATTTCCCCTTGTCAGAAAAAAAAAAAAACAATTCTCAACTCTCTCTTGGAAATATCCCTTCTTTAAATGGATAAGCACAAAGATATAATGATAATTTTAAGTTCTTTTACGTGTCTGTATTTCTGCTTAGGTACTACAAGATAGTGAAGAAAGATGTTATTAAAGGGGATTTGAACCCAGACTTTCAGGCTTTCTTCAGTCATCCACTCCATCTTGTTCAACCCATACACATTACCACATAATGTGAAAAAGATAAATAATCTCTAATATACGTATTTCGTTCTGAACCAGCATCCACCAGTTGGTCCGTATCATTATCTCCCCCCCTCCACACACATACATATAATCATAGTTTGTGTTTATATTAAGAAGAAAATCTACAAACTTTAATGGATAGACTTCAATCCTCTCCATTCTCCAAATCTTCAATCATCCATATATAAAAATCTAATGATGGCATGTTCAGAGGTCTTGTTTGCTAATTTTGTTGTCATACCCAGGTTGACCATAAGTCATTCTGACCCCTCATATGTAGGACCTTAGAACCATTTAAATACACAGGAGGGATGGATAGAATACAGGATAAATCTGTAATATTTAAATATAAATATTGTATATATATATATATTTAAGCCAGATGTAATTAGAGAGGGTTTGAATACAGATTTTCAGGCTCCCTTTCGTCATCTACAATACACATGGCCACATAGAAGATAAATGATCTATATATGTATTTTGTGCACATGCATGTGGCCATGTGTATCATGGATAACTGAAGGAAGCCTAAAAGCCTGAGTTCAAATCCCCTCTAATTACATATACCTTAAGTATATATACTATACTTGTATTTAAATATTAAAGAAAGATGTTGTAAATAAGATATTCTGTAGCTTGAAAATATAAAATTGTTTTTTAAAATCAATTATAATAACATTCCCATATTACACAAAAAATTAAAGCAATGAAGACATTATTAAAATAAAAACCATAAGTCACATTAAAATAATTTTAATAAAAAGGATGAAACTGACACACTGCTACCAATTTATTAATGTTCAGCTCTATTTTTGTCAGCAGTATTTTTAAATCATCATGATGAGTTATTTGCAATGGGTTTTTTTAGTTAATGAATGTGCGATCGCACTGAACCCATGATCTAAATAAAGTATAGCAGGGGTCCCTAACCCTATGCCTGCGGACACCATGGCACCCACAGAACATTTTACATGTGCCCGCCGCTATCCAAACATGATAAAAAATTATTTATCTGATACAAATAAATTTAATTTTTAAAATTTCTTATAAATTATTGTATTATATTGTAATCAAATGTTAAAATTTTATTTTTGAAATAAATATTTTTTTGTACATTATGTGTATTATTAACAATATCCAACTATAAATTTACATTGAAAAAATAAATGGTGCCCACCACCTGATTAAAAAAATAAATGGTGCCCGCCATCTGGTCGGTATTATAGAATGTGCTCTTAAGTGCAAAAAGGTTGGGGACCCCTGAAGTATAGGTATACACTATTTTTTATCCAGAACTATTGATAGCCATCTTTGAATTAATATTTTAATTCCTCATTTGTTGTTACTTCTATCAGGTCTTTCTTTTCTAACTTTGGAGAAAAGTCCAATACACAATAGTTATGTCCATTTTAAAGATATCTTCAAATTATTATAGTTATGAGAATGGAGAGCTTCCAAGTGCTGAGAATAGGTAGGCAAACTGCATTTTCCTACTTCCAATAAATTTGGAAACTGGCTGAATTTCTTTCATTCTAAATTTCATTTGTATAGAAAAAGTGGAAAAAGCAGTTTTATTTTGATTAAATTTAACTTATATCTTGGAGATGTAGATTTATTTCATTAAATTTATTTTTAAAAAAGTAGTCAAATAAATCTAGTAATTTCTAGAGGCAATCAAGGACTTGTAAAGTATCATCTTTATTTTCAAAGTATTGTAGCAATAAAGTCAAAGAGATCATAAAACTGATGTTTAAAAGATGTCTGTTTAGTCACCTTTTAATAGTCAACGAAACTCTATATGAAACAGCAAGCAAGTACATTTTTTATCATTTTCTATACAAGACTGACTGAATAACTTGACATTCAATGATTTGCTTCTGGTTTTGTTGATTGGTTTAATGGTATAATATAATGAGCTATTATAGGCATTTACTCTGATTTTTGGGAATTAAATCTTGACCATAAATGACACACTGTTCAATGAATATATTTAGACGTTTTTTTTTTAAATAGGCAAAAACCGCCTATAGCACCTGTTATATAAAATATAGAATTAATTTCCATTTAACAGAAGTAGTTAAACTTTGTTTTTATTTATTTAATGAATTATTAATATACAAAATTAATAAAGCGTATGACACACTTGAATGAGAAGCTATAAAGATACACAGAAATTATTACACGCTAAGCGCTTTAGAGGCCTTTTGCCTCATATTCATAGCGGTACTGTGATCAGTCAATACTTACACAAAACCAATATCAATAACAACCAATAACTTCAAACTGTTGTCAAAGCAACATAACAGTTTGAAGTTGTTGATTGTTATTGATATTATGATTGTCTAAGTATTGACTGGTTTTTAATGATTACTTATAAATCCATTTAGTCTTGAGCATTATTACAATTATTTAATCAAGTAAATATATATATCTTAGAATTTTGTTCTATTTTATTTTAATTATATAAAACTTATTCTACTGATGTGAACCTATTTATTACTATAAAAAAGTTCATCAACATAAAAATTTCTTTTGTGTTGTGTTTTTTCCTTTATATAAAGGAAATGAATTAAAAGCATTCTAAACATTGAACAAAGGATCTACAATAAAATGAATCCTCCTATTTCTGGGAGCTCTGATGTTTATAAGCATATCTTTATTAACATTATTGATAATTCAGTGAAATTAATTTATCATCTAGATAGAGTATGGCACTTAAGAGTTATTACCCTCTCTCTCTATATATATAAATGTTTGTGGCCAGTTTCAGCACACATTATTATCTTGGCACTATGAATGACTCCACCACTGAGACATCCATGATGACAGATAAATTTCAAACAAAATGTCAGTGTTATATTAGTAACAACAAGCAACTATATACACAGGATGTATCTGAAACTTATATTTATATTTACACATAGGCACATACATAATATTTTCATCAAAAAAATCACAAATAGCTATGGTAACTTGTGAGATTACAAAAGTAGCTGCTAGACCAAACATCAAACCTATATAACTAAATAAACAGGATGGTTAGAGTCATAATCTTAAAATGTTTAAAAATTTTAACCACTAAGCTAAGAGTATAATAAATTATGAATGCAGAGAAATGATTAGAAGAAATACAGTATGGAACAAAGATTTCTTTCAGATGAAGAGCCAGATCAAAATTTATTTGCTCTGTCATCCTATGACAATTAATTGCTCATGCTTACAATGGTGTCTTTGGAAATAATGGAAAAAGGTTGTTGCATTATGGATTAAAAAAGAACACATTTAAAAATTGAATGCATCAACAAAAACACAGTAACAAATAAAAGTGTTGGAAATATGGATATTGATGAAAATAAAGAAGATGTCTGACAAATACTTAGATGTTTAAAAAGGTTTTAAAAGCTTATGATATATCAAAATTCAATAAAAATATTTTCAGTGCAATAATAAATTTGAAATTGCATAAATATACAATTAAAAATATAAAAACAGGTATTATATATTAGTACATGTTACCATATGACCAGCATTCTAACTTCTCCAATGATTTTTAATAATATTTTTTAATAATTTTTTTTATCATTTTAGTATTCTTCAAACTATTCTCAAAAAATAATTCAATAACTAATCACCAGGCAGTCACATGGTGCTTGAAAACTAGAGCTTTTATCCAATAATTTTTAGTTTTCTAATTTAGCAATCTACCATTGCATTAAACCCCATAAATTAAACTTTTAGTCTCAGGTAAGCAGCATTAATTTTGACCATGCTTTTCATTTAAATGCCGGGTCTATTACATAAGCTGAGACCATTTAAAGTACTCATGTCACTTACAAAAGGATGTGAATGTATAAAAGAATAGGGCAAGATCATATATCAATTTTTTCTTGTTTTATCTTTTTATCTTATGTCTTCTTTAGTTATTTCAATATGTTTTCCACAATTCCTCTAAAACCCATTCAAGTTACTGGGTTCTTTTTGTTAATTATTTTTCAAGAACATTTTTTTCTGCATTTATTTTTTCAATGTTTCTATGTTTATAACCTTGTTTTTACATCATATCTTTTCAATTGTTCTCTAAATTTGATCTCTAGAATTCCCAATAATTTTTATATATTTTTTTGTAACTATCCTGCTCTTTAAGCTAATAAACATCACATGACCACCATCTCTTATGCTTGTGTATAACTGTTGTTAAAATAGGCAAAACTCACTATACATATTGCCACACACAGCAAGCTAGAGTAATCAATGGATGCCAGAAGGCTTGTGCATAAAATCCCCATCTAGTGCCTACTCATCCAATATCCCCAGACTAGTTTCTGGCTTGTGGCCTTCATCAGTGAGGAGCCTTGGATCTGAGAGTACTGCACCTAGATCTTAGGCATCCATTAATTACTCTATCTTGCTGTGTGTGGCAATACGTATCATGAGTTTTGCCTGTTTTATCATGCTCTTTGTTATATAAAAATACTTACAAAAAAAAATTCCAAGTTTTTTTTAAATTTGACTCTAAAAGATCAGATAATATCTTACAACTTTCATATAAACTTTTAAATTATCACTTAATGAAAGTATATTAATATTTTTTATTAGTCATTTATTAGATTAGAGAGTATCCAATAATGAATAATATTTTTGTACTGTAATTTTCATTATACTCATGCAAGGTATGGATTGGTATACATCCACTTTTTATCACCTTGTGGATGAATATAATCATAAACATATTAGTCATGACCAAAGACATGTGTAAAGATGTACGATACCCAAGATGCACATGTCTTTGGTTGTATATTTATGATTTACACCCCTTTGTAAAGTGTTAAGTAGATAGAAACCAGTCCCTATCTTGCATGGGTGTCATGTAGTGAAAATTACACAACAAATATTATTCATTAAGCAGATTCAAATCATCAGTCTAATTGTTTTTAACTATTTTCAAAACCTATTTAGGGTATAAATATAATATACATTTAAATAAATTTAAATAAACATATATTATATTTATATTCACCCTCCTATTCAAAAATCAGAGCTATGAATATGAAACTATAAATAGGTTTTGAAAATGCAAAGCTCACTCTAGAACACATAAATACTAAGCTTTCCTTATCATAGCATCCAAGACTTGAAAGTCAAGTTACATTTACTATAATTCAAAGATATTGTCTTTTTTCATTGGAGAGCATTTTATCATGAAACCTAATAGTTTTCTGCATTTAAAAACTATAGCTGCATTGGGAAGACTATTTTTCCACATGCAGTCCTAACCTGAAGTTAGATCATCCAATTCAGCACCAGTCTTTTTAATTTATTTTGAAAGCCTTGTTCTATGTAGATAGTTAAAGGTAGAACTTGTTTGCCTTAATTGTAAGCAGTTTTATTAGGCAAGACTTTTCTAAATTAGTATAAGATATAAAAACAGCCATAGTTTGGCCTTTTGGCACAAAATTTGGAAAAGTTTCTATGTGAATAATGAATAATTTGCAATAATACTTTGGTTTTAGTTCTTAAATTTATTAGGAATACTGAAAGTATGTTATCTGATCTTAGTCTTTTCTGGTTTAAGATAATCAATAGGTAGACTAGAAGGTACTGCTGAGACATTGGAGTTATAGAAATGCATTATGATATATGCATATATAAATATGTAATATAATAATTTTAAAAATATTATTTTTTAAGACATTTGTGTATTGTATTTCATTATCTTTGTAAAGTGACTTTATTTTGCAACCATCCAGTAAAATGTGAAATTTCTATTTTTGAAATAGCTAAAATTTTTATCATGTTTTTATTAAAGAAATACTAAATGAAAACTCTCTTTGTCTATATATATATATACTTATTATTTAAGTAATATTTTGGATGCAATTTAAAAATTATTATTGCATATTGTAAGGTTATATTTGATTATTTATTAGTCTGCATTCAGAACAGGTTATATTTATTTGTTTAAGGAGATTTATTTAAACTTCTTTGTATCAATGATTTCAGTCTCTGTGATTAAGTTGCAATATTTAGTGCCTATATAAATATATTGAACTATAAATAAAGGTGGTATTCCATCTTTATTATTAAAAAAAGTTGTCTTGATAGCAAGTTGAGATTGTTGATTGTTAGTAATATATGGATCATAATTACAGGTGGGCTTCCAATTTTATTGTTAAAAGGAAGTTACTTTGACAACATATTGAGATTGTTGATTGTTATTGATATCAGGATTGTCTAAGTGTTGACTGATTTTAATGATATGTATATAATGTTACCATTGGATTATTTATTGAAAGTTTAGCTTTAGGAAAAAACTTATAAAGTATAGTTTTCTTTTCTTTTATTAATACATTGTACCAGCTTACACCTGCATTTTTATATGTAATATATGTGGGATTCGAACTCAGATTTTCACACGACCCACAACTCTCAGTGTCATCTTATATTACTGACCCACCTGATCACACACATGTTGAAAAGATAAATAATCACCATTGCACATATTTCATGCTAAACCGGCATTCATCAATTGGTCCAGATTACCATCTCCACACAGAAGTATGAAAAGTGTGTCCTTTTGTGATTTAAAAAAAATCTATATATTTTTTTTAAATTGGAAGACATGTGATATTCAAGCTCTAAAGTCGTAGGTTGAGTGTAGAAGATCCATTTAAATTGATCAAAGTGATGACATTTTTCTTTTTTACTTTACTGAGAGAGAATCTGAATGTTCATTGGCAATATCATTATTTTATGCAAATTTTTGATGTTATATTTGAACTCATGATCATTCCATCGAATTATGTATATAATAATTTACCTAAGTAACTTTTTAATATAGTTTATTAATCTCTTTTAGCTAACTTTTTTATTATTTGAAATATTCATCAATATAAATCAGCATAGCTTGATAAATGTCTTTTCCAGATTTCTAAAAAACTACTATTAATCTTAATTCTTTTTTTAAAAAATATTTTTAAACAAAAATCTTCAGATTTCCAATTGTATCTTTCTTTTAAGACTCCCCTCCCTAAATCTAATTGTTTTTGCTAGATAAAAAGACATTCAATTTACAAAAACAAGTTATTAATAATATTATAAATTGAGATATTTATCTTAATTTTTTTTTCGTATTTTGACGTGCTTTTTTCACACACACACACACACACACACACATACGTACACGAAGACAACAAAAGATTCTTTTGTAAATTTGTTGACAAAATAATTCCACTTTCAACCTTTGTATCCAGAATTATAATTATAACCGCATGCTCCAGACAAAATATACGTCTAAAAAATTAAACTGCTTTTAGAAAGTCATCTGCAAATCAAAGACTTTCAACATTTTCTCATGGAAAAGAAAAGAGATGAAAATACTTAGCAGTTTTACTAACTTTTTGTGGTGAGGATTTGAATGACTGTTTTATCCCTTTAGATAGAAATTAAAATGCAAATAGAAAGTATCCCAGTTCCTGTTAATTTTATTGGGATAACTAAAGAGACAGATATTGATTATATATTATGTTTTCAACAGTATAATACCTAAATGCTAATGAAGTTTTGCAAAAACGATATTAATCATGATATTTCTGGCTTTATTGAAATGCTTCAAGTTTTAAGTCAAGTTAAACTGTAGGATAATTTATCACAGTGATATTTAAATTGTGAATAGCTATAATGCTATCAAATTTATTATATTCAAATGAAATATAAACTTTATACATGATTTAACATAAAAACATTGGGGAAAAAAATTTGATGGATAATCTGCAACATTCTGAAAATATATAAATCAAGATATTGAACCTACTGTTAAGCAGGTCTTCATTTTATTGAATTAGATATATGAAAAAAATAAATAGTAATGTACTTTGAAGTTGATTTGAATAATATAGCATAAAAGAGGTAAATCATTTTTATGGTAAAAAATTAACTTAATGGAAAGTTACTATTGGTAAATAACAGTAAAAGACATTTGCCACAGCAAATAAAAGTCAGCATTGTACAAAACAGCATTGCAAAATACTAAATAACTAGACTGTAAGACCAGCATGTGATTTATTTAAATGCATTGATAGTGCATAGATTGATTAGTATATTCATTGCAAAACTCTTTAGTTTTCACTCTACCAGTCACTTCTGGAAATTATAAGGGCTATACTCACATATTAGTGGCTGATATTGGTGATAATGGTTTTTATCCTAATGTTTCTCTTTAAATCTGTAATAATTTCATATTAAAGTATAGGAGGCATTTTCTCCTATGTGTAGCTTTGACAGGTTATTTGTAAGCTATAGAGAAAATTTACAGCTTGAAAAAAAAAATAATTTTTCTAGATTGCTTTTCCAAAGTCAATTTTGTTAATAAAATTAATTAATTTTTGATAAATTTTGATAATAAAAATTACACTTTAAAATTTTTTTTGTAGATGTCAAAATTTCCATGATAACCATTTTTTTAAAGCATATCTGTGTATGTCACCACAATGACTAGTTGAGGATGAGTTTTCAAATTGTGGAAGTTCTACCATTAATTTAAAAAGTTATATTAATTGCAAAGATCTAATTGTTTTAAAATTAGAAAAGAAATGGTATGGCACTTATATTATCATGATATGACATTATTTTTGTTAAGAAAGCATGCATTATTAAATCATTTTTAAAAATCAATTGATAGTTATTGATAAAATAAAAAAAACAGAAAAGATGGAATCTTGCTAAAATAATGATGTAATAGTTTCTAATAATGTTATGATTGTAGCTAGAGAAAATCCAGGGCAAAATGCAAAGATTGATGTGGATGAATGTTGTGGACTCAGCTTATTCTCAATAATGCACTTGTCCAATTATACAACTCTCAAGATGAGTTTCAGAATGCAACAGATAAATAAACAGCCATTGTCACACATAGGCCAATTATTAAAGTATGCCAGTAAATCAGATAATTCAAATAAGGTAACGAGTTGACTATAAAATAGATGTTCATTTGGGAGGCATGCAAAGTTACTGAATTATGTTCAGAATGGTAATGAACTGGTCTGTAATTGTTCAAACAGTAATATATGCAATTAGACACATTCAAGTCCAAGGTGAGAAAATATTGGTCAAAAATAGTATTGAATCTTTTATAAGGCAAACCAATGTGGATGGAAGGAATCACCTTTCTCCAACCTGCTGATTGTTATTGGCAAAAACTTCGCATTGTAATTTTATAAACATAATGGATAGTTAATTTTTTTAATTATTGTAAATGTCTACAAAAAGATACAATAAATATTCTAAATTATATATATTTCATTTATTTATTAATTAAAAAACTTTATTACTCACCAATAAACAGATTTCATTGCTTTCTTAACATAATTATTATAGATTCTATCAAAATGACAAATTTAGTAGCTAATATTTACAAACTGGCACTTAAATGTTATGACTAAAAAGAAAATGATCAACATCAAGTAATTCATTCTAATTATTTTTTTATATTTTTATACTAAAGGATGCATTCATCTTTCTAAACCTTTTTATAACAGTTTTATGGAAAGAAGTTTGTAAATTAAAATAAAAGAAGAAGAGAGCAAAAGTAAATAGAGTTATTTAAGTCATCCAGGTTTTTCAAATGATAAAGTTGTTTTTACAAATAATGTTTCAGAGTTTTACATGATCACCATTTCTTATGCTTGCTCATAACTATTATTAAAACAGGAAAAACTCTCCATAAAGTAGTGCCACTCAATGCAAGCCAATGTAATCAATGGATACTAGAAGGCTTGTGCATAAAATCCCTATCTAGTGCCTACTTATCCAATATTCCCAGACTAGTTTCTAGCTTGTGGCTTTTATCAGTGAGGAGATTTGGATCTGAGAGCACTGCATCTAGATCTTAGGATCTAATGCAACCCTCTAGCAGCTATCTTTTATTTCTACTTAACTACAAAACTATGAATTTAAAATTGACAACACAATAATATCTTCAATCCAAGATCAGTGTCTTATATAGCCATATAGGTCTTAACTCAGTTTAGTACCCATACATTTTAGTGTCTTTGGTTCTTTAATAACCATAGCCACCACTATCCTATTAGGCAGGATTAGTATTAAACCACTAAACATCACATGATCACCATTTCTTATGCTTTTTCATAACTGTTATTAAAACAGGCAAAACTTTCCATACAATAGTGCCACTCAGTGCAAGCCAGAGTAATCAATGGATACCAAAAGACTTGTGCATAAAATCCCTATCTGGTACATGCTCATCCAATATCCTCAGACTTCTGTCAACCATTGATTACTCTGGTTTGCACTAAATGGCATTACTGTAAGGAGAGTTTTGCCTGTTTTAATTAAGTTTCACTTTCAAAAATATTGCAAAAGCTATCAGATAGAAGCAAAAAGTAGGAATAAAAATTAAAGGTATGCTCTTGTAGGTATGCTCAATGACTTTCAAAAAAGAGAAAATAAAAATTAGTTTAAGGAGTTAGAAAGGACTAATAATTATAAATTGGTCAAGTTATTAAAATTAGGTGAAAATATAATGAAATGGATCCTAAAATTATACTTAAATGGAATATTTTTGGCAAAAAGAAAATATGCCTATGCATTTTATAAACGTTTTTTTTAAAAAATATGTATTCTACTGAGGGTTCTGATACTTGAATAACTTAATATCTATTGAAGCCAAAGTGTATAACATTTTTCTGAAATGTATATTGGTAGTAACAAGGAGGTATCAACAATAATGTTTATCTTCAAAAGAAATAAACATTAAAATGCAGTTACATAATTTTCACTTTAGGTGTTTGAATTGAGAGATTTCAGTCAGTATTTTTAAAGAACTTTATTTTTTTTATTGCATTGCCAAATCCATATAATATTAATGTCATTTATGTTTTATATTAATTTTTACAATGCTTTTTACAATCCAGTATTTACAGTTTTGATTGACCCAACAACCTTCTTCAGAATTATAACAAACACAATACAATTACATGAATACAAATATACATGAACATATAATTTTACATTATATATATATATTCTATCTTATAATCATTATTTATATACCCACATTCATCATTATATACCTCTCTATATAAATATTACCTTTTTATATATTATACATTTTAACCTTTTGTATATTCTATATTTATCAATCAATACTTCCTATAATCATATATATATATATAATTTTTATTTCATTTGTTTTTTATTTTATTAATTTTTTCATATTTAACTCTAAGATTATATATTCATATTTTTATATTTTACATTATTATTATTCATTATATTAACATGCAACATGTATAATTTTCTTTAACCTATAATATTGTTTTTTAACATTATATGTTCATGTATATTTATATTTATGTAGTTGTATTGTGTTTGTTATAGTTGTGAAGAAGATTACTGGGGCAATCATAATTGTCAATAGTGGGTTGTAAAACACATTGTAAAAAGTAATAAAGAACATAAATGATATTAATATTATTGTAAAACAAGTTTAATAAAATAAAAAATAAAGATCATACTCTAGCAACATTGGATGTATATATATATATATATATATATATATATATATATATATATATATAAAAATCAATATATATATATCAAAATACAGTACAATTTATATAAATTATATTCTTTTAGAAGTACTTTCGACTATACACTTTGTAGTCTTTATCAACTATATAACATTGAATAATCAAAATGAGACAACCCTTAACAATACCCATAGTTCAATTCAGATTTCCCACAATTCTGTTATCTTAACATTTGATGACTGGCGATTCATTAACATTTGACGATTTCTTGAAATCAACATAGCCTCTTTTATTTTACGTTTATTATGACAACGTTCAATTTGAATAATTTTCATATTTTTATAATCAAATTTAAATCCATATTGACAAGATTTATTATGATCAAATATAACAGATGATGAAGGTTTATTTACATCTGTTCCATATTGATTCTCTTTTTGAATTCTATTATATAAAAGCATATGTTCTTTTATTCTCTTCTCAAATGTACACTTAGATTCACCAATGTTGATTTCAAGAAATCGTCAAATGTTAATGAATCGCCAGTCATCAAATGTTAAGATAACAGAATTGTGGGAAATCTGAATTGAACTATGGGTATTGTTAAGGGTTGTCTCGTTTTGATTATTCAACGTTATATAGTTGATAAAGACTACAAAGTGTATAGTCGAAAGTACTTCTAAAAGAATATAATTTATATAAATTGTACTGTATTTTGATATATATATTGATTTGTATATTACATATATTGTGAAACGAATACAGATATCAAACTTTATTATATATATATATATATATCCTGCCATTTGGAACCTGGTCTTATTGAAAGCATCATTATATATTTTATATCTGGCTTAGAAAAAGGAAAATGATTTTGTTACTATCATGTAATTATTTTTACAAAAAAACTATTTAATTTTTAAATATGTTACTAAGCTTTTTCCAATTTTATGAGTTATCTCTCATTTCAAATTTCATTATTTCATAACAATCCACAAGATGTAAAAATTCCAGATTACCCTTTTTCACTATATATGTATTTTATAAATAATTTTTATTTACTAGGTGAGCCAATGCTATTCAGCACCTGAACCTTCACAATGTTTTTATATATTATAAATAAAATTTGCTTGATTTTTAAGCTCAAATTTATTAGCAACTAAATCTAAATCCCTTTACTTGTGAATATTTCAATGTTCTACTAACACAAATCTCATCCATGGAACATTTAACCCACATTTTGGTATCTTATGGATTTACACACAGCTAAGAATTTATATATGTAATATATAAATGTAATATAAATATGTAATTAACCATTGTGTACTATTTCTACATATAACTATTTTGAATAATGATCTTATTACTTAAAAAGTTAGCAGATGTTTATATAATATTAACAATTATCCAATTGCTTCCCCTTACACATGATATTTATTAAAGCTAAAATACAACTGGCATAGCCATACACAAATCTAATCTAAACTAAACAGAAAAACTAAGAATTAAAAACTGGATTCAACTGAGGAAATCTTCATTATGCAATGAAATGATACTAAGGAGGTGAAAATAAATAAGAATAATTACTATCAATTAACTGAAGTTGAACCTCTCATAACAAGATTTATATCAAATTACAAGTATCACATAATACTATACAATATATCCAACTGAAAGATATCTATTACATTCTATTAAATATACCAAGTTCATACTTTTACAATAGACATAGTTGGGGATATACCATTTAAAACCATGAATAGTATCTCCCTGAACCATCTTAATAACAATAATATGTTTGCATGTAAGACATTTCTTATCCTCATATGAAAAACATCCCTTCATGACACAAAATTAGGGCCAAAAACTGTCCTTACAAGTCTATCCCTAAGTGTCCTATGTCTGCAAAATTCATAAGTAATAAAAAGTTATTAAACTAGTAATGATTCAATTAAAATATGGTATGATTTTATATTCCATCTCTCCCATTCTTTTATATGTTAAAACAAATTATGTTTATATAAATATTTCAGAGCAAAATTAAGTATTGTAATAATTAAAATTAATTTATAATGTATATCTAATTAACAATGTTACAATAGTAAATTGATAGTTAAAAATAATGCATTAATTTCTGATCACAGTTAAATATCTTAATTGAGATTAATATTTGGTAGAAAACCAATATGTTTTATTTTAGCATAAGCAAGTTGTGTAGAAAATCTTTGACAATTTATTTTATTATAGTGAAGACATGATATATGCACAACTTCATTAATATGCTATCTGAAAAAAATATAAATCAACAAAAACAGAAACATTACAATTTGTAAATTTAAGAAATTTTATGATATAGTAGCAGTCATTATTTTTCCTTGAAGCACTGTACAAACACATTTATTAATATTTATTCAAACAGCAGCAAACTCTCCACACAGGAGTGTCAGCCAGTGCAAGCCTTAGTAATCAATAGATGCAAGAAGATTGATGAACAAGATCCCTATCTAGTGTCTATTCATCCAATATGTGCAGACTAATTTGTAGCATGTGCTTTCATCAGTGGAGTCCCTTGGATCTGAGAGCACTGCACCTAGTGGACACTTTTTATTTATTTAGTTAACTATGAAGCTATGAGCCCAAGATAAAAGCACAATAATGTTTTCAGTGCAAACTCATTTGCTTGTATAATCATAGAGATCTGAATTCAATTCAGTATCTATACATTTTGGTATCTTGAGTTTTTCAAAAACTGCAGATGATCATCCTATGAGCAGTATTGGTATTAAACTACTAAAACATCACATGATTACAATATCCTATGCTTATATAAGCTGTTAAAACAATAGCAAACTCTGCATACAGTAGTGCCACAAAATGTGAACCTTAATAATCAATTGGTGCAAGAAGGTTTACGCATTAAACCACTATCTAGTAACTACTTGCCCAATATCACCAGACTAGTTTCTAGCTTGTGGCTTTCATCAGTGAAGAGTCTTGGATTTGAGAGCACTATTTTAAGACTTAGTTGCAGTATTCTCAGATTCAAGGCTTTTTGCTAATGAAAGCTACAACTTAGAAATTAGTCTGGGAATATTGGGTGAGTAGGTGTGAGATATTATCCATGAACTTTCATATATCCATTGATTACTAAGAGATGCACTGAATAACACTATTGTATAGAGAGTTTTCTACTATTTTAATGGCTTGTATAAGCATAGTAAATGGGGATCATGTGATGTTATAGTGGTTTTAAACATTTATTCAAGCTTCTATGTAAAAAAGTAAAAGTTTTACAAAAATATAAAAAAAATTATATAGTATTTTTCTCAAATGACGATTTAATAGTGGCAGAACAAAAGAAAAATACTTTTTAATTTACATCACAAAGCTTAAAGTTTATACTGATGCCATTTGAAAAAAATTCATTCAATTATCTAAGTTGAGACTTAGAAATCACTCATAAACTTGTAGTTCTCAAGCTAGCATCTTTTACTGATGGGCTATTTGTTCAAGGTAACTTTCTTTTGGTAGCTTAAAAACTGAACGAAGAAAATAAAAAAAGAGTTTATTTGAATATTATATAATATTTTTAAACTTTAGTAACATATTTTTTACAATTGTATTATTTTAAAATCTTGGATATTATTATAGAGTAGGAATCCCTATATAGTATTTTGAATTTCATGACTAACCAATAGCTAAGTTTCTTTATTCAAATAAAAGAAAAAAATATTTAATACTTATAAAAAGAAAAAAATGTTTTAAATATAATTTAAAGTTATAAAAATTTACCAATGGTACATCAAAATGCCAAAATTGATTTAAATTTTTTTCCTATACCCCTGCTCTTTTAATACGATGGGTTATCTATACAAAAGCATTTTATAGACCTTAAATTGAGTTCTGATGTGGAATTTGCACTAAGTAAATACTTCATTTTCATCTCACTAATTATTCCAGTTTTTTTATTAATTAAATAAAATTGTGAATTTATGCATAAAACAGAAATGTTTATCCATTTCAAATTTATCTTCATGGAATATATCAGTGTTGACCAAATTTCATATTTGCAAGAGTCATTTTCTAAAATTGTAGTATATTCAAGAGTCACCTTAAAATTTTTGAAATATTTAACAGAAACAAATATTTGTTTTGGTATTTTAAAACAATAATTATTAATTGTACAAAATATCAAGAGAACAAATTAATAAAAAATATTTATTATTCACTTGAAATTATACCCGATTAGTAAGAATATTAAAATTTGGTTTAGAATTTATCAATGAAGCATTCAATAGTTTTGTAAGATATTAATTCATCAGTAATGCTTAATATTTTGATTTTACAAACTTCATTGATGAGTATAATGCTTCACAAAAACATGTTTCAAATATTGACATTGGTTTATACTTAAGGAAATAATTTTTTATCTTTCTGAATATAAATGAAAAATAATTATCTGTATTGCTCAATTAGGTTAGTAGAAGAAGTTGATATTTGAAACTCAAAGTAGAAGAATACATGTGATAACATTTGAATTAAAACTGTACAAAGAATAACAACATTATTGGACAAAGTCGGACAAAAAACGAATAAGTTCAAGCAATGTATTATATTACCAAGAAAGAAACACACACACACAAAAACATAGAAATTAATGACATAAACAATCATTAATAAATTGCCATTCCAAAAGAATAAAGTATGTATCACTTCAAAATAAAATGTAAATACATTATGCTAATATAAATTATGTCATGATTTTATTTCAAAAGTTATGTGAGATCTGCCTTGAACTATCGAAAAAGCTGCATATGGTTGTCAAGCTGTAATTTGTCCAGAGTGGGTATATATCTTGCAAATAATTCATAAAATTCTAATAAACAACTTCATATTTGCTTCATAGGATGTATCTAGAGTTGATATTTCAAAGTGCAGTTTAAAGATTGAGAATGATGAAACATTAATAAAGTAGAATATTGATTATAACAATGTGTGATGTAATATGGATACTCTATTACTGAAGTCTGGAGTCTCTCAGCCATTTTGCCCAGAAAAACTTATTAGTCACCTTTTCCTTTCTAGTCCCTATTCTAAGTTTTTTCCATATTCTTCTCTATCCGGATCCATCTCATTTCTACACCATCTTTGTTCAGTCTATGGCCTTTATATCTAGATTCCTCCTTCCTTTCTGTATAATCACAGTTTATATTTATTCTCCCACAACATCATTATTTTTACTCTTTCTGCTTGTAAGCATTTACATTCATTTTGCAGATGCCTAATATTTTCCATACCTTCCTTACATAACTTGTAGACTAAATCACCCACATTTCTCCATTTATGTATATACTTTTTTACTTCTATATATATTTAAACTCTGTTTAATTTCCATACTAGTTCTTCATATTTCCAGCTCCCTATTTTTTATTAATGCATCTATTTTTCTATCCCATTCTTTGTTACTATAGCACTCAACAATCCTCCTAACACAATCATATCTTCTGTTTATACAAGTATATTGACATAAAATCTTTGTTCAAATCTTCTGCATACCATACTACTTTTCTCACTCATCTTGTTGCCAATTGTTTACTCATAGCCCAATTAAATACTACTTTGACTATTCTTTTACTATTCATAAAATGCAATCTACTGAACATTTTCATTTTGCTTTTTGCATCTCTCATATAAAAACTGGACCACCCCATCTCTCCTTGAATTGGATCCTTTGCCACTCTTACATCTGCATCTAATGCATGTTTATCTACTTTTCTTTGTAGTTTTTCTAAGTAATCTCATACCTCTTTATTAATACATAATGCATTGTTACCATAAATTAACCTTGTTACTGCTTCTCTCTTCTATACAATTCTAGCTACATTATATTTATTAAATGAAAACATTGCTAATTTCTTTATCAGTCCATTTCTTTTCTTTGCTTCATTTATCACTTTTTTCTCCCATTTATCCAAGCAATTTCTCTGATCATTTAAGAAGATTCTTAATTAGTTATACATATTCATCACATTTATCTTATATCCCCCAATAAAAATTCTTTCTCTTCTTTCCCCCCAACAATTATCATTATTACTTTTGATTTTACATCACTAAATTAAATTCCCATCTCCTTACCCACTCTTATGCATGTCTTCAGCATAACTTCCATATCTTACCTATTTCCTGTGCAATGTTATCAGTAAATAAAAGATCTTATAATATATATACACTCCCTTGTCATCTATTAATGGTATCTCTATCCCTCTTCCTAGTCTTTCTATTGCTCTCCATTTCTCTCAAATATAACAAAGCAAAATAGGTGATATAGGACATTTTTGCATTATTCTCACTCCATTTTTAACTCTGATTCTATGGTAGCCAACTTTTCACACAGTAGCACCTAGTGCAAGTCATAGTAACCAAATTCCTATCTAGTACTACTCATCCAATATCCCCAGACTAGTTTTTAGCTTGTGACTTTCATCAGTGGAGAAAGCCTTGGAGAATTTGCTATTGTTATAAATAGCTTGTGTAAGCATAAGATTACCGGTCATGTGATGTTTTGTTAGAATATAGATTACTTGATATTTAAATTTTTTTTTAGCATATTTGTTTCAAATTTTATACATTTTGTAATTCCATATAAAATAATATCTTTAAATAGTTTAAACATAGATCAAAATTAAACTTTAAATTCGATAAACAATATATTTAGAATTTTTAACAGTAAATTATTTAAAAATAATAAAGTTTAGTAAATAAAGGATTATACCACATATTAATCTAAAATATTACTTACATTGTCAATGAACTAGCAATTATGATGATTAAATTAAATTAAAAATATATCGTAAATTTTTTTATTGTTTTTAAATATTTTAATTAAACTGCAAAAAAAAAAAAAAAAAAGTCCAATAAATAATAAAAAAATAGTTGTGAAAAAATAACTAATTAAGCATTACCATTTTAATTTTTTTAAAAAAAAAACGCATATACTTAAATCATAAATTTTTATTAAGACAACGGTTTATATTTTCATTTTTTTACGCAATGTATTTTATAAAAGCTGTTTAATAACTGCTTTTTAAGTATTTAATAGATATTTATGTACGTATGTGACTATAAGTAAAAAAAATAATGAAATAACTTATAGTCCTCTCTATCATTCCCCTGCCAATAAACAGTGAAAGAAAAACATTACTCATCAGCTTTATTAATACATTGTACAGTCTTAGTACCCGCATTTATATATGTAATATATGCGGGATTCGAACTCAGACTTTCACACGACCCACAACTCTCAGTGCCATCTTATATTGCTGACCCACTTGATCACGCACATGTCACCACAATTCTCAGTGCCATCTTATATTGCCGATCTACCTGATCACACACATATAGTTTATCTTTTCAACCAACATGTGTGTGATCAGGTGGGTCAGCAATATAAGATGGTACTGAGAGTTGTGGGACGTGTGAAAGTCATCAGCTTTATCTAAATGTTGAGTGGCAAAGTTTGATGATTTTCCATGTTCTTTTATTGTCTAGATAAGAATATCTTGATACCCATTAATTGCCCAATAATGGTTATGGACCAGCTATCTAAAAAAAATGACTTAAGTCTAATTGGAATTAAAAATAATAATTCAAGTTTGTTTTTAGAATAAAACTCTTAATTTGTGGCCATCCCCTCCCTTTTCTTTTACACACTCTTAGATCATACATATATATCAATAATCATCAGTTTTAACTGGAGGATAGTCATCTCTTTAAATTTATTAAAAACTTTCAATCTATAGTTTCTTTTCCAACATCTCTTCAGTAAAGATTTCTATCTTACCCATTCATTTTCCATATGGTCTTTTTTAATTTTTTTTTAAAATTTTCTGGCTTCATTTTAGAAATTTTACTTGATCATCATAATTATTTTAAACATAATATGGTTATCATTTACTTTGCTTACAGAAGCTGTTAAAATTGAGGTAAAACTCTCCATACAGTAGTCCTACCCAATGCAAGCAAGTGTAATTAATGGATCTAGGTATAGTGCTTTCAGATTCAACATTTCTCATTGATGAAGGCTACAAGCTAAAAACTAGGCACTAGATAGCTATTTTATGCACAAACATTTTTGAATCCATTGATTATTCTGGCTTGCACTGGGTGGTACTACTGTATTGAGAATTTTGCATCTGTTTCAATTATTTTCAACCATTATCAGTCCATTGCAAGATGATCTCTGGAAATTTTAATTCATAGCTGCTCTTCTCCATAGCATGAAAAAGAACTTTCTTAACTCATTGTTTTCCTGAAGATTTGTGATGATGGTATTTTAGTTGTATTACTAATAGTTGAATGTATTTGAAATATTTAAATAAAGTTAAATTTATCATAAAGACATTCAATATTCATATTAGATGATGGAAATAGTACAATATAAAAATACAACTTTCTTAACTCATCTATCTGTCTCACACATGATTTTTGTAAGCCTTTTCTTGTAATCTTTTGGGAATAAATTTAAAGCTTCAATTGTCTATTTATTGTTAGCTTTTAATATGTCAAGCCAAATTCCATTTTAGCCTTTTAAATTTACAATGGTATCAGTCCATATCTGCTTGTTCTCTCATTCATTTATTTTATTTTAGATACCTCTTTGCTATTCTTAACACAATTTCTTTACATTTTGTCATGGGACACAAAATCTCTGTATTTCACCTCTTCTAAGGTCTACGTTCAAACTTCATATGTAAAAACTGATGAAATGGATTGGTTAAAAACCATTCTCTTCAAGCATATAATCTCATTTTTTTTAAATATTAAATTATTTTTATCAAAAGCACTACATCCAACTTTAATTATATGATAATTTTCATCTATTTTGTTTTGTAGTTGTTAACTTTATTAAGTCATAATTACAATCTGTGTTTTCTTCTATGAAAAGGCATTGAATGCTATTTTAATTATTTTGGCATTTATCTGTAGTTGTACTTTGCTAATTTTATCTGACAATTCCTGAGACATTTTTTGATTTAGATTAATATTTTAAAAGTTTATTCACTGTGGAAATGTTTATAGAGTCAAAGTAATTTCATAATCAACAAATACAAAACAAATAACAACTTGTATTTCATTAAACATCATATGATACTATTTTTTATGCTTGCTTATAACTGTTATTAAAACAGACAAAAACTCACTATACATATTGCCACACAGCAAGCTAGAGTAATCAATGGATGCCAGAAGGCTTGTGCATAAAATCGCCATTGGATGAGTAGACACTAGATGGGGATTTTATGCACAAGCCTTCTGGCATACATGGATTACTCTAGCTTGCTGTGCAGCAATACATATAATGAGTTTTGCCTGTTTGTATTCCATTAATTATTTCCATAACATTTTTTAATATTTGGATATTATTTAACTAAAATTATTTTTAAAAACTCTTGTACTTTTGGTTGATTTGAGGCTAAAGTTTTTCTAGACATGTTACAATGCTCATCATAAAGGTTTTATATAACAATCATAAAAGACTGATAGATCAATCATTTTTAATATTTTCTGTTTAACTTTTTAAAAATATTATTCTTCCCATAATTTGGTACATCTTTATCATTCAAATATTCCTTATTTTTTCATTTGCTTTACTTAAAATATCAATAATAACTATTATTTTCTGGTTTTTATTTATTTCAGATTTAATTGCATATTTTATTTATTTAAAATACTTTATAAGTCAGATTATGTTATAATTGTAGAAGCTATTTTTTCTTGTGTATGTGTGTTTTTATTACATAGGTTTTTTTTAAAATATAGAACTCTTCTGCACTTCATGATATAATCTCCTAATAATAGTGCTATCATTTAGACCTATTGCTAAAACAACTTTTTTCAATACTAAGATAATAGCCAACTCTCCATACAGTAGTGCATCCAGTGCAAACAATAGAAATCAATGGATGCTACAAGGTTTGTACATACAATTCCTATCTAGTGCTTACTCATTCAATATCCCTAGTGAGGGATTTTATGCACAAATCTTCTAGCATCTTTTGAAAACTATGGCTTACACTAGATGACATAATTGTATGGAGAGTTTGCTATTGTTTTAATAGCTTGTGTAAGAATAGGAAACAGTGATCATGTGATGTTTTATGTGGTTCAATATTAAGATACTGATTTATGCTTTTAAGATTTTTATTCTTTGCTATAGTTGTCATTGCCAATTCACAGTCATACTTTTCTGTATCATGTTTAACTATTTTACCAAATTTCAAATATTCATTTTTACTTAATGGATAATAATTCAATGTTTTTAAACAGTTAAAAGTCTTCAAGAGTGTTGTTACTTTTTTATACCAGCTATTTTTGTAACAGTTCTTAATAGATTATTAATTATCTTCTTACTGATCTTATTCTAGTGAAATCATCTTTGCAACTCTAAAGATTATTAATATTTTAGAATGATTTGTAAATTTTAATTTAAATTCATTATAATATTTCTGTAAGTTACAAATATTAATTGTTTGTATAGTCATAAACAATGAGGATTTCCAATTCCTCAAAAAAGCTTTGTGATAAATGCTTAGCCAGAGCCAACATTTAAAATATCTCTGTCAGAACCCCCCCCAACCCCTGGCCATGGTTTCATGCTTTGGCACTCCTCCGAGAGGTGCCGGGGTCAGACATTAGATTTAAAAATACCAACCCAAAGCCAATCACTTATCTAAAAATTATCTATTGAGTGGAAAATCTGAAAATTTCAGACACCTACATGTCTTTAAACCCAGCTATCCTACTCAAATAGCTATATGGGGCTGATAGATCTTCAGCCATACCATATATTAGTATTTTTAGCAATATAACATCGCATAAGACTTAAGGCAGAGACTATAAATAGTCAAAATAAGAGTCATAGATCACATGACCCCATTCTCTTAAGCTTGTTGTTTATTTTAGTTTTGCATTAAGAAAAAATCTTATATTTTATGGATCACAAACCTTATCTGGAACCTATTAACTACAGGGCAGTTTTGAAATGCATATTTTCTGTTAGTTGAAATATAATCCATCTCTCTTATATTAGAATCATTTGGATGCTTCCATGTTTATTTTCGTTTAACCTTTTTCTTAAAAAAAGATATTTTATATAGATAATTTTTTTCAGTGAATTCTACAATTCTATTTTCTCTTTTATTTCTAAGTCTAAATCTAAATTTACCCACAGTATTTTTAACTTTAAATTCGTTTTTAATTCTAGTATTAAAATTTTCTATAAGTTTTAAAATATTTTTTGGTATGATTCAAAACATTCTGCTCATCTAAATAAAAATTCTTTACTTTTTCATAAAATAAAAACGTGTCGACTGATAAATTGTATTCGATTTCTGTCATTATTAAGCAAAATAACTAATTTTGTCATTCTATCAAATTTAACATCAATCATTACAATTTTGTCCCTCAACTTTTTATTTATAGCGAATCCCAATTTGTTTATGCTTCTAATATTAGTTTTTTTTTTAATCTATACTAAATTACATGCCACTTTTCAAATAAATTGTTCATTTTTTTTTCTAGCTTTACAAAGACAACATTATCTTACTTATTATTAGACAGTTTTATTCAATTCATGTATTTCATATCTGCTTAAAAGTGATATATAATTGCAGTAGCTAAATCAAAGATTTTCATAAAATATCCACCTTGGTCTGTAATTGAGGGATTCTTAGCACTCTTTACCTTTTTCAATGACAGTGTCTTGATTGATGACTTAAAATGAGACTATAATATCGAGTGTTGACCATTTCTGGATCAGCAACAGCATTCTTCCAAGTTATCAGATGATTACCATAGGTGATAATGGTGAGGAGAAGGGGTAGATGGACATTCATTTTATGAGATTCAGCTAACACATTAAATCTGTTATGGAGGTTATTGCTAATTAGAGAAGGAAACATAAAACCCCTTTGTCTTGTAATTTTTTTGTTTTTTATGAGTATGTCTACAGGCATCATTACATTTGGTATTGAGACTTAGTTAAGTATAGCTTTGATGTCTTTCCTTGCAGAAATAGACACGAGATTACTCAGGTTGTAAACCTGTGAAATTTTCATAAAGTTTATTTATTGAGAGATGATATATTAAGAATAGCCATGTGTGGAATATTAGATCATTGAAAAAAGCTGGAAAATTTGAAAATGTGAAAAGGGAGATGCATATAAATAATACTGATATTATAGAATTAAGTGAAGTGAGATGGGAGGGATGTGGGATGTAAGTAGTGATATACCAGTTAATGGTGTTGGTGTTGCTGTTGGAAGGTAAACTTGGGATAGTGTGACAAAGGTAGATTGTATTGATGATAGACTGTTGCTGATGAGAATAAATACAAATACTATGGATTTGGTAATTGTACAAGTTGTATGCCAATTACCATTCATGATGATAGTAAAATTGATGAAAGATATATAGAAAATTATCTAATGTGAAGAATAAAATGCATGTATATTGCTATTGGGTGATTAGAATGCTGTTGCGGGGAAAGGCAAGGAAGAAAAAACTGTTGGAAATTATAGTATATCCTTCATTATATATTACCATATTACATTACAAATCTTACTATATGTTCTAAAGATCTGATTGGCAAATATTTAATATTTTTTGTCATATCTGCTGAGGCAGATGAACCAAAATACATATATAGTGTGAGAAAACTTATTTGTTCAGTTGTAGCAGTAGCAAATTCTCCATACACTAGTGCTGCTGATTGAAAAGCCTTAGAAAAAACTGTGGAAGATTTGTGCATAAAATTCCCATTTGTCTGGGAATAGAATTCAGTGTTATACATTACACACATTCTACTTATTATGGATTTTTTCTTTATTTCCTTATGCACTGATTTAAATAACATTTCTATACCTTCTCCAACCATTTTTTTTGAAATCAATATGCCACCTAGCTAATTTCAGTCACAATGTATCAATATGTTGTGATGTTTGAATTGACATTATTTAGCATTATACAAATTAAGCTTGCAGTTTTTAATTTCAGACATGTGTATAGTATTTTGATATTAGTTTGTGAATTTTTTTTTGTAAATAATGAGATATTTGATTTTTTGTGGATTCTCTCTGGCATCTCTTTTATACATTGAAAGAGAACATGCATAAACTTAATTATTATCCATTTTTTATCAGAATATTATTTCATTCATTATTATAAGTAAGTTATATAATAATTAAAAAAAATAATTAAAAAAAGCTTCTCTTCATAATGTAGATTTTGGAAAAAAAAAATTGTTTTTTCGATTGTAAATTTTGTAAGACACATGATATTTAACTTATTGAGAAATGTTAGAATCCAAATATTTTGCTGCTATGTTTATTATACTTTTATATAATATTTTAAAAATTGTAATGTGTATATATATGATTTAAAACTTTTAATATATATATATATATATATATATATATGTAATATACAAATCAATATATATATATCAAAATACAGTACAATTTATATAAATTATATTCTTTTAGAAGTACTTTCGACTATACACTTTGTAGTCTTTATCAACTATATAATGTTGAATAATCAAAACGAGACAACCCTTAACAATACCCATAGTTCAATTCAGATTTCCCACAATTCTGTTATCTTAACATTTATTGTGGGAAATCTGAATTGAACTATGGGTATTGTTAGGTTGTCTTGTTTTGATTATTCAACGTTATATAGTTGATAAAGACTACAAAGTGTATAGTCGAAAGTACTTCTAAAAGAATATAATTTATATAAATTGTACTGTATTTTGATATATATATATTGATTTGTATATTACATATATTGTGAAACGAATACAGATATCAAACTTTATTATATATATATATTGTAATAAGATGGGGTGGGTATAGGTGGAGGAAGTGGAAGGAAAAGATGGTTTGAACTGGGTGATGACAAAACATCATCATCAAGCCCAGTCAATACAAAATCAATAATTTAAAAAAGTATATATAATTAATTTTTAAAGATATAAGAGTATGAGATTAGAGAATCTCTGAGATCGTTAAGAGATCAGCCAGCTAACTCAGAGAGCAATTAAAAGCATAATTATAAATTCACCAGCATTATAATAAAAGTAATTATAAGTAATATTAATACTCAAAATACCATTCATTATCATGACTGATCCACAATAAAATATAATAAAATCAACAGTCAACCTTGTGACTGGATTGGAAATGGGTTTTCTTGAGCCTTTGCCAGCTTGGGCAATTATTTAAACATAACTTGGATGCATCAGCTTAGTGCCCATCCATTAAAATACCCAATAATCAGAAATAAAAAGAATAATGCTGGAAGATAAAAACATGCTGATCAGCATCAATGCTCAGGCCACTTGTACTGGCCAACTATAAACTTAACTTTTAAATAAGACAAATAAAATATAGTACATGGGTTTAAAGAATATTCTCTTTTGCACCAACCAGGATGATGATTAATCATCACTGGATGCCCCAAAATCATTAAGTACACATCCCATTTATCCATGCATGAATCTAGCTCAGAGAACATAAGCTCTATTACTGTGTGTGACCAAGAGATGATGGAAACAATTTTAACAATTAAATAAGTTTATCAATAACAATACAAAATGGTATTTAGGGTCTGATGTTGAATAATATACAATATAAAAAAATTATCATATTTGTGACTGACAAAATTACTATACAAAATTCAAATTATTATGTTGATTTACATAATTACTATTTAAAATTCAAATTATTACATTGATTTACAAAATTACAATCTACAATTCAAGTTATTACCATGGTTTACATATATATGTGCACAGATGCACGATTTATAATAAACAATTAATATTCAAAAACAAACAATGATCAAAATTTGCATATATGTCCTATTTTAGTTTGTTACAATAATAATATATTTTACTAATTAATTCCATTTAGAAAACATACATAAATTTCACACATATACATGTGTATAAACAAAACATAGATATAATTTAAAATTAGTACCAGTTTATAAGTTCTCTCTCTCTTTTTTTTAAACTAAATAAAGTCAACTTTTGTTTGACAGGTACTTGTTAATTAATTATCAATGTCTCTAAATATAAAATGTCTCTTTTTTTAATAAATGAAAAATAAAATTGTTTTATAGAATTAAGAAAATATAAATTTCAAAATGTCTTTCTGCTTGATTAGTTAATGCTGATGAAGTAGGCAAGGTGAGAGAGGAAAAATGAATATGTGAACTGCAGCTCTTCATGCCATGATAAGTAGATAGCCAGGCATGGACTAAGTATACAATGCTCCATGATATCATGACAAAATACCTCATTTGTAAGCACTGCCCCTTCTCAGTACCTAGACAGATAATTCATAAGAAGTAGTATCCAGAAAAAAAAATCAGGCACTGAGCCAACCCTGCTCATCTCTTGTGAGTCTTAGAGGCTATAAATGAAGTCTATTCATGAGACCAAGGCCTATTCATGAGGCTTACATATATATTGCTTGTCTACTCTGGGAGCTCAATATCTAGGTCTAGACAGTGCTGAGCCTATACTTTGGAGCAGTATGAATACACTGCATCCAGGCAGCATTGCTCAACTATACACCCACCATAAACATGAAAAGTACAAATTCACACATTACTTTTAAAATGTCATTTTACTAAAAAAATTATTTAAAAATTCGTTATTATATATACTTTTTTAAATTATTGATTTTGTATTGACTGGGCTTGATGATGATGTTTTGCCATCACCCAGTTCAAACCATCTTTTCCTTCCATTTTCTTCCTCTATACCCACCCCATCCCATTACAAATGGTGCTCAACTTGGGGTGCCAAATGTAACCAGACCTGTTACAACCCCTTTACTACCTCGGTTGTAGCAATTTCCTGATTAGCATATTATAGGAAGGCACCATCGATTGGCTTTCCCCAATATAGACATCACCCCCTACAACAATATTTCCTGATCATCAGAGGATGTAGCACCGGAGAGGCTGGAAGCATCTAGAAATTTCTGTGTTTGGTTTCCCCAAATGGCACCATTATAGTTCCATTTCACTACAACCTGACTTACCCAGGTCTAGTTATGCCAGACATAGCTCAGGAGGCATGAGATTTTCATGAACAAGTGCAATGAATAACAAGTGATGCAACATGAACAATGGGATAACTAAAATTAATTTTAAGTAACAATTTTATTTAACAACAATTTTAAGTAACAATTTTATTTAACAACAATTCATTTGCAAGTTCTTCTAATAAAGTTTCTTCATATCCATGTGAAGATTTATTTTCAGTTCAATTATGAGAAGTTTTTATTCATACACAATCAATATGCATGTAAGCATTTGCAATTCATATAGTACTTCATTATTTTTAAATTTATGATAAGTAAGTAAACAGGTAATGTAAGAAATTCTGGGTTTGTGGACTATTCATAATCCAGTCAAGTATCAATGTGTATTTATATGCATAAGTTTTATTATTTTATTCATTCACGGTCCATTGTGTTTTTTTGGTATTCTACAATAATAGCACTTAAAGAATGTAATTTGTTGTATAATAAAGTTCTTCTTTCAATAGTTCTTTAACAATTTACATCTTTAGTTATTCAGTTAATTCACAGAGAGCAGTACAATATATGAAGACAACAGAGATCATAATGAAGATAACTGAGAGCATTTTATTTAATTCAGAGTTTCACTTAGTTCTTATCTGTAGTCTTTAGGTAGTTGTCATATGTAATGTGGCTTAAATTAACTCATATATGAAGATATTATTTACAGACAAGAATATTTATTATTCCAGTTAATTTTGGGTGAGTCAAAGTATAATAAGTATATTTCTATTCATTGTTATCCAAATCCAGGTTTGAATCCATAATATAAGCACATTTATATCCATTGGTTATTCAGGTAAAACATAAGTGTATGTATTTCCATTGGTTATTCAGGTAAAATGTAAGTGCATGTATTTCCATTGGTTATTCAGGTAAAATATAAGTGTATGTATTTCCATCTGTCCAGATATCAATTCACCTTGCAAATGCATTTATTTGGTATTCCCAATTTCATAAGACATATATATGACCTATATACATCAATAACTCTAGGTATATCATTGTACATTTAATCATGACACATTGTTTTGGTATTCTTACCTCTCAACTCATATATATATACATGTTTTAATTCCGTGTTTATATTCCTTTTCTCAGAATTTTCAAATAATAAATAAAATTAAAAAAAAAAAGATTTTCTTAATCTTTCAATGCACATAATCATTAACTTTTATTGACGTACTAATTCATATTTAAATGTTTAAATTTATTCATAATATAGTATAAATTTATTAAATACATTCATTTTGTATAAATACATTCATTTTGTATATTTTCCAATTTTATCTGGGTTATAAACACGTTATTATAATTTGGTTAGTTATAGTTATATATAATAGCTCAACATTTCTAATTCTTCCAGGTATACTTATTTTTATATCAGTAATATAAATAGTTATAAGTATTCATTTTTTATATTTTATTTTAATTCAGATGTGTTTGTATATAAGAAATTAATCATTTATGATTTACCTTATTAAAAATGCCTTTTGATTATAGATATTCATGACAATTACATATTCATAATTTATCACTAATAAACGTATTTTCACATAGCTATAATTATTCATAATTTAATTTAAGTAAGACGTTTTATTTTTGTTTTTTATAAATGCATAGAAATATTTAATATTTCATGAAATTGTTACCTTATTCTATCCAGTTTGTTCCTTCACTTCAGATTAACACTGCATTCAAAAAGGGGTCATTTTATTTAAGCTGAAAGGCATTATTTACTTTCCATGATATTCACCCAGGTGAATCTTGGAGGTTCATGGCTGTGGACAAAGAGATGAAACTATTATGATTAGCCTTCCATTCTTATGATTTCATTATTAATACTTTTTTTATCATTAGTAATGTGGTTGTAAATATTATATTCCAAAGTTACTAAAATCACTGGTCAACTAAACAGTTAAGAAACTCTTAAATAAAATTTAACTTTTTAACTCTTTCACTTCTTTTAACTGCTCTTAAAATCTTAAAAAAAATCTTTTTAAAATCTTTTCTGAACTTCAAACTTAACTATTTACACCCTGCTCTGGATTGATTCTCTAGCACACCCACTATATATATATATATATATATATATATATATATATATATATATATGTAACAAATCATATATATATATATATATATATGATTTGTTACACAGCTTTCATTTAAGCCTGAGTGCTTTTCTCTTCTTAAGGATTGGCCATTACTTTTAGCAGGATAGATAAGGGATCATGAGGATTAAGCCATGTTTTTCAATTTGATAACTTTGCCTTAGCAAATATTATATTTAGTACAACAACATCATTTCAAAAATTAAAATGTACTATTTTTAATAAATGCCAGCGCTAAAATTATAAAATCAATAATGAAGGTTTATCTTTTTTTTCTCAGTTATAGAAAATAATGATTTTCTTTTAAATTTACAAACTTTTTGCTTTATTTTTTAAAAAGAAGAGAGATCAAGTTCTTTCATACACATCTGCCTATTTTTTTAGGGGGGAGGATAAAATAGCTCTTAGAATACATACACACATGGAACTGAGTTTCTGTTTCAATATATATATTTAAAAACACAATTATAATCATATTTTGTTTTTGGTACACACTTATTTATAGTATTGTTAAAAAATAAGCATATAATAAAAATATAAATTAAAAAAACCTGTAATTTTTGTTATTTATTTTAAAAAAATATTAAAAAACCAAAAGGCTAATAATTTATCATAATGCAATCAATTGTATTCCTTGATATTTTCTTATGATTTCAACTGACCACCAGTGTTCAATATAACTATCATATTAAAATGTATATTTTTATACAACTAGTATACATTTATACATACATGTATATTGCTAAAAGATGATTGCCTTAACAACAGTTTGAGATTATTGATTGTTATTGATATTTGGATTGTCTAAGTGTTAACTGATTTCTATAAATTTATATATACATACATACATAAATAGTAAGTGAATTGAAAAAAAGAGTAAAAAAAACTTTAATGATAACATTTTTGAATCAGAGTTCATCAATCTCATGAAGACATCCTTTGATGTTAAAGGAAGTTGGTTGTTGAAATGAATGATGGGAAGATTATTTTGTTTTGTATTTATATGTTGTATGATTAGCTGAATTTAACTTGAAAAGATTTATTTATTAATAGATGAAACCATGGTTGTGTAAAAATTTTAGTAAAATTTTGTTTTTTATTTGGCTAGTTTTGTAGTGCTATATGAAAATGTATTTTATACATAAATATATATAATTATATAACCATTATAAATTTATAATAAATTAATAAAAACATAAATATATAATAGCAATTACAAAAGATATATATTTGTAAATATGCAGAAAAGCTCTTTTGAAGCATGATTTTATGCCTTTATTATTGTAAAGTTTATCTGTTTTAAGCATTAATATATTAATACACACAGAGCAACATCCATTGTTTCATAATAGAAATAAAGATAACAATAATTGTATGTAAATAAAATAAAATCTGAATAAAAATTATGACAGGGCAATCAAGATTGATAGAAAATTCAATAAAGGTTGAAATAAGTTAAAAACATACTTTATATAACTTTATATATACTACCTTATTATATAATTTTCCAATCACTTTTAATTGGCCAGCTATTCATGCAATTACCTTTGTTATGCCCAATATAATATGTTTCACATATTTGTCTCCATTTTGGATTTTTAATAAAAAGAGCATAAAATCATGTGCAGAAAAAGGCTTTTCATTATAATTATAAGTATATATTTAGTAACCCTTGTTATATACTGATATTTATATTACTATACTATAAATTTACATGAAAGAAACAGCATAATGGATTTTATTTATTTCCATGTTTTATGATAACACATCATACATAATACTTTTAACATTATAGATTTTACAGAATGTGAAATATGAATATTCTAATGAACCCATACATATCTTTAGACATTTTAAACATTTCATAAATATTAACCTTTTTGTTTTTTATTCTTATTTTTGTTTTATTTCTTTTGTGTGTGTATGTATATATATATATATAAATTTATAAATAAATATTTGAAAATATATATATTTATAAATAAATATTTGAAAATACAGTACTTACAAGTTTATAAAAATATATATATATATAACCATTACTTAGAAGCGCTTTCAACTAACTTATAGCTTTGTCAACTATCACTTTTAAAATGTCAGCCTTCCCATAATTCCATGATGTCAACTTTCCCATAATTCTGTGATCTTAACATTTGCTGCTTGCCTATTAATTAAATCTTGCTTATATTTATGTATTAACATCGCCTCTTTAATTTTCCTTTTATTATTATTTCTTTCAGTTTCCAATATTTTTACATTGTTATAATTAAAATTGAAACCATATATACATGCTTTAAAAAAGTAAAAGAAAAGAATTTTAAATTTGCAATAAATAATAATTGGAATGAACAAATTTCTAAATTTAGAAAATTTACATCTGAAAATAATCTTGTGTGTATAAAAGAGGATAAAGGTTTATTGATGTGCTTGTTACTAAAATCAGATTATGAAAATAAAGTTATTACTCAAATGAGTATTCTTAATTTTATAAAGATTAATAAGGTAAATATTGAAAGTTCACATGTTCAATTTGTTAATAGCATTTTAAAAAAAGCCAAAAATAATGTAATTGATAATAGTACTTATTATAGGATTTATCCCTCAGCTGCAGTATATCCTAGAATATTTTCAAATATAAAATTGCATAAAGAAAAAGAACATTACATTTAATGATTGATTTTGGGAGTGCATTTTATTATTAACATGTAAATTAATTGAGAAAATGTTACAGGAAATTCTTGGTTTTGGTATGTATACAATTTGTTCATCATTTGATTTTGTTGGTAAAATTAATAATGTTGTTATTGATAATTATTACATAATTTGTACCTTTGATGTCAGTGAAATGTATGGATCAATTGACAGAATGAGTTCTATTGAAATAATTAAAAATGCATTAATGTTAAAAAATGTTAATGTTAAAATAATAAAATTTGTTGTTGAAACATTAAACTTTATTGATAAAAGCATTTATGCAATTTTTAAGCACAAATTTTATAAAATGAATAATGGGTGACCCATGGGTCTTCCTATAGTTGCCCAAATATGTAATTTTGTTATATCTACATATGAAGAAAATATTTAAAAAAAGGAAAATTATCAGAGAGATATTATTTTATACAGTTGATATGTTGATGATGTTTTTGTTTGTGGAAAGCCAAATGCTATTGATGATTTGTTTAATGAATTAAATAATATAAAGGGTTTAAAGTGGATTAAAACAGATGAAAATTCAATGAGTGTTCAATTTTTAGATCTCAACATAACTAGAAACAAGGATAAACTGGATTACTATATGACTTTTAAACCAATAACAAAAAGAGGATATATTCCATATGAATCAAAAGTACCAATGTCACATAAAATGGCAGGCTTGAAGTCCTTTTTATTTAGAAATGATAACCTTTGTAAATATGTATCAGATAAAACTAAAAATATTGAAATTTATTATAATGAATTGTTCAATGTTGGATACAATTATCATTGTGTTTATTATACTGTTAAAAATTTTACTTCTAAATATAAAAATATTAATAATAATGTTAATTCTTCTGATAAAAAATTGTAGATATCAATACTATATATTTCGAATCAACAGGCAAGTTTCATTAAGAAAATTTATAAAGGAATATGTGATGTTGCATTTTATGCACCACCTATATTAAATAAATTAAACAATTCAAAAGATAAAACTTTATTGATAAATAAAAATTGTATTATTTACAAATGGACATGTAGGTGTGACAGTGTATATATAGGTGAATCATGGTGCACATTGGAAAAAAGAACAAAAGAGCACTTATTATTATTTAAAAGGATTCAAAATACAAAACAAAATGTTAAAAATAATGATACTTTATCAGCTTATGTCTGTTATGACCATAATAAATCATGTATATATGGTTTCAATTTTAATTATAACAATGCAAAAATATTGGAAACTGAAAAAAATAATAATAAAAGGAAAATTAAAGAGGCGATGTTAATATATAAATATAAGCAATATTAAATTAATAGGCAAGCAGCAAACATTAAGATCACAAAATTATGGGAAAGTTGACATCATGGAATTATGGGAAGGCTGACATTTTAAAAGTGATAGTTAACAAAGATATTTTTTATAAACTTTTAAGTACTGTATTTTCAAATATTTATTTATAAATTTACATATATTATTTTGAAGAAATACAGACATCGATTTGTAATATTATATATATTGTAACATAAATAAATGAGTTCAAATAGAAATAACTAAGTAAAGGTTCAAATATATAACACTATCAAGAATTATGGGGAAATTGTTAATAACCAGTATTATATGAAATCACGTGAAGTGAGTACACTAGTAATTCAATAAAATATAACTCAGGTATACAGGCAGTAGATCTTATCCACTTTCATTTCTTGGTTTGATGTTAAGTGCATGTTTAAACAAATACTAAGTGAATATGGTCTAGCAGGGCGCCACTAGATTATCTGAATCTAGACACGGTTATATCTGATAACCTTTCACATGTACCGGGTTTGAATCCCTTTTTGGTACTTTATTTCTAATAAAAATGAGAGATTTTGCTTTTTGAGCCATATCACTATAAGCACTAATAGTTAGGTAAAAGTAAAACATCTTTAAACCAAAGTGGAGTATATTAGACATAAATCATTTCTCAGATCTTAACATAACAAATGTGTTTCAATATTTTTATAAGTTCACTAGCTCAGATTATATATAACTAATTTAGGATGGCAATTCACTCATCCTTGCATGAAATAGATGATGGGATGTGGTTATAATAATACTAAGAAATCACTAAATATTATAAAATCAATATTTATTTATGGCCTTTAAACAGTTAAACAGCTCATTAATTAAAACGTTGATGACGATGATGATGATGATGATAATAATAACGATAATGACAAGGGTTTCAACTACAGCTCTAGGACTAAGCCTAAACATAAAACTAATTTTTATAAAGAAATTCATAATTATTGCTTAATTTTAGCATATTTACTTATATCTTAAATAACTAATATTCAACCATTGAGGATGATGAATAATCACACTTAACAAAGACTACACTTAATGAAATATATACGCCTCGTTTAATAAAACAAACTAATATTTATTACTACATTTCTAACATATACATAAAAATTTCTAGATAAATATGAAAATTGACATGAATAATAATAATAATTGATTATATAACAATCCTCAGATTAATTTTAAGTTCTTCCCCCTTTCCCTTCAAATGTATTTTGTATTAAGTTGGACGTCACATTGACCATGATTTTCACTCCATGAGAAAAGTATTTCAAAAAAAAAAAATATTATCTGCTCATTAGCACACATACTTTAAAAATCCAACATGTAAATAGAATGTAAAAAAAAAAAATGTTAGTAAAATTGAAAGAGCAAGTTTTAGAAAAAAGTTTTAAATTATTTTCTCCCCCTCCCTTCCAAGCGCTGAAATCTATACTGAACTTGAAACAAAATAATCTAATATTCTAATACTACTCATTATTCCACATTCACTTCCAATTATACACATATAAAAATATTATTATGTATGTGCGTGTTTTATCCCATGATAACAAAATATTATTTAAAACCAAAATAATAATATATTAGTTAAAACTAAAATCATAATACCATAAAAAAAAAATTGTTTTACACATTAATATTTCACAACTGTAAAATTAATAAACAAATCATTTTCATACATTCAAGATCATTTATGAAGCTCAAAGTTATTATTAGTAAGACATTCTTGTTTTTAATCGATCTGAATAGTCTTTAAAAGTTCTTTAAATAAAATATACCACTTTATTGCTAAAATGTTTATTAAGACTGATATCATAAAGAAAATAGATATAAAAAGTCATATTACCGATCTTTTGTTTGTGGCGAATTTCCAAGGGTTCAAACTTGTCTATATTTCTGCAGCTACTATGTGGGAACAATCTCTTTCTTGAGGTGTATAACTATTTAATGATGATGACTCTATTGAGGTTATTTGCTTTAGTGGACAATTTGGAAATCATTATATTAATTTTTCTTCTCTTCCTGTCAAGCATGTGGATGAAATACAGCAGTTGTTTTCCCATTTGTAAATTTTCTTGAGTTTAAAATCAGTTGTTGGAACAATTAATTGGACTTGATGATTAATATTTATCAGTAGATTAATTCATCTTCTTTGAATGCAGGTGAATGCTTTCTTCCTTCTATTAAAAACATCTTATTTATCTGGTCAGTTGAAAGGTGTAGAATATTATTTTAGACACATCTTTTCTTTCCTATGTGATGTGCAGCTTCCTCCAGATGGTCCGGCAAATGGAATATACATATAATTTTTCTAGCCCGCCATTTCTTATATTTTCAACATTCAAATTTGATAGTTTAATAATCTGAATCAATCACAATAATAATCTTAATAATAATTCAAAACAGCTTTTTATATCCAATTTTTAGCTACCTTAACCAATCAGAGATAGCATCACTTGCTATTTTTGGACAAATTTGTTTTAATTAGATCTCTAATTTATTTTCAACCAAATTATTTTTCAACTGAAAAGTTTAATCCTTTTTCCAGACACTTTTGTTTTAAAAAAAAAATAGACTCAATTCTTATTTCCTTTCTTTTGTTTTTTTTTTCTTTTTAACATCCAGGTAACACTTCAAATCTTTGAGCTTCCTTCTTTAGATCTTGATAAGACAATTTCAAAAATTATAGTTCTGACTCATTATAAGTTTCCAAAGTGAAACAATCATTTACAAAAAAAAAATTGCTACAAAGATCGATATCTGATTAAACAGATTTCCTCTTTTAACAAAAAAAATTGTACAAAAAAAATAATTTAACAGATTTAATACTTCCTTTTCTTTCAATATTTAGGAAATGTAAAATTTTGTATGTAATGTACACACATCCTTCATTCTTTCAAATCATTCATAAACTAACCTTAAATACTATAATTGCTAGCTTAGTAATTATAACCCAATTATTTAATTAAATCTGTAACTTTTAAATCCCACTTATAATTAAAGAAAAGCAAAATAAAAGTATAGAATAAAATATTAGAATTGATCAAGCATAGGTTAGTTTTAAAGAAAGTTAAAATGTTGAATATTTGAAATATAAAACAATTAAATAATTTACACATACATTGCCTATATGTATGCATTATAACTTTGCTTTTTAACAGAAAATTTAAATATTAAATAGTTTAAATGTGTGTATTACCTTTCTATCAACACACAAACAAATAAAGCATATAATTGTTGACCCATTCTTTCTCTGTTTAAAGCTTTTAGAACTGGACCTTGTAGGGTTTAAACTTGGATGCCCTACAACTTCCTTTATGGTTATATAAAATTGTGATGATGATTTTGTTTTACCTTTTCTACATGCACATTACTATAAATTTGGCTAGTGACCAAATTGTAATGGCACAACTTTCTCCCCCTTCGGATAAAATCATCAGCACTTTTGTTTTAACTATATTTAAAAAAAAAAAAAATCCTAACTAATAAATACTTATAATATATATAAAAAAAAAATTAACTACTGGTAAATATATTTTTCATTAAAAAACCTAAAAGTAATTTATTTGGAGATCTTTGCCAGGCTATTCTGCTGAAGTATAAGGGATCAAACTCCTAGCATTATAGGTCCCCTTATTCCCATCAAGAGCAGCAAGCATAAAGGCATTCTCTCCTATTTTCTTGGTAATTTGGAATGGCTTTTTCTTTTCAAACCATATTGTGGTCTGCATAAAAATGCACCTGTACATCCAGTCCCTTTTTAATATTTCCATTTTTCATCTTGACTGGATATTTATAAAACATATCTGGAGGAATTATTTTATATAACCTCCTATTACAAACTCCATTTAGAAATATGGACTCTTGGTACCTTATGTAATATGCCTTGAAGTTTTTCAGAGAGATTGACTCTCTATACCATACATACTTTATTTTTAAACTTTCCAGAAAGATCGACTCTCTGTACCATATATAATTCATCCTTAAATCTTCCAGAGAGATTGATTCTCTGGGCCACGTATAATTTATTTTTAAATTTTCTAGAAAGGTTGATTCTTTGTACCATATATAATGGACATTTAAACTCTTCAGAGAGATTGACTCTCTGTGCCATGTATAATTTATTTTTAAACTCTCTAAAAAGGTTGACTCTTTGTACCAAATATAAGGCACACTTAAATTTAACAGAGCATTTAAATTTTTCAGAGAGATTGATTCTCTGTCTGATACACACTGGACATTTACATTTTTCAGAGAGATTGCCTCTCTGTACCAGATATAACTTATTTTTGACTTTTCCAGAGCAGTTGAATTTTTCGAGAGTTTGATTTCTTTCGAGCCCGTGTTTTTGAGATTTGGACATTTACATTTTTCAGAGAGATTGCCTCTCTATACCATATATAAGGTATCTCCAATCTATTTAAGAAGACAGATTTTTGAAACCACACATGCTGGTTTGTTACTAGATTGAGAACTACAGACTGTTGAAACTTTTGTTCTCTTTCTAAAATAACTGGTTTCATCTCCCTTATTGCCTCTCTTAAATTAATCATCTTATTGGATGCATGAAGTTTTTCTTCCAATTCTCGTTTCCTTCTTTTCACTTCATGATCTATCCCAATCTGCTCTCTGTCCATCACCTCATTTACTTTCTTTACTGAGAGATTAGATTTTATGGCTACTATTGGCCTTTCCACTTCTTGTGATCTACTCTCCTCTATCAGTATATTAGCTGATTTACCTATTTCTTCCTCTAATCTCTCGCTCCTTTCTCTATTATCAGTAGTCTGACAATCTAGCTTATCTTTTAACACTAGTGACCTTTGACTACCTTCTATTATGCTCTCTATGGATTGACATATCCTTTGTCCTAGACTTTCCATACTTTTCTTACTCTCTTCTCTTAGACTTTCTATATTTTGCTTACTATCTTTTCTTAGACTTTCTATATTTTTCTCTATCTTTTGTTCTAGATTTACCATACTTTGCTTACTATCTTCTCTTAGACTTTCTATATTTTTCTCCATCTTTTGTTCTAGATTTACCATACTTTGCTTACTATCTTCTCTCATACTTCTGAGCATCTGCATTATCATGTCCATGTCTGATGGTGCCATCTTTGCTATTTGAGCCTGGCCCACTTCTGGCTCCTCATCTACCATTTCTGTACTTGAGGCCGTATTATTGCTACTAACATTAAAGGCATCTTCCTCTACTTCCTCTCTTTCCTCTTGTGTTTTTAAGAAAACCTCCCCATCCTCTTCTTCAGTATGAAAACGATCACTGATTCCTGGTATTGGGGCACCTTCCTCTTCCATAACCTCTTCCATACTATAATTTAGTTCACTCATGTTATAAAACTATATATATCCCATCTGTACTTCCCTGACCATCAAAAATCCACACATCTTCTCCCTGTCTGACACCTATTCTGACCAACTGACTGATTTGATTTTCACCTTATTATGCATTTACAAATACAACAAAAAAAAAATTTTAATATCCTTATTTAATGAACTACACAACAATAATCTATATAGTGCATGTCTGTCTGTAATAGCCCAAATTATACATTCATCCATTCTCCCAGAAATCCGACAGATATTGACAGTCCACAGAATGACTAGCAGTTCACAATCTTGAGATAAATAAAAGAATTCAGTCACAGCACTATAATCACACAATGCATCACGAGCACTCAGAAGATCATCCCAATTCGATCACTATTAACTACCACAACCCTTGATTAAATGAAGCAAACTCTGTTGCAATAAAAGATGTATTAAGTCTTAGGGGCTAAAATAGATAAACTATGCCTTGCTCTCTCTCTTGGAGTCTTATGTGGCAAGTATCAAGGAATGCCCTGCTTATTATAGACTACAAAAACGAAACCTTGCTCTCTCTCTTGGAGACTTATAGGCTGATATCATGGCAGGACTGCTGTTAACTGCTTCATGATAAAATAAAGATAACATATAAATTGGGTTGGAGCAGTGAATGGGTTTGATCATTCATAAGTTACACGAAATACATAGCATTCTCAAGGCAATGACAAAACTCCTCACTCATCATCAAAACTGCAATCTAACCAACCAAACTCCAACGATCAACCATCCAATCAAACCTCTAAAATCATAGACTTTTTACAAAATGAACTCCCCAAACACACATGAGACTACTATTCCATAATTCATCACTATTACTATGCCTATCCTATCTGGCAATAAATCATTTTAATGTTCCACAAAAAAAAATCTATTATTTATTTCACCTTTGTCTTAAGTTGTGATATTCATCTCTATTTTCAAAATTGATAAAAAAAAAAAAAAAAAGCTGTTTTATGGCTGTACCCATTTTATCATCATCAATGAAAAATTAAATCATATTAAACATCATCATCTAAAATAAGACTGTTTGGCCAAGAAAATTTTGTAAGACAAAAAAAAATTTTTACTGAAAAAAAAAATTTTACTAAAAAAAATTTCTCTATTTTTAACCACACATCTCCCATCATTCTATAGACTCTCTTTTTCAGGTATATGGTAAAATATCAGGCCCCAGTTGGGTGTCCATTGTAACATAAATAAATGAGTTCAAAAGAAAAAAGATAGATATTACCATACCTGAGTTGTCCATAGAATGACTCATAAGAATTATAAACAAATTATAAGCAAATTATTAATAACAAGTATTATATGGAAATCACGTGAAGTGAGTACACTAGTAATTCAATAAAATATAACTCAGGTATACAGGCAGTAGATCTTATCCACTTTCATTTCTTGGTTTGATGTTAAGTGCATGTTTAAACAAATACTAAGTGAATATGGTCTAGCAGGGCGCCACTAGATTATCTGAATCTAGACACGGTTATATCTGATAACCTTTCACATGTACCGGGTTTGAATCCCTTTTTGGTACTTTATTTCTAATAAAAATGAGAGATTTTGCTTTTTGAGCCATATCACTATAAGCACTAATAGTTAGGTAAAAGTAAAACATCTTTAAACCAAAGTGGAGTATATTAGACATAAATCATTTCTCAGATCTTAACATAACAAATGTGTTTCAATATTTTTATAAGTTCACTAGCTCAGATTATATATAACTAATTTAGGATGGCAATTCACTCATCCTTGCATGAAATAGATGATGGGATGTGGTTATAATAATACTAAGAAATCACTAAATATTATAAAATCAATATTTATTTATGGCCTTTAAACAGTTAAACAGCTCATTAATTAAAACGTTGATGACGATGATGATGATGATAATAATAACGATAATGACAAGGGTTTCAACTACAGCTCTAGGACTAAGCCTAAACATAAAACTAATTTTTATAAAGAAATTCATAATTATTGCTTAATTTTAGCATATTTACTTATATCTTAAATAACTAATATTCAACCATTGATGATGATGAATAATCACACTTAACAAAGACTACACTTAATGAAATATATACGCCTCGTTTAATAAAACAAACTAATATTTATTACTACATTTCTAACATATACATAAAAATTTCTAGATAAATATGAAAATTGACATGAATAATAATAATAATTGATTATATAACAATCCTCAGATTAATTTTAAGTTCTTCCCCCTTTCCCTTCAAATGTATTTTGTATTAAGTTGGACGTCACATTGACCATGATTTTCACTCCATGAGAAAAGTATTAAAAAAAAAATATTATCTGCTCATTAGCACACATACTTTAAAAATCCAACATGTAAATAGAATGTAAAAAAAAAATGTTAGTAAAATTGAAAGAGCAAGTTTTAGAAAAAAGTTTTAAATTATTTTCTCCCCCTCCCTTCCAAGCGCTGAAATCTATACTGAACTTGAAACAAAATAATCTAATATTCTAATACTACTCATTATTCCACATTCACTTCCAATTATACACATATAAAAATATTATTATGTATGTGCGTGTTTTATCCCATGATAACAAAATATTATTTAAAACCAAAATAATAATATATTAGTTAAAACTAAAATCATAATACCATAAAAAAAAATTGTTTTACACATTAATATTTCACAACTGTAAAATTAATAAACAAATCATTTTCATACATTCAAGATCATTTATGAAGCTCAAAGTTATTATTAGTAAGACATTCTTGTTTTAATCGATCTGAATAGTCTTTAAAAGTTCTTTAAATAAAAATATACCACTTTATTGCTAAAATGTTTATTAAGACTGATATCATAAAGAAAATAGATATAAAAAGTCATATTACCGATCTTTTGTTTGTGGCGAATTTCCAAGGGTTCAAACTTGTCTATATTTCTGCAGCTACTATGTGGGAACAATCTCTTTCTTGAGGTGTATAACTATTTAATGATGATGACTCTATTGAGGTTATTTGCTTTAGTGGACAATTTGGAAATCATTATATTAATTTTTCTTCTCTTCCTGTCAAGCATGTGGATGAAATACAGCAGTTGTTTTCACATTTATAAATTTTCTTGAGTTTAAAATCAGTTGTTGGAACAATTAATTGGACTTGATGATTAATATTTATCAGTAGATTAATTCATCTTCTTTGAATGCAGGTGAATGCTTTCTTCCTTCTATTAAAAACATCTTATTTATCTGGTCAGTTGAAAGGTGTAGAATATTATTTTAGACACATCTTTTCTTTCCTATGTGATGTGCAGCTTCCCCAGATGGTCCGGCAAATGGAATATACATATAATTTTTCTAGCCCGCCATTTCTTATATTTTCAACATTCAAATTTGATAGTTTAATAATCTGAATCAATCACAATAATAATCTTAATAATAATTCAAGACAGCTTTTTATATCCAATTTTTAGCTACCTTAACCAATCAGAGATAGCATCACTTGCTATTTTTGGACAAATTTGTTTTAATTAGATCTCTAATTTATTTTCAACCAAAGTATTTTTCAACTGAAAAGTTTAATCCTTTTTCCAGACACTTTTGTTTTAAAAAAAAAATAGACTCAATTCTTATTTCCTTTCTTTTGTTTTTTCTTTCTTTTTAACATCCAGGTAACACTTCAAATCTTTGAGCTTCCTTCTTTAGATCTTGATAAGACAATTTCAAAAATTAGAGTTCTGACTCATTATAAGATTCCAAAGTGAAACAATCATTTACAAAAAAAAAATTGCTACAAAGATCGATATCTGATTAAACAGATTTCCTCTTTTAACAAACAATTGTACAAAAAAAAATAATTTAACAGATTTAATACTTCCTTTTCTTTCAATATTTAGGAAATGTAAAATTTTGTATGTAATGTACACACATCCTTCATTCTTTCAAATCATTCATAAACTAACCTTAAATACTATAATTGCTAGCTTAGTAATTATAACCCAATTATTTAATTAAATCTGTAACTTTTAAATCCCACTTATAATTAAAGAAAAGCAAAATAAAAGTATAGAATAAAATATTAGAATTGATCAAGCATAGGTTAGTTTTAAAGAAAGTTAAAATGTTTAATATTTGAAATATAAAACAATTAAATAATTTACACATACATTGCCTATATGTATGCATTATAACTTTGCTTTTTAACAGAAAATTTAAATATTAAATAGTTTAAATGTGTGTATTACCTTTCTATCAACACACAAACAAGTAAAGCATGTAATTGTTGACCCATTCTTTCTCTGTTTAAAGCTTTTAGAACTGGACCTTGTAGGGTTTAAACTTGGATGCCCTACAACTTCTTTTATGGTTATATAAAATTGTGATGATGATTTTGTTTTACCTTTTCTACATGCACATTACTATAAATTTGGCTAGTGACCAAATTGTAATGGCACAATATATATATATATATATATATATATATATATAAATGAATCGATTTGTAATATTATATATATATATATATATATTAATATGTAGGTTTTCATTTATATAAATATAATTATATATAACTTAAATTATTTAATTTTTTAATAATTTAATTTATTTTATTACTTTAATTATTATAATAGAATTTTATTCATGCATTACTTAATTATAACATAATTATACATTTCTATTTTTTTCAAAGTATTTTTTAAAAAAAAATTCCAATAAAATTGTTTTAAGAAATATTTAGCAATAACAAAAAAGAAGAATATAATAATTAAAAAAATAAATGCAGCAAAAATAAGTATATAGATATAAAACTTATAATAACAACATAGTAAAAAATATAGGTTGTTTTCTCATCCATGGTGTTCACCTTAAGATGTCACTACTTCTAGGTAAATTCCTAGAAATATACCATTTCATCGGCCTTCACCCAACCAAAGAGGAATTTTTCTATGTTATAAATGCAGAAAAGTCCTCACGTTATGTTGGATGGAGGAGGCAGTGGCGACAGAAGCCAACACAAAGAGACTTCTTTCTATGATAAAACACAGAAAGAGTTCCCAACTGCTGCCGGTTATGGTTTTTTTTCTATGCTAAAATCAAAGAGAAAGAAATGCCTTGATTGGCTGCCGTAGTAGTCAATTTTGTTCATCATTTTCTCATCATAGTAGAATATCTATTTTCTCTGTAGTTTCGTGTGAGATGTGTGTATTTGAAGCAGTCGTAGTTTTTTTAAATTTAAGACATCTATTTTTTTAATGTGTTGTAACTTACTTTACTGTTGTAATTTTAGTAATAATGTCCTAAAGATTCCATTACGAAGGAGTAACCCTCAAAAATTGCTTTTAAGGGTGCGAAAGGAAAAAAAAATTAAAGGATTATGCGAAAAGTATCGTTTTTGTGAGAATTCGTCTGTGACCAGTTACTTTTGCTATATATATATATATATACATACAAACAAAAACAACCCACTGTCTAATTATTAGGAATTACTTATCTGAAAAATAAATTAGTCGGGTATTATTTTTTTTTTGTTTTGTTACATTTATTATTTCAAAATAAGATTAGTTTTTATATCTACACACTAACAAAAACAACCCAGTTCCTGAATAATTACTGTCTTTAAAAAAAAAAAAAAGCAAATTCAACGGGGTTTGATTTTTTTCAATGGAGTCTTTGAATTATGGGTTGTTTGTTTTTATATATACACAAGATTTACCAAAAAAAAAAAAAAAAAAAAACCCACTTTCTGATTAATTACTGTCAAAAGAAACGCAAATTAGTCGGCTATCATTTTTAAATTTAGTATTTCAATAATGGTACCCTTTTTATATAGACAGACTTAACAAAAACAACCTACTTTCTGATTCATTACTGTCCACCCCCCCCCCAAAAAAAAGAAAACGGAAATTAATCGGGTATCATTTTTCAATCGAGTCTTTTAATGATGGTCCTTACTAATAGTAGTCGGGTATCAATTCTAAATTGTAGTACATAAATTACGCTACTTTTGATAGATTTAGAATTACGTCTTGCTTTTTTAATAAAATGATTGATTTACTCTTGACCAAAAATACTGTAACTTTAAAAAAAGATACACATAAAGTCCAAAAAAAAAAAAATGAGAAAAAGCCCCGTAACTTTAAAGACACACACACACACACACACAAACTCAAAAACAATCTAAGATTAATAAACATTGACTTATTACATCTTGCTTTTGAATCAAATTATTGATTTACTCTTGCAAAAAAAATACCATAACTTTAAAAAGACACATCTAAAGTCTAAAAAAAAAAAATTCGAAAAAGCCCCGTAACTTTAAAGACACACATACAAACTCAAAAACAAGATAAGATTAATAAACATTTACTTATTACATCTTGCTTTTGAATAAAAGTATTGATTTACTTTTGCAAAAAAAAAAAAAAAAGGACCGTAACTTTAAAAAGACACACGTAAAGTCAAAAAAAAAAAAATTAGAAAAACACTGTAACTTTAAAGACACACACACACAAACTCAAAAACAAGATAAGATTAATAAACATTTACAAAAATGAAAAAAACTAACAGCATATAATAGTATTAGTTAGTAGAATATTTTATTACAAATCTAAGAAATCAAATCTTTTTAGATCGAATTGATCATTTAGGTCCGGCCCGGAATCGTTATATGTATATGTTTTTGATTAGCATCAACGCCATCTTAAGACGAACACCAAAGATGAGAATACAACAAAAATATAAATAAAATTATCGATAGGATTAACAAACAAAATTAACAATATACAAAATTTAAATTAATAAATAATAATGATAAAAAGAATGTATTTACTTAATATATTAAACAATATATATAATGAAAATATAGAAAATCATATAAATAGAAATATAAAACAGAATGCAAAAGATGGTAAGCAAATAATATCAGAAGTAAATATGTAGGTGAAACAAAGAATTCAATTTATATAAGAGTAACCAACACAAATATGATAGATCACTTATTCATTTATATTCAGTAGACACAAAACATACATTTGAAAAATAAATAGCCTAAAATGATATATTATACTACTAATAAAAAGAATAGAAAAATTAAAGAAGCTATTATAATGAAAAATGTTAGACAAACTTTAAAGATTTGGCTTTGAAACAATATTTTTATAAAAATATAGTTTATTAGATAAATGTAAAAAATATAAGATAAACTTTTAGAGTTGAAGAAAGGCAAGATTATATAAAAGAAAAATTAAAAATATTGAAAAAAGTAGAAATATATAATTATCTTATAATTAAATAATGCATGTTTTAACTTTTACAAATCCAGATATTTGCTTTTGTTTTACCTGGTGAGAATTTTTAAAAGTGCTCACTATTTTACTGCTGCCTAAAATCTTTTTTATACTAAAACTCAATGAATAGGATTTGATTTCTTTATAATTTAATTTCATAAATGAATAATATTCTAAAAATTTCACATTTTACATTTTAAAATATTTAAAAACTGACTTGTGAATAAGAATATAAAATTTAAATGTTATATAGAATGCTAGTATAAATATTTTTTCAGAAAATGAATGAATTCTTTTTTATATCAAGTCTTTCTTTTAATGTGAATGAATGGTTATGGATTTGTGTTAAATCTACAAAATTCTATTTTAAAATCTGATATTTGATTTACAATTATTAAAATATTTGAAAAAATTCTAACACTGTGTTAATTGTGTTAGGTGATGATGTTATGCACTGAGTTTCACTATGGGCATGGTTATAGAAAATAATGTCTTTAAAATAAATCTTTCCTTCAAAAACAATATGCTATGACACTTAAAAAAAAAACAAAAAAAAAACAATAGATAAGAACAATTGATATTTGCTACCTATCTGTAAGATGACATCTTTAGATTTTTTATCAATTAAAAAAATCAATTAGAATAATAAAGAGAAATTTATATTGTTTTTAAAATCTTACATTAATACAAGTTAAGATACTAATAAAATTGCAATTTAAAATAGGGAATTATCATGCTTTATCTGATAGAAACACCCAATGATTTTCAATGAACATGAGAATTATCAAGTTAAAACTGTAATGGAATAATTAAAGCCATAAAAATAACTATTAAAAAGTTTAAAAGTCATGTAAATAATATATATATACAACTGGGTCTCATTTTATGTGGTAGATAGGTTCCACAGAAAACCTGCATTAAAAAAAATCACACAAAAGTAGACTTAATTTACCTTGAAAAATGGGGGATAGGCACTGTAATTTTCAGAATTCGCATAAAAGCAAAGCAACAAGAAAAAATTACTTTAAAATTCACATTAAAAAAATAAGCAAATAAAGTATGACTAATAAAAAATTTCAAATATTTGAAAAAAATTAATACAAGACAAACATTTTTTACTTTTTTATTACTACAGTATTTAATTTTACATTTTCCACACATATTTTAATCATTATCGCTAGCGTTCATTTGTAAATTGGTAAAAAATCAGATTCGATGTGATGTGATGTATTGTGGCTTATCCTTAAATGAAATCAAGAATTTCTCAGCAATTATGCCCAGAGAAACCTGTTAGCCACTTTATTTTTATTTGTGATGTGATGTACAACTAGCGACATTTTCAGTCTTGTGCTGTGTTAATGGTTTTCTGTTTCTATATTAAAAAAATAAGACCGCAATCAAAACAAAAAGATTATATATTATCATTAGAAAGATTATTTTCAGTTTATAAAATCTTCTTTTTTTATTTTAAAAATCTAAAAGATTATTTATTTCTGTTATATATAACAAAATACGTTTTAAAAATTTAAATTTTTTGAATATTTATTGCGATATTTTTATGTGTAAGTATAAATCTATTATTATTATTTACTCATTAGTATAAATAGGTTATTTACATAGAAGCTAAGTTCTAAATACAGCTTCAGGCCATATTCACATTAGCTGCTAATATAACATTATATTTTTGAAAAAAAAACAACAAAACATTTCAAGTCAAAATAAATTATTAATAATTTAAATTTCTTGATATCTAATAAATATAGTGAAATATGAAAGATATTAAGAAGAAACATGAATCGCATAACTTCAAAAATGCATTAAAATAATCTGCATAAAATGAGACCCAGGTGTGTATATATATATATAGTACATTGAGATTAATACTCAAACACTTGTCTATTAAGGAAATGAAATACTCTCATTTACTTAATAGACTAGTGTTGGAGTATTAATCTTGATGTATCATTTAATATTAACTGATAGGAAGTTTATGTTTACATATATACATTAGCAATTTATGCAAACGAAATCAAACAAAAATAAGAATAAAATAACAAGTAGATTAATATTTATAAAATTGTTAAAAATGTATAAAGATATATAATTATGAAATTTATTAAAGTATTTGTATTTTGTATTCTGTAAAATCTATAATGCAAAATATTATATACCATGTTTTATATAATTACATCTATTTAAAATAATAGATATAATGTTCTACATAATTATATTTATTTATGTATGCAAAAATATGTATTAATTACATGGGTGTATATATTTGAATATTGGATCTCTGATGAAGACCACTGGCCAATCAAAATTATAAAAAATATTAAGAAATAATTTTATTTGATTGTAATAAGAAGTATAAATAAATGCCATTATTACTTGTGTAAAAGAATGCCTTGGTAACAGATTAATAATGTTGATTGTTATTAATATTCCTATTGTTTAGCTATAGATTGATGGGATTTCATAAAAGTAGTTTGACTTCAATTTGTTTTTATTGTTTTTAGAGATTACTACTTTTTGAATAAATTAAATCAGCTGATCAAATAAATTAAATAAAAGCTAAAATTAATTTGGGAAAACTTTCTCAAAGTTTGGAAGTAAAGAGAAGAGAAAACGTGGAAGTGGATTTTCAATGAACACTGAAAATCCAAGTTCAAATTCCTCTATTCATTATAATAAACATTAAGAATACTAATAAATAGGTTAATTACATATTACCTTGGAAATAGGTTACATCATAATACAAGTCCAGACCATCCCTCTCCTATTAATATAAATGGATATGTAAAAATGCAATAAATTGAGGGGTTAGATTGAGGTAATGTCTACATGTGTTTAATTACAATATCAAATCCACTGAGGGCTTGGAGCATTTTATTGTTGACATTTTAATGAAATGGCTGGTTGAATTGTTGGAAAGGCGTGAAGATTTAAGCCTGCTCATTAAAGTTTAAGGAATTGCTATCTTGATATAAGCCAAGCACTGATTGTGTATATATATATATATATATATGGCCAACTGATGAGTACTAGTTCTGCCAAAATCTTTATATTGAAGATTATTTATATTTTTTACATGTGTGTGCTCATGTGTATGGAGTGGAGGATGAATATGACAAAATCGTAAGTTCAAATTCCTCTATTTAAAAATAGCATTTCTTTATCCTAAAATCTTTTTTTTCTTCCATATGTTATAGCAGGCTGGGAGGCGACCCGCAACAACCGTCTGCAAACAACTCTTCCTTGCAAGGCGGCTGCGCTGACCTCTCAGCTAACAACGCTTGACAGATTTGTTCACAATTTAAAAGTAATTAGTAAAAAAAAATAATAGTTTGGTTTACAATATAAAAATGACTTTAAAAATCAATGTAGTATTAGAAATTAAAATATTATTTTATATTGGAATAACCACATGTGTATGTCAGCATATATTTATTTAATATTTGGTTATTTATATAATGTTAAAAAAATATTAGTCTTTAGAATTAATACATTTATTATTAAATATTGAAATATTATTTTATATGATAATGCACACAGAGTATGCGACAGTCTTTACACATACACATATATTTAATGCCATATACTATTTAAGTAAATGAATTATTAACATAAAATAATATTGGCCTGTAGAGTTAATGAAAGTAATAATAATTGAAGTATTTTGTATTACCAGATATGTGTATGTGCATACACATATATATTTATTTAATACTATTAATTTATATATCTATAGATTAAATTTTAAATGATTTGGTATTCATAGTTTGTTTTGTTAATATATGGAAATAATATCTTATATTTGTAAGTCAAAATCAAAGTTATCTCTTTATATTGTAAAATATTTGTCAGACCTTTCATTTTATAATGTTATTAAAAATTTTATCAATATGTTTTTTAATTATTTTAAGCTTTTCCAGTAAAGTTATTTTAATACTATAATAAATTAAATATTGTATATATTCTTTGTTTCACAATCATAGAGTTCAAATTAGCTCCACACTAATGGTATATGACAGGATGGGCAAACGGTCAATTGCGATCGACCGGTTGATCACGCACAGCTTAACAGTCGATTACAGACATTTCTACCATCAGATTACTATTGCCTGAATTCCGAATCATTTTATTTTTACATTTATATTTAATATATAGGATATATGAGCACAGACTTTCACATAACCCACCACTCTCCACTCCATCTTATAACACTGATACACTCGAACACATTTATATTTATAAATTTTATAACTGAGTTGATGAATGGAAGTGCTCAAGTGGCAGTACAATGTAGTATCTATATGTGTTTTTACGTATTTATTCCTTTATTACCCAAAAAGTCGATAGCCGATAGATAATAACTATAAAAGTCGTTCATGCTACTTTTAAGTTTGTCCATCCCTGGTATATGAGATATGTGTCTGCATTCTCATTTTCTCTTTGGTACTAAGAGTAATCTTTATAGTCCATGCATTTTAGTTTACAGTATTTATATGTTCTTCAGTGATAATAATAATTTATTGATAAACAGTTCATTCACAATATCTGATGGCCAAGAGCATTGATGATAGTCAATACTGATATAATCATTTCAGCTTTTGTTTGATATATGTGTAATTTTATTGTTATTTTAGCATTATACTCATGCTTGCAGCAAAAATTACTTATATATGCTTTTTGATAATATTATGCCTCAAGTTTGGCATTGACTTAATGATGATTAACCTAATATTTTTTAGTATGTATGTACCTTTCGAATCCAGTGATAGTGGATGACTATTGACTATTGAATAGTTATTAGATACTGTTGATATTATGGTATATTTATTACTTTTAGCCTAGTGATGCTTTACTCTTTTTCAATATAAACAGTGATGCCTATTAACATTTTTTGTATAACATATTAATTATAAATCCTTTATTATATATATATAAAATCAAAATTACTACCAAATATATAACTCAAACATAAACTCTAAAATGCTACCAATGATTTCACTGCTAAGCAGATTTCTCAAATGTAAAGAACTACAAAATAACATCTCTAAACTAAACATTATCCACAATTTCATTTACTTCCCATACAACTTTAATATTTTCTTCTCTTTTTTCCTTTTCCTATGTAGTGATTTCTACTTTTTCGTATCAGATCATTTATAACTTTCTTAAACACCTATCAATACTATTTTTTATAATAGTATTAATAAAGTGTTTAAAAAAGTTATAAATGATATGATATGTACCCTTAATATCAAAAGAAATTTTCAATAACTTAATTGCTTCAGAATCATAACTTTTTAACAATAAACATTATTTAATTCTTGTTATATATATATATAAACATTATTTAATTCTTGTTATATATATATATATGTATCAAGTCACCTCCCATGGCTAAAAAATTTAGCACTGCCCTTTATAAAATAAAATATAAATATATTAGAGTCCGTACTTTAAAATAGCCAGCCTCAAATGGCTGTAATATATTCATGTTTTATTTCACAGGGGGCAGTGCTGAATTTCTTAGCTATGTCAGATGATTTAATATTTGGATATTATTTCAGTTAGCATTAAGCACTAGGCTTATTTTCATATATATATATATATATTAACACTGCAACACTGGTCAATTAAGTAAATAAAATATTCACAATCCAAAGCTAAAGATAAAAATTATTAAGAAAAAGATTGGCTAGAATTTTCTTCACCTCATTATATATATAGTGGCTAATCTTAAGCACTTTGAAAAGAAAGCATAGTGATTTTACTTTATTAAAGTTATATTTCAAATTACTTTATATTATTTTAATTTACATTTGCAAAATTTTTCAACTTATTGCTCATCCATATCAAATAATGAAATATGTAAATATAAACTTCCTTTACATCAAGATAAATACTTGAACACTAGTCTATTAAGTTCATTTATTATAGAATATTCAACTGCTGGGAAATTTATATTTGCATATTTTGTTATTTGTTTTGGTATTAATAAGCTATAAATTAAAATTTTTTATGAATGTTACTTAAAATAATATATCACAATTTAAAATATAGTTTAATAAAGTAATATGATTGATTTAAAATCTTTGTGCTTTCCCCCCAAAATGTTTAAAATTAACCTCTATATATAAATTGAGGTAAAAAGAAAAAAATTAACAGATTTTTTGTTTAAGAAGTTTCAACTTGTGCTTTGGATTGAGAGTATTTCATTTACTTAATAGACAAGTGTTGAAATTTTAACTTTGATGTATTGTATAATATTAACTGCTGGGAAGTTTATATATATAACTATCAGATACTAGTCTACACTTAGACAATCTCAATAACCTTGACAACAGTTTGAAATTCTTGATTGTTATCTATATTGGGATTTCTAATGGTTACTTATTAACCCATTTTGCTTTGAGTATTATTACACTTATTATATATATAAGACACTTTAACAGAGTATATGATTTAATATTTATTTTTAATAAAGCAGATATACTTTCAGTGCTTTAACTTCAATATTTAATAATTTTTAAAGCATTCCTTATTTACTTATATTTACATTTTTTAGTCAAATGGTCACTTATCACATTTGTAAATCTAAAACTAGCCATTTTTATTAAAACAAAGAAAAAACAGACAACTAATATGTCAATATAAATATATTTCATTCTGAACTGAACTTTATTAATTCTGATAATATCAGCCCCATTGAATACACAGATTGAATACATAGATATAATGATGTGTAATATTTAATTTTACATAAATTCATCACTTAAGAGTAAAAGTATACATTCTTGCAAACACAAAACTATGACTTATAAAAGGTGAACCAGGAAATTAATCAAGGTTTTAAATCTTTCAGAAAAACATGTTTCCTGCAAAAGAACTTAAAAGATGGCTGTGCATAATATCAAATAAATATTCTACAGTCATAGCAGGTAATATAAATGAACTTATTTGTGAACCAAATATTAATTTATACAGAAAGCACAAAACTCATATTTAACTTCTTGTCTATTTATCTTTTCGAAAATGATTAGTAATAATCATTAATGTATTTATCTGAAATGGATGGCGTCAAAGATGTGAATGGAGAAAGTTTAACAATGGTAAATGAAAATGAAACAAGTAAGTTTTATTTTTGGTGTTAAGATGGCGATGCGCATAAATAATGACATATTTTATAATGATAACAGGATGAAATAAAGCAGCTTAAATAAAGATATTCAAAAGTAATAATATTTTAAAATTATTACCCAATAAAAGTGGGGGGGGGCATTTATCATTTTTTAAAACATATATATATATGATAATAAGGTATTTTACAGATTTCAATCTTGTGTTAATGTGATAGCTATCTGAAAATTATTTAATGTTTTATTTAGATTCAAATGCAAGATCATGACGCGAGAGGCTCACAATAACGATCACAACCACAAATTATATACATAATTTTGCAGAGTTGATTATTGTTTCTGTTTTAAAGAAATAAAGTATAAAAGTAAGATTTGACCTTGCAGAAATGTGTGTGTATTTTACACAACTGTTCTTCTAAGTTCTTCAAAAAAATTTCTAATATTACATGATTTACTAATTAAATTAATTTTAGTATTGTTTATAGTAAAGAAAGTTTTAAATTAAAACTATATTAATTATTATATTAAAATAGTTGAAGATATGTTTTAAATAAAAAAATAATGCAAATTAAGAGAGAAAAAGTTTCAAATCACTTCATGGTTATGAGACAACTTGTTTTTGTTTTTTTTTAAAACTTATTTTTAATTTGTCAAATTCGTATTCTATTTTTGAAACCATGCATTGTTTTGTTTAGTGTAATTAAAGATCTACAGATTGCAATTCTGGAAGATCTTGTCATGTGACTTCCTTTATGACAAAACATTTGATTACATTCTGTTTAAAAAAAAAAAGAAAAAAATAATAATTTTTCATGTTATCAAATTATAAATTTGATCATTGATTTCTGAATAAAATAACAAACACTTTCCATCTTTTAAATCCTATTCATTTATCACTGAATCACTAATATACACCTTTTTCTGATGTTTTAACTATTTTCATGGTCATTATAAAAGGAATTATGATATATATATATATGAAAAGCAAGCATTAAAAATGTTTTCAGCAATTAATAAATCATATTAAAATTTTAAAAAATGTCATAATTATTTACAATGTCCACTTTTTGCTATAATATAGTCTCCTATTTTTATCTCTCTCTTTTTTCTTCTCTTTCAAATGACATAGTAACATTAATAAATGATCCATAAAACAATAACAATAATAATAACAAAAATTATACAGACAGTCCTCAACTTTCATAGATTCTACTTTCATACAATTTGCTATTTTGTATGAAGTGCAAGAAAAAAAGAAAGCTTATTATGAAATTTTTTATCAAGAAAAGAAAAGAAGAATGCAGTTCAATTATCTCTTGATAAATTTATAAAGAAAATACCAGATAGTAATCAAGGAAGTGTTATTTATATATATGTAAATATGCCTCATTAAAACAAATATTTTAAAAACACTTTTTGATGTTTTTTTTTTTACATCGTTCTTTTTTCTTACATTTCAACTTTCATACCCATTTCAGGAAACACTTCAGTACAAAATTCAAGGACCATCTGTATACATAGATAGTGATGTATAACCTTCAAGAATATATTTTTGATTTAATTGAAAAACTTTTGTTTTATTTTTTTAAATATATTTTCGCTAAATCCTCAAGTCTTCCAATTTTTTTTAATTTTGCTTTAACATCTTTCAAAAAAGTATTCACTCTATTTTACATATATCTCATTATTTTTTGTTTAGATATTTTACTATTTTCATGTTAAATATCTGTAATTCTTTCCATAGACATGATATTAAATGAGCAGTTTAAATTTTAAATTGAATTTCAGGAGTTACAAAGAAACCTCATATGAGTTGGATAGATGTAATAAGAACATGTTTTGGTGTGATATAAAGCAGAAATGCTTAGGAAGAGTAAAACTAAATTGAATTGGAAAGTTTTTCATTCTGCAGTAAATCAATAAAGATTGACAATAATGACTTCCACAAAAAGAAATTAGAGATAATTTGAATATCTGTGGATTTAGTAAAAAACTTATAAGAAGCCCCAATTAAAATCAAAAATGTTATTCTTAGAAGTTATATATATATTATATATATATATATATATATATATATATATATATATATAGAGAGAGAGAGAGAGAGAGAGAGAGAGAGAGAAAGTTTTATTATGGGTTTATGAAATTGTGCATGCAAAATACTAATTATTAATATTATGTCAATTAAAAAAGAGGAAAAGAGGGGGTAAAAGTTGGAAATATGCATATTGTATCAAAAAGTGAAAATTACAAGTAATTATATATGTTTGATAATTTTAATATGATTTATTAATCATTGTGACTGTTTTAAATGCTTATCTTTTATAAATTATCATTTCATTTCTTATAGTCATTTTTTAGTAAATTATATGACTATAATGTTGTCAAAAATTTATTTTCTTAATCAATCAATAAATAATAAATAAATTAAAATAATAGATAACTTGTTGATATAGAACTTGATTAATATCATTTAATTGATTTTCATACTAATATAAACCCCTCAAGATGCCATTTTTAAAATTTATCATGTGACAAGGAATGTTCTACAGCATTATATAATTACATGTGCCAAAGTTATAAGATGTATATAGGGCAATCAATTGAAAGAGCTGAAGAGCATAATAAAACAATAAAAAGTAAAGATATTAAGTCTGGATCATATAATCATTATTCAAAAACAGGACATGTAATAATAAATTGTGAGAAAAATATAAAGTATAGTGAAAAATTAAAAAAACCCAAAATATTATGAACCATTATATATACAAACGTATTAATATAGTAATTGGTTTTAAAAACTTGAGAGGGAAATGACCACTGCTAGATAATTGGTTGCTGTAATGTGGTGTAGATGTATATATGTATTTGTATTGCTAGTATAGGTCATAATTTAATGGTTTGTTTCAATATAAAAAGTGATTGTAAAGTATTAAAGGAATGAATATGAGTGTCTAAGATGTGTAAATGTGTTTAAATTAAAAAAAATTAAAGTTTATTTCTCATGATTACCACTGAACAGTGTATAAAGCTGTAGATCATTCTTTGCCACAAGATTAATTTTAAAAATAGCATCCTGAGAAGATTCATATTAGAATGAAAATCAATTACATGATATTAAATTAAGTTCAATATCAATGAATAGTCTATTATTTCAATTTATTTATAATTTCTTGATTGACTAAGAAAATATATATATATATGTAGTTCTTTAACAAAGATCAAGAGATGATTACAACATTAGTAAGAGGTAGATATTTATGATTCAGTAATAATTAAAGAAGAATTAAAAATGGAAACCATATATATATATTGAATTAAATATCTTCATGGATTATTAATATAAAAATAGAAATAAGATTATATCCATGTAAACAGAGATAACTTTTGTTGTTTGATGTTGTCAGAAAACTATCACTTACTACTAATTGACAATTATCCTGAGGATAAACAAGCTTTTCTTCTTTAACCTACAATAGCTTTTTGTAAAGTTCTTTTATTGAAGTAAAATGAGGTCTCTTTTACTTTTTACCTAATTTGTTAAATGGATTGATTGTTTCTAAATCATTTTAGTTAGAAGCAACACAATAAAGATATAAAAGAATTTATATATATATATATAAATCTAATAAAGATATAAAAGAATTTATATATATATATATAAATCTAATTTAAATGTAAAAAAATTATAAAATATTGTTAGCAGACTTTAAATTTATTGTGACAATAATAAAATGTTCTAAAGTATTTTTGACTTCATTAAATAAATAGTCATATGTTGGTTGCTTGTGAGGTCAAACGATATTTAGTAGTCAAGTGACAGATGATTGAAACTAAGATTTTTGTTTTTTTTTAATTGAAAATCTATTCAGTAATCTTTACATCTGAGCCTGGCTTTGGAATCCACTGCTTTATTCTATGGAAATTTTTCTGAATGTAGACTTTGTTGCCTAAATATTTTAAAATATCTGACGAGAGGCAACTTTGTAACACATCCTTTTAGTTAAATGTAACATTTTGATTAATAAATTTTTTTTAGGTTTAAGCTATAGACAATATATTTCAGTAAAGATTTTTATTAAATATATTTAAAATTTATTTTTATAATTATGGTTTAAAATTGCAAATATAATCTTATTTCAATTTAATTTATTATATAAAAAAGATGTTTTCAGTTGAGTTTTTTTTTTTTTGTTTATGTACATGTGTGATAATGGAAAGGAAAATAATTATGAATAACATTTGATTTTTAAAAAGCCATTAATTCAGAAATGATAAATGACTTTATATAGATATCTTTGAGCAAAATAGATTATACAAAAATAAAAAACGCAAACATTAATGCATCTGAATGGTAGATGGCAGCTCGCTTTTTTTATATTTTTATCATAAGTGCCATTACTTTTGTTTCTCATCCATTTTTTAACTTCAATTTTAATAAATATTACATTCAGATAAATTTCACACTATTTTCATAAATGCTTTGTGGTAATTAATCTGAAATAATCTGCACTTTGAAATATATTAAAGAGATAAATGGAATATATTTAACAGTATTAATCTAAGTATATACGTTCATCAATCACAGTAATTAGACTTCTTATATAAAATATTATATCTTATGAGGATATTCTTTTCTTTCAATCATTTTCTCTATAAATATGCCAATTGTTAATTCTGTTTCTCTATCTCTCTATACAATTTCCTATTTCTTTGCTAGCTCTATTCTTCTACATATCTACTTACCCACCCACTAACACAAACGCTATCTATTTGTCTGTCTGTCTATCTATCTATCTATCTATCTATCTATCTATCTATCTATCTATCTATCTATCTATCTATCTATCTATCTATCTATCTATCTATCTATCTATCTATCTATCTATCTATCTATCTATCTATCTATCTATCTATCTATCTATCTATCTATCTATCTATCTATCTATCTATCTATCTATCTATCTATCTATCTATCTATCTATCTATCTATCTATCTATCTATCTATCTATCTATCTATCTATCTATCTATCTATCTATCTATCTATCTATCTATCTATCTATCTATCTATCTATCTATCCATCCATCCATCCATCCATCCACCCACCCACCTACCTACCTACCTACCTACCCCCTACCTACCTACCTACCCACCCACCTATCCACCCACCCTCCCACCCACATATGTATGTATCTATGTTTGAAAAAACATCTTAACTTTATATGTTCATGGCACAGAGGTTCAAATTTGGATAAATTTGAAAGTTTTTAATTTTTTAGATAGTTAAAAAAACTCATGACTATTTTAAATAGGAAAGCCAGCTCAGAGAGTCATTCAATAAGATAAAAAAATGAATAATCTTTAAATAGCATACTATAGGGCAAAGGCTTTCTAAAAATTCAAATTGTGATATAGTGAGGAGTTGGTCTGATGGATAATTGCAATGGGTTAAGCTAAGCTGAAACATACATAATAAAATAATGCGTGTGTATATAAATAATATAGAGCAATGGTCTTCAACATTTTCACACTTGCGGACTGGCAAAAATAAGGATCGGATTTCACAGACCGGCAAAAATAAGGATAAGATTTTGCGAACCGGCAGAAGTCTGCAGATAAATTTTCTTAAAGATTTAAACTGCTTAGCCTTAGATGAGCATAATTGTTATAACTGACCAAAACAACATACTAGTTACTGTGTATTATAATGATGTTACTTACCTTCACATGCTGAACACTCTTTCTCGAGTCGCACAGTCATACTGCTACAGAAAACAGTACATTCTCATTAATGTTCCTGCATTGCTATGTTTATTATTTCATTGTTAAAACATGCAAAAATAAAATGTTATTCACCTGAATGTTGGGAAATATCACAGCTAGTGTAATGACATGACAATGATTATGATAAATGTAATATCTGTATTTAATGTTAAATATACAAGATGAAGTTATATATATCTGGAGTTTGTATAATAAAAAACTTTCTGTTTTTTAAAATTTTGGATCTGATGTTATTTTAATCTTATTTTTACCCAATTAAAAAAAGAAACAGAATGAAAAGTTGTTTTGTAAAGTGTCACATGGAAATAAAACAATCATTATAAAGATGTCATTTTGCTAAAAAAAAAAGAAGATAAAATTTACATTCTCGATGAAGAGAAATCATCATCAATGATCTGTCTCCATTTTGTGAAGTTTACAATTTCAAAAAGAAATCTCACACATAGAATAAAAAGATGATACAAATGCATTAAAATTTTTTGCTATATGTGACCAATAAATGAGCTGATACAATACAGAAATGCCTACAAGGTATAGAAATTGATGTGTAAGGAGTGGTGCAATTATCATGCAGATTAGCACTTTGTCTTTTAAAGATTGCATTTTCAGATAAATTCATTTGATTATTATTTAGTAATTATAGTATTATCTAATAATTTAAATAAAATTTTGATTTATAATTAATTTTATTTAAAAAATTGCAATGAAAAAATAAGTAAAAATTGTTTATATTAATTAAAAGTTTAAAATCTTATTATTTTGTTATTACTAACTTTCCTGCCAGTCTAGCACAGATGAGCAGAAAACTCCTGCAAACCAGCACTGATTCACAGACCAAGGATTGAAGACCCCTGATATAGAAAGCATACCAATAGCTCAAACAAGCTCTTAATTGATAAATGCAGTAAGAGAAAATATTTAAAATTTTTCTGGAACATCCCATCCCCACAGCAATTGGTTTCAAGCTTTTCTCTCATCTCAGTGAGAAGCTAGAATATTCAGGTATTAGATCTAAAACATCAACTCATAGCCCAGGACTTATTTAGTACATAACATTTAAGTAGAAAGTCTGAAATTTTCGGAGATGAAAATGTCTTTAACTCCAGCTATCTAACTTAAATAGCTACATGGGACTGAACCAAATTCAGATCTATTATATATTAATAGCCTTAGCATTTCCAAGGCCTTAAAGGTAAAATTATAATAATCAATAAAGCAAATTATATATAGCATGACATTGCTTTTATGAGCTTGTATTTTACAAATATGAGCTATTAGCATGCCCCCTATATTACATATTTGCAAATACAAGCTCATAAAAGAAATGCCATGCTATATATGACTTGCTTTATGGATTATTATAATTTTATCTTTAAGGCCTTGGCAATGCTAAGGCTATTAACATGTGATAGATCTGAATTTGGTTTAGTCCCTTATAGCTATTTAAGTTAGATAGCTGGAGTTAAAGATATTTCCATGTCTGAAAATTTCAGAATATCTATTTAAACATTACATATTAAATAAGTGCTGGGCTTTGAGTTGATATTTTATATCTAGTATCCAAATATTCTAGCTCCTCACTGAGGTGAGTCAAAAGCTTGAAACTAATTGGTCTGGGATGGAAATGTTCCAGATAGGATTTTAAATATTTTCTCTTACTGCACTTATCAATTAAGAGCTTGTTTGAGCTATTGCTACACTTCCTATATTACATATTTGTAATTACAATCTCATAAAAGCAATGCCATACTATATATGACTTGCTTTATTGATTTTATATATATATATATATATATATATATATATATATATATCAATATATATATATATATATATATATATATATATATATAAGAAGGTTGCCTTGGCAACAGTTTGAAATTGTTGATTGTTATTGGTATTGAGATTGTCTAAGTGTTGACAGTTTTTTAATGATTGCTTACAAATCCATTTAGTTTTGAGCATTATTCCACTTATTAGTTAAGTAATATTTTGGGTGCAATTTGAAATTTATAATGTTATAATTAACTATTTATTAGTCAACAGTCAGAATAGATTATATTTACCTGTTTGAAAGAGGTTTGTTTAAATTTCTTTGTATCAATAATTTCAATATCTGTGGTGAAGTTGCAATCTTTAGTGCCTATAAGTATATTAGACCATTAATAAAGGTGGGATTCCACTTTTATTGTTAAAAAGAGGTTTCCTTGATAACAGTTTGAAATTATTGATTGTTATTGATATTGGGATTGTCTAAGTCTTGATTAGTTTTAAATGATATGTATGCACACATGTTAGCATTTATTGGGGAAAGAAACTGAATATTAAAAAATCTTGTAAAAGAATGCTCACTTTTTCATATCAAGGCCAATTTGTTAGTTAAACAAAAACAACCTCTATTATTAAATGCTTAATAAACCAATCATTGCTATTTAAGTGAGTCTCAATTGTAAATTGATATTATGATTTGCACATTTGGAGTTAGTTTCTTTAAAATAATATTATATAAGAATTATTAAAATTATTAGAATACATACATTTACAGATGTTGATGAATATCTCAATTTATTTTTAAATAATGATCTTATATTACTTAGCTCTCTTTATAGTTTTGGAAACATATAAGACTTATTTCTTTGAAAAATATTAGCTTCAAACTTTTTTGTTTTTATTTCAAAAATGAACTTTATTTACAGAAGCACAATACAAGGAAAACAATAAATTGCAAAATCCAATTGGAAGCATACATGTAGCATCTCATAAGTTACAAAGATCCCATTTGAGAAATCCAATAATACACAGGTTGATAAAATTACACCAACAAGAGAACATAGTCAATATGTCAAACTAAGTACATATTTTCTATCATTGAATAATTAACATAAACAATATGAGTATAGCTATTATATGGTAAATCAAATGGACAGGTAGGCTTCAACATAAAAGAGGTTACCAAGTTAATCTAAGCTAAAGATAATCATATAACAATTCATATTAGGATCATACAAATGATGAGAATACAAAAAGGATGATTGTTATAATATATAAAAAAGAATTAGGTAGGCCTGACAAACAAGGCATCAAATAACAACATGTTCAGGTGACTAACAAATGTAATACTAGAAAATTCATGAAAGAAAAATTACCATACAATAATGGAATTGCATAAGTATATTAATGTGATATGGATACAAAAATCAGTGAGTCACAGATCAAAATACAATAAAATATAATACATAGTAAAGGAGCAAGCAAATAATCACTACAGATTAAGAAAGACATACAATGGGCCCAGGTGTCAAAGGTTGACCTATATCTTTAATTGGCACCATATTTGATCAGCCAATGAAGGACCACATGTTCTATTGTCCCTTTCCCTTGCTTTAAGGAGGTATTTAACAACAAGGTCTTCAACAGAGTGGTCAACCCTTTTCTCAAACAGTTTTGTTTTTGTTGTATTTTATTCTCCCTGTGCTATTGAGTTTATTTTGACATCATACATGTTTATGAAAGATCTTAAAGCCAGAACTAAGTTGCAGTTTGTCATTATTCATTAATTTCATTTATGTTTTTCAGATATGGTGAAAACTTCCACTTCACATCACATAAATAGATATATTAATCATTGACTGAGTTTTAAAAGTTATATCTGGACTAGGGATAATCAGTAATTTGATAACTGATTAATAGTAATTCATAATGTACTTAACTGTAGTGTTTGATGTCAATATTGTGAGCACATAAAGTGAGACACTTGTAAGTCAAACTATAATATTTTCATTTACTATTTTATTATTTGTTGTCTATGAAAAGCTAAATAATCTTTATAATAATAATATTGGTTGCTATTAAATAAAATGAGTGACATTGGTTGAAATATTCATCATGGTTTGGTAAATTGATAGAGTGGAAAAATTATGAGCCAGAAATCCTTTGTACACAGATTAACTTCGAAATTTCCAGTACTACAATCACTCATGATAAATCATTGAATTATTTTATTTATATTAGTTAAATAAAAATTTGCCATTAAATCTTATAAATAATAAAAATGATTTTGTAAATAACAAAAATTTCTAATTGATGAAGATAACTCATATGATTGATAAAATTCAACAGAGAGAGTAATGAAATAGCAGACCATAAGGTTTTAATCTGTTGCAAATATATATTAAAATCATTACAAATTGTCCATAAAACATTGAACTAAGTCAGACATTAGCATTACAAAAAACAAACTGGATTTATCTTGTCATTCTTAGAAATGTCTTTTTGAACTCTTTATGCATATGGTGAAGATTAATTTTCACAATAACTTAATAAAAATAAATATTAAATACTCTATAAAGTTAACATACGATTAGAAACACTATAAGATTAACATATCATAAAAAGAAATAAAGCTAGAAAAATATAATAACTATCAAATTAATAATAATAATTTAAATATTTTTAAGCTTACTAATTTTAAATTTTATTCACAAATTGTATATTTTTATATGATAGAAGTGGAGTTGGGCTGGACATATTGCTCGAAGAGATGGTAATAGATGGACAATTGAAATCCTAAACAGGATTCCAAGAGATTGTAAAAGACCCAGAAAGAGACCACATGTGAGATGGATGGATGAAATAAGTAAGTGTGCAGGCATGATGTGGAGAAGAGATGCTAGATATTGGAGAAGATGGACTGAACTTGGAGAGACCTTCATCCTATAGAGGATTGATATGGTTGTTATTGATGATATTGATGATGATGATATATAAAAAGAATAAGGGTATAGAAGTATTTATTAATACCAAGTTTTTTAAATAAAAGCAGAAATCTTTTAAACAGCCAAAAGAAGTCATGACCTAGATATAACTTTATAGAAAGGATTTTATTTTTCTAACAAAATATATATTAAATTTGATATAATTTGTTTTCAAATATTTATTTTAATAATGACATTGATAAAAAAAAAAATCTAAAAAAAAATTGTATCTGAATTTGATGATTAATACATCATATGTTTATATACACATATGTAATTACATAAAATCAGAGAAAGGTGAATAACTCCGTGTGTGTAAATTTAAAAAAAATCAGATATATTAATTTTTAACTGAGGTTTAAAGGTTATATCTGTGCTAGAGATAATCTCTAGTTTTGAAAATAATTAATAATAATCATTAGTGTATTTATCTGAAATTGATGGCGTCAAAGTTGTGAGTGGAGGAAGTTTGACAATGGTAAATGAAAATGTAACAATTTACTCTAGATAAATACTTTGCATATAATAAAGATGTGTATCACATGATCACCATCTCATACTAGCACATAATTGTTGTAAACAAAGGCAAAACTCTCCATACAGTAGTGCCACCTTGTGCTAACAAGAGAAATCTATGGATGCCAGAAGGCTTGTGCATAAAATCCCTATCTAGTGCATACTCATTCAATATCCCCAGAATAGTTTCTGGCTTATGGCCATCATCAGTGAGGAGCCTTGCATCTGAGAGCACTGCACCTAGATCTTAGGATCTAATGCAACCCTCCAGTAGCCACCTTTTATCTCTACTTTACTACAAAACTATGAGAATGAAAACACAATAATATTTTCAATCTAAGCTCAATAGCTTATATAGTCATATGGGTCTGAACTCAATTCAGCACCCATACATTTTGGTGTCTTTGGCTCTTAAACAACCATAGCCACCACTATTCTATTAGGCGGGATTGGTGTTAAACCACAAAACATCACATGATCACCATCTCATACTAGCACATAATTATTGTAAACAAAGGCAAAACTCTCCATACAGTAGTGCCACCTTGTGCTAATAAGAGTAATCAATGGAAGCCATATGACTATATAAGCTATTGAGCTTAGATTGAAAATATTATTGTGTTTTCAATTTTATTCTCATAGTTTTGTAGTAATGTAGAGATAAAAGGTGGCTGCTGGAGGGTTGCATTAGATCCTAAAATCTAGGTGCAGTGCTCTCAGATCCAAGGCTCCTCACTGATGATACTAGTCTGGGGATATTGGATGAGTAGGCACTAGATAGGGATTTTATGCACAAGCCTTCTGGCATCCATTAATTACTCTTGTTAGCACAAGGTGACACTACTGTATGGAGAGTTTTGCTTTTGTTTAAAGATGTATATGAAAGATTGTGACCTGGGCCAACTGATGAGTGCTGGTTCAGCATAAAATGCATCTTGGGGGTCATTTGTCTTTTATTATATCTTTATTTATATGTATTTAAAAAGAATGGGGAAGTATGGAGATGTTTATTATATCAACACTTAAACAATACCAATATCAATAACAATCATTGACAGCAAATATAAATATAGTGTTCATATTATTATTTAGTCTACTTCAGTTACAAATTATTATTTTAAAAATGTAACTAATAAAAGGGATTATTTCAAAAATAAATAAATTGATAATATAAAGTAATTGTGCATAATAATTGTTAAAAATATAAATATAAAAACTGTACTTATTCGTTTAATTTATTGTAAAAGACTTCTATATTAATGGATATTTTTTCCATTCAGTATAAAAAAAAATAATATTAAAAATGTATTTCACTAGAATTGCTATAAAAATTTCATATATTGAACTGCCATATTTTTTGGTAAAATCTGTATGAAATTATATATAACCTGATAAAAGACACAAATATTAATATGCAAAGTTTCTTTTTTTTGCAAACATGATTAAGCTATTGAGCTTAGATTGAAAATATTTTTTGTGTTTTCGATTTTATTCTCATAGTTTTGTAGTTAAGTAGAGATAAAAGGTGGTTGCTAGAGGGTTGCATTGGATCCTAAGATCTAGATGCAGTGCTCTCAGATCCAAAGCTCCTCACTGACGAAGGCCACAAGCCAGAAACTAGTCTGGGGATATTGGATGAATAGGCATTAGATAGGGATTTTATGCACAAACCTTCTGGCATCCATTGATTACTCTGTTTAGCACAGGTGGCAATACTGTATGGAGAGTTTTGCTCTGTTTATCAACAATTAATGTGCTAGTAAAGGAGATGTGATCATGTGATGATTAATGGTTTAACACCAATCCTGCCTAATAGGATAGTGGTGGCTATGGTTGTAAAAGAGCCAAAGACACCAAAATGTATGGGTGCTGAACTGAGTTCAGACCCATATGACTATATAAGCTTTTGAGCTTAGATTGAAAATATTTTTTGTGTTTTCAATTTCATTCTCATAGTTTTGTAGTTAAGTAGAGATAAAAGGTGGTTGCTAAAGGGTTGCATTAGATCCTAAGATCTAGATGCAGTGCTCTCAGATCCAAAGCTCCTCACTGACGAAGGCCACAAGCCAGAAACTAGTCTGGGGATATTGGATGAGTAGACATTAGATAGGGATTTTATGCACAAGCCTTCTGGCATCCATTGATTACTCTGTTTAGCACAGGTGGCAATACTGTATGGAGAGTTTTGCTCTGTTGGTAGTATTATGTTGTTTGATTACTAGAAGCAACAGAATCAAGCTTTGGTTCAGGGGCCTTTTGAGGCATTAAACCATGTAGGTTTCTGATAATAAAAAAATTATTTGTAGGGAAAGTTTAATTAAAAGTAGTACCGATATAGTTCTGAAGTAAGTCTAAATTTGAATTCTACACATTCTTATAGAATTGGAAAGGTTATTGAAAGGTCTGTGAAGAGTGAGAGAAAACAAAACAGGAAAATTGAATGATAATGTAAAAAAAAAAAGAAATATAATTGGTTGAAGAGTAGAGCAATGGACAGACAAACTTGAAGAGGGCTGTGGAATTGAAGTATAATCTATCAAGTGTAGCAACTTAGACAGACTGTGTGAGACAGGCTAATTTTAGACATTTTCTAGGTTCTTTTATAATAGGCTGAAGGACTCTTAAATAGTGCTTCCTAAACATATAATATTAGAAATCTGAAACTTCTATAACACTGTAATTCTGCTGCAAACCAATTCATTAATCATTGAACTACCTTGATACGTTATGAGCAAAAATTGCAACTGAGGATTGCCTACCTACTATGTCACCACCATTGATTTCTTAATTCTGGAGGATTTAAACTAAAAAAAAATAGAGAAAAAGAATTGGAGTCAAAAATGCTGCAAAAGTAGTTAAAGGGTGGAAAATATTGTTGCACAAACACACATGCCTATTATCACAGTACAATATGAGGCGATGTCTAATGTCATGATAAGTTCACAATCATTGGACCCTATAATAAATTAAGTGAATGAAAAAGGAAAAGAGCAAGAAGGAATAAATTGTTTGTATTAAAAACAGTATCTAGCCTTTGATGAACCAACATTATATTCTATAAGGCTGCAGGAGCTTTTGATTAGACACAATTTATTGTTATTCACAGTTGGTCTCTATATCTAGAGGTCATCACCCTGTCTGTCATCTGTGAAACAACTTGTACCAACACTAGTCATCAGGTCATTATATTATCTGATAATTGGATATTGTTCATGGAATACATTTTAGTAAAAGAGGATGGTCTGCAACTTTTGTTTTTATACACAAGTGGACAGATGTGACCTAATGAATTTGAGATAAAGGACATTTATAAAATTTCAGACCTGCTTCTTTACATGTATTACGTAATTTTACATTACTTATTACAAACATTTGCTGCATTGTGATAAAGTGTTATAAGGCTCTTTATTACATCATACGAGAGTGTGTAATAAAGTGTTTGCAGACAACTTAGTCCTTTGCTTAAATTACTCCTTTCTATAGCATAACCATTACTATTACATACAGATTGAATATGACTTTATTTGCAGAACATATATACAAATTTATGGAATTATTTACAGAAATGATATATATAATATCTAGTCGAGCTTAAAGGGAATGGTTGTTAATTATCTAATAGCCTCGCCTTTCTCTAATGTCCAGAGGTTAAGGCATTTTTGAAATATTTTGTCTCAAATTTTTTTTTATGTACCCAAGACTAAATCAATAGAACTGCCTTTTTTTTGAAACAATTTTTTTTTTTTTTTAGTATTTGCTAACGAGTAAATGATGTTGAAAAGAAACATATACATTAATGAAAAGAGTATTTTACTTCAGCATATAATGACAAGTGTGTTCACCTGTCATTTTATTATTATATCAAACACTTTGATTTCTGAAAGCAAAACTGAATGTTCTTTTAATGTCGAAAAATACCTGTCATTTTCAGGATGAAAATATTGAAATTGACTGGTGAAAAAAAAAGCTAGAATATATATATATACGTTTGAAGAATAATAAAATATAACTTTTCTTTGCCAATGTTTTGTTTGAATAAAAAAAATTAGTTCATAGTTTCGGATCATTAGTAATAATTTATCTTAAACTAGATACGATAAAATATAATACAAAACGTGCAGAGTCTTGTACCCAAGAACTAAAAGTTTCTTAATCAAAGTTCTGTTATATCTGGTGCTTGAACTTATCATCAGTTCTGAATCCCTGTGGCTAACATGATATAAACTTTATTATAGAACGTAATGATAAAAAATAGGCAAAACTCTCTCCATATAGTAGTGACACTCAGTGCCAGCCAGAGTAATCAATGGATGCCAGAAGGTTTGTGCTTAAAATCCCTATCTAGTGCCTACTGATCCAATATCACCAAACTAGTTTCTGGCTTATGGTCTTCATCAGTGAGGAGCCTTACTCTGTCTTGCTTAGAGTGGCACTACTGTATGGAGAGAGTTTTGCCTATTTTAACATAATTTATGAGCAAGCATGGAAGATAGTAATCATGTGATGTTTTAAGGTTAGAACATAATGATATTATATTCTGTAAACTAATAATGACTCAAAATATCCTTCCAGCTTGACTTGGTGTAATAGTAGAGTGGGAGACTTTAGAGTTCAAGATTCTTGGATTATGACAATTCTATAACTTCTGGTACTCAATCGTTTTGTCAACCCTCATGCAATAAACCAAATGATTATCTTCTTATCGAGCTCTTATTTAATATATTATAAAGCCATATAATTCAGAAGTAATCTAATACAAAATATTTTTAAAATTCTACTTTTTTCACTCTTAATGATCCTGGAAGTTTGGCATCATAAGAAAAAAAATAAAGAGATATAAAAAAGGCTAATGGTCTTATTGCTTGGGAGTTTATAAGAAGCTTGAGAGCCAGACCTGTGAGTGCTAAATATTCTGATATCTCCCTATCTCATGTTGCATGTTCTACTACTGCACCAAACCATGCAGGTCAAAAGTTATAACAAATGTTATTTCACAACTTCTTAGATATGGAACCCCATATATTATGCTTTGTCTGCTGTCTGGATTATATATGTGATTTAATAATCACAGACTCATGTAAATACAAACACATGCAAATACATTTTATACTGTAGTTATTAATGAAAATGAAAACAAATATACACTTTTATATTTACATTTTACAATGGCTATACTATGCTTGCTACCATTGGCCAGGTAGAGCTACTAGTTGTAGGGATACTATAAAAAAGAACTGCAATAGTCATTATACATTTCCTATCACTTCCAGCTATAGCTTGGCAGCCTGTCTCATGAGTAGGTCTGATGATACTTCCGGATGTACTATGACAACTTGTCTCATGCAAATGTTTGGTTCCAGCAGCTTCCAGTCCTGAAAGTAAACTTAACCCACTGCATTAACCACTTAGCTTAACAGCTATTGTCTGGAGAATGGGGATTCTGTCTTTCAGCTCTGTGACTGTAGTTCTCTGGAGAATGTATATACTCCCATTAAAGTTTGATAGCAGTTTTTTCATTCTATCTTCAAAAAGTCTATTTATTGTCAGATCCTCATTTTTAATGAAAACATTCAGTTATGAGTATCATTGCCTATTGGCCTGATCTTGCCATGGTCTATGTGTTATTCATTGGTATTCATGAATGTTCATGGTGATGAATTCTCAGTCCAATCAAGATAAGATTGAATCTAATCTATATTTGAAGGTAAGGTGATATATGATTCCATTATTTTCAATATGCATGCAATCTTAAATATTTTATCCAGTTAACTGGGTCAAGGGTAATGGTGTTAAATGCATCAATTGCACAACTAATAATTAGAAAGATTTTTGGAAACTCTTGGTAGAGTGAACATGAACAAAAAATACTGTATTATCATTGGTTGTTTTTTTAACAATGTAATAAAGATAGGTGATTGGTGAGATTTATTCAATATATGATCTTATATTGTTATATTCTGTAGCAAAATATGATTTTTGCTACTATAACTTGACTTTTTTTGTATAAAAGTAATTGGATTTTTTTTCTAGGACACAACATGTTCTCTAAAATATTAAAAAATACACATTATTCTTTTGATAATGGGTTAACATGATACTGTTAGGGTCAGCATGTCTTGTACAGTTTACATGACTGATAAAGGGCTGGTTTAAGAAGATAAAATTATCTGAATTTGAGAGTTAATCTTTACTTTGGTATCTGAATACAACAGAATTCATCTAAAATTGGCAATATGTTTGCAGACTGGATTTAGCTATGGATATACAAACATTTCACATTTAGTGAAATACATTATATATTAATACTTTATATTTATCTATATTTAGTGATTTGATTACTTTACACTACTGCAGATATAAGTCTATTATTTTAAATTGTTATGTTTTAAAATAATTTTACTTGCTTGTTATAATACTAATTATAATTCATAACATGGTAATTGAAATTGCACTTCTCTCAATTTTTTTATTTGCCTTCTAAAGCTGGCCAAGCAGCAGTGTGATGAAAAAAACTTCACCATCACTTAATAAGTGAAATACAGGCTTATTATATATCTGTATCAATATATGTAATATATAAGGTATATGAGCACAGACTTTCACACGACCCACCACACCACTTTATCTCATATCACTGATACCCTTGAACATATATATTTTGAAAAAATAAATAATCACCAATATATGTATTTCATGCTAAACCAACAATCATCAGTTGGTTCAGATTATCATCTCTACACATATATGCAATAAGTGCTCAGATATATATTAAGATAGCAATCTTCATACTTTAATGGACAGGCTTCAATCCATTCCACACTTCAACTCTTCAACCAGCCATCCAAATGAAAATCTGATGATGGAATGCTCAAAGGCCACACTGAAGCCGAGATTCTTGTCACACCCATGTTGACCTAAAGTCAACCTGACCTCTCATTCTCATGTACAGGACATAATCCTTAACACATATACAAGGGAGGGAAAGACATCTCTACTATGTAATAACTGAAGTACAGGCTTATTGTATATCTGTATCAATATATGTAATATATAGAGTATGTGAGCACAGACTTTCACACAACCCACCACTCTATCTCATCTCACTGATACACTTGAACACATATATGTTGAAATGATAAATAATCACCAATATACTTGTTTCATGTTAAACCAGTAATCATCAGTTGGTCCAGATTATCATCTCTACCCATATATGCAATAAGTGCTCAGATATATATTAAGATAGTCAGTCTTTATACTTTTTGGACAGGTTTCAATCCACTCCACACTTCAACTCTTCAACAGTCCATTTTTCTTATTTATATCTTGTCATCTGATTACTTTAAGATTTCTAATAATGACATTTTAATTTCCCTACTTTATTTCAATGGTTTGAATCCAATGTCATACTAATTTTAATAAGAAATTCTAAAAATAATCTTGTTTCATATTGTTTTTTTAAAATCCATTAATTTTTGTCTAGACAGACAAATTAATTATTACATTTTCTGTTAAAATAAATTATTTATAAAATCAAATATTACAGTAAATATAAAATACAAATTGAAAATTACATCATTCCAAATAAAAACATTACCTTATAATATTTATTTAACATATTCATTTAAGTACTCAGAACATTCAAAATTGTCTTTTAAAAAAAAAGATATTTAAGAAACATTTTAAACAAGGAAGTGTTACATAGGGCATATGAGCATAGACTTTCAGATGACCCATCACTCTCCACTCTATCTAATAACTCTGATACACTCAAGCCCATATATGCTGAAAAGATAAATAATCACCAATATACGTATTTCATGCTAAACCAGCAATCATCAGTTGGTCCAGATTATCATTTCCCACACATATATACTATAAGTGCTCAGATATATATTAAGATAGACAATCTTCATACTTTAATGGACAGGCTCCAATCTACTACACACTCCAACTCTTCAACCGTCCATCCAATTGAAAATCTGATGATAAAATGCTCAAAGGCCACCCTGAGGCCGAGATTCTTGTCACACCCATGTTGACCTAAGGTCAATCTGAACCCCACATGTATAGGACATAATCCATTTAATACTTTATACTCATTCATTCAGATATTCATGGATTCACTCTTTTATTTCCTAATTATCAGATTTATTATGGCTTTTTTAACTAACTAAATCAAAAACATTTAATTATAATATTTTATATTACGACTGAAATTGAATTAAAACATTTTAATAATTAATTTAAATATTAACAAATCTAAATATAAGAGTTTGACTGGGTTTTCAAGTTTAATCCTATATCAAACTTCAAAATACTTTAATAGTTAAATTATGATTATTTTAACCTTATTGGCTTACAAACTACATTAAGAAATACTTCAAGTTCAAAAATACTTAAAATTTAGGACGTTTAAAATTACAAAGAACTATTTATAGAACTAAAGTATCATAACTAGGCTGTGAAAATTACTTTACAGCTATAAAAATTGCAAAAATACTTATACACTGACTTACCATGTAAATAAACACAGCGTCATTAAACAACAACAAAGTTTATTCATTCTAAAAAAAACTAAATTACTGAACAAAAAAAATTTTTTTTAACATTTGGCTGAAATATAACTCAATATTCACCTTCTAGCAAAAGCTAAAGATCACAATATATATATATATATGTTGATACGAAGACTTTCACGGGTCATATATAAAAGGCATCCATGTTAAAATATTGTAAATATTGATATATACCGACGTTTTGACTTGGTACATCAATATTTAAACATCGGTACATCAATATTTAAAATATTTTAACATGGATGAACCCACAAAATATGCCTTATGAGCTCTTTATCAATTTGTAATTCCACTGTCGTTTTTTAAAAATATTTTTTATTAATTACTTTTAGTGATATATTAATATTATAATTTTTAAATAAATAAATCATTTTTACTTGGGAGTTCATAAAAAATACAACCACCATCTGTCATTCTACTGCTACATGATACCACATTAGGATAATTTTTAAACTATATTTCTTCAGATATATATATATTGTAATGAAATAAATTATGAGTGATGCATTTATTTGTTATGCTAGTCATCATTTCTTTACTAGTACAAAAAGTTATTAAAGATTTTATTAAACATAGAGATCATGAACTTCATTTTTAATTAATAATTAGAATGATGATGATCACCAAATTGTGTATTTTCATTTTATAATAACTATGAAGCATGGCATCTTTTCACTGTTGATGAATTATCTTTTGGAAATGGGGATAATACATTTTGCATGCACTCTGCATATAATGTTAAAACCAACATCATAAATTTTCAATCATGGTTAAATAAAATTCATATTAAAAATACATTATAGATATATGAATTTTTTATACAGACATTTATTATTTAACTATGATGATTTATCATCCTTATATCCATTTTCTTTCTAATTCTGTCTTTGCATTACTATTTTATATACTCTCTAGAAATATGAAAAAATGAGTGTCTGCATCAATCAGTCAATAAATCTATGATTAAATGAAAGTGAGTCCCCCAGTGAATTACACCAATCTTAGCCCAAAAATCCATAATTTGGCTTATGAGAAGTAAGTTTTTTTAATGCCACCTGATATATCCACATTGCAGTGTATCGTAAATGAAGTAGTCTATGATGCAACATGCCGGATTCTACTAGAGAGGCATTGATTTCACACTACATGTATCCCAGCTGATAAGTTAGCATTATTGGGCCAACCTTAAAAGGGGTGGTCTATACCAACAAAAATGGAATGTATATAATCATTTATCAACCTCCTAGTGCAGAGAATGGCTCTGGCATACATCTACCAGACTAATGTCAGCAATGGATGAGCCAACATTAACAAAGTGCATTTATTATTCAAATGTACAATTTTATTATGTCAATAAATATATTTTAAAAATAAAATTATAAATTGTTTTTGTGTTTTCTTACATTCCATTTAGAAACAGACTAATAAAATAATTCCTGAATTATAAAACTTCAATTAAGTATAATTAATTATTTTGTTTTTCTTGAATTAGAATAATTTTTTCTTTTTTTATTTAATTATACATATGAACTTATTATAATAAAATCTTTGCTGATTTCTCTTTTTTTTTTTTGAAAAAACAAAACAATCAAAACAAAAAACATATGATCTGATATTTTTATATTTATTGATAAGTTCTTGAATATCAGATTTTTATATTTAATTTTCTTAAATATAAATATAACTTTTTTACTTCATCCAAAAATATACAAATTTTAAATATAGGGGATTTGAACACAGTCTTTCAAGCCTCTTTCAGCCTTCCACTCTAACTCATGCAACTAATACACATAACTACACACATGTAAACAGATAAATGACCTCCAACAGTAGTATTTCATGCTGAACCAGAACTCACCAGTTGGTCCAGATCATCATTTTCCACACAAACATATATAATCAGTGCACAGTTTGTATTAAGATAGCAAATCTCACATTTTAATGGACAGGCTTCAATACATCCCATCATCCAACTCTTCAGCCATCCATACCATTGAAAATATGATGATGGAATGTCCAAATTACTTGTTAATGCCAATATTATTGTCATGCCCATGTTGAAATTAAGTCACTCTGACCTCCCATGTATAGGACCTGGTCCATTTAAATATACAGGATACAGGTGAATTTGTAATATTTTAAATACAAGTATATTTTATATAACTAGAATCTGGATGTAATATAGGGAATTTGAACACAGTCTTTCAAACTCCCTTCAGCCATCTACTCTATCTCATACAATCGATACACATGACCACACACATATGAAAAATATAAATGATCTCCAATATACTTATTTTGTGCCAAACCAGCACCCATGAGTTGGTCCAGATCATCAACCCCCACACACATATATAAAAACAGTTCTTGTTTTATATTAAGATAGAAAATCTTCACACATTAAAGGACAGGCTTCAATCCACTCAACCCACCAACTCTTTAGCCATCCATATCATTGAAAATCTGATGATGGAAAGCCCAAATATATTTATGTGGAAGATGATAATCTAGACCAACTGGTGAGTGCTGGCTCAGCATGAAATATGTGTATTGGATATCATTTATCTTTTTCACATATGTGTGGTGATGTATTTGGCTGTATAAGATGGAGTAGATGGCTGAAGAAAGCTTGAAAGTCTGCATGTAAATGCCCTTATATTATATCTAGACTCTAGGTATACAAAATATGATTGTATTTAAAATTTTACAAATTCAGATTGTATCCTACACATCCTTCTTCTGTGTATTTCAATGGACAAGGTCCTATACATAAGCAGTCAGAGTGACTTAAGGTTAACATGGCCATGACAGTAATATTGGCATTAAAAAGGGATTTGGGCATTCCATCATCAGATTTTCAATGGTTTGAGGGGCTGAAGAGTTGGAGGATGGAGTGGATTAAAACCTGTCTGTTAAAGTGTGAAGATTTGCTATCTTAATATAAACTGAGAACTGATTATAATATATATATATATATATATGAGATGTTCTGGGCCAAGTAACTGAGAACTGATTATAATATATATATATATATATATGAGATGTTCTGGGCCAAGTAATGAGTGCTAGTTCAGCCTGAAATACATATATTAGTGATTATTTAAGAGTTTTACATGTGTATGGTCATGTGTATTGATGTATGAGATAGAGTGTATGGCTGAAGGGAGCTTGAAGGTTTGTGTTTACACCCCCTACATTACATCTAGACTCAAGATATATAAAATATGATTGTATTTAAAATATTATAAACTTTGAATATATAAAACAAAAGTTTAAAGCCATAGAAAATATGTGATACTCTCTGTGTCAACAGTTAACTCAGCAGATTAATAAATTTTAAATATAAGACATCCACAGATTAAATTATAAAAAAGATAATCTCACACAGGTGAACTAAGAATTTAAACACAATATCTGTAAATATTAAAGCTTATGTGCTTTTTTATAAAATAAATTGCATACTTACAAATATTTTATACATATTGAACTCAATATATTCGGTTCAAATACGTATTAACAATGTAATCATGTGTAATTATTATCATTCAGTAAGACGATCTTTAGTCTAATCATAATTTCTCAATTATTTTATTTATATATTCATTTCTTAACTTTTTAGTATAATTATTAATTACTTTGGATGACTTTGAATGAGTTTATAATTAGTTAAACTTGTATTGTCATAGTATATACATATTAAAACTACACTTTAGCATTCACAAATGTTTAAATCAAATGGCATGAATATGATAGTGTCATTATATATGCATCTTTTTCATCATATGATTTTAGCAGAACTTTGACTCAAATGAATTCATTTTTATTCAATTATAGAAAAACCTTGCTTTATACATTTTCAGTTAAAAATTGTTTCCAAATAATTAACATTTATAAATTGTGGCCACAATTTCATTCAACACAGGTAGAATTCATTTAATACAGTATTTCTAATATAAATAATTTTCCTTAATACAAATAGTTAAGGCTTTACTTTATTAGCGTTTGAAATCAATTAACATATATATGGGCTCTGCGTACAGATAATGAAGCTATTAACTTAAGTAAAATTAGCAAAAGTTATCGCCAAGCACTTTCAGGACAGTTTATAGTTCCATATTCATGGTAACTTGTATTTGGTTAAGAACTGTAATATTGGTAAAAATCACACATATAATAGAAGAATTAAATGTATAATTTTTAAATATATTTTTAGGCAATATTTTTAAAATTAATTGTATTATAATAAATATACAAACATATTAAAATAATTTATCTGTCAAGCATTGTTAGCTTAGAGGTCATCATAGCCACCTTGCGAGCAAGTAATTGGTTGCAGATGGTTGTGGGTTTGCCTCCCGGCCGATGCTATGACATATGAAAAAAAACATATTAAAATAATTTATCAACAGTCTATCTAAGAATGCTATCATTGGTAGAAAACAGTGTTTTTGGTGCTTTTGAGTTCATTTTGTATATTTTTTGAAATAGTATGCAAGGGTTTGGATCACACACATTTAAAACTAAAAATAAGTAGACAAATCCATTGAAGATTTAAATTGTTAATGATGAGGCAGAATTGTTAGAATGCCCAAAAATATTAATTAAAGTTACATAATAATTAATATATTTTAATAGGGCAGTGTTATATTGTAATTATTTTTAGAAGGTAATTGCCCCCCTTCACTAGCACCATAATATAATATTAACCAGTGATTATAGCTGCAAGGATACACTCACCCAAACAACAAGATAAAGACTTTGAAAAATTAAGAATGACCATCTTATTTTCAACCTTAAATGCACTTATATGAGCCAATCTTAAGTGTCTAGAAGTAAGAGCATGAATATATGTCATTCAACATCTTTTGATATTAGCGCAAAATAAATTATAAGATTATTAAAAACAAATGGATTTAAGGTAAAGGATTTTTAATTTGTTGATATTATTTTACTTCATATGGATTTATTTTACTTCATGTGGATTCAAATCTAGGTTGTGAGCATAGTGATTAAATGTTTTAACTATATTAGAATATCTATAGATAGATATTCAAAATATAAAAAAATTTAAATTGAAAATTTTCAACACTCCTTATTTATTTTGCCATGCAAATGGGTAGTTTAGTTTAAAAAGAGGATAATCTAGTTTGAGATGTAATAAGTTGTTTTGAATGTCTCAAATAATTTTAGTGCACATAAAACTTTTTTTGTTTTTTAATTTTAAATAAATTATATATTATAATGGTAACTTTAAATAGTGAGGATTTTGAGAATATAATGACTGACTTAAAAAACACTCATGGATCTAATAAAATTCAAAATTATGTTTGTGCATAAATAAGTCAGTATATTTCTCAGAAATAGATTTCCACTATCTTTCAGCATTGAGTTCCAGTAGAGAAGACTATTTTCATCAAGTTATTTAACTTATTTTTAAAAAAGTTTTTCATATTTTTATCTGGTTTGCTTTATCTTCTATAACAATGTTTTTCAAAATGTGGTAAAAATAACTCAAAAAACAGTTTAAAGTTCTTCAAGAGTATGTGGCAATTTTTGGCTATGCATCACTAAAGCATGAAATAATTATTAAAAAAGTATTTTACATGTATCTATTTCTCAACAAGTATTATGTACAAATTTTGCTATTTTTAAATTATAATGTTTAAAAATTCAAAGGCTATAAGTCATGAATATTTATTCTGTTTCAAATAAGAGCCTGAATGTTAATCTGCAATATTATAAAGAGAGTATAATAGTGATTAATAAAAAAAGTAATTATTAAGTTATTAGTAGATATAATCATGACAGTTAAGTGGTTATTAATAAGTGCCCTTCATTATTTTATCATATTATAGATTTGTCATAAAATAATGAATAATATGTTTATAATAATGTAAAAGTACTGAAAATTGCAGCAAACTATATATAAACTGACTGTAAGTAAACGTAAAATGTAGAATGAGCCGACCTAGTCTTTGGCTTTGATTGTATGTATATAAGCATACTATTTATTGACCTACTTATATGTGGAGTGTGATTTATATATACTAATGTAATTTCAAGACAACTAAGCTATTCTAAAATCACTTTAATTAATAATATATAAATAATTGTAATACCTATAATTATTTTAGCTTTCGAATTCTTAAGTATGGATCATTTGTTAAAGACTGGATTCATAAATGCATAGAAGAAAAATATAGCCGTTACATAAGTTAGATTAAATGAAATTTATATCTGTTATCTCTAAAAAACCAACAAGAAATAAAATAACAAAAACTTCATAAGTATGATATAAATTACATAAATCTTTTCATTGTGTGTTATTTGTGATGAAGCTTTAATAAATGAAAACATAAGCATGTAATTTAAATTATAATTTGAACATAAATATAATAAATCCAAGAACAAATCACTAATTTTTTTTTGAATAATCTAAAATAAATTTAAAAGAATCTCAAAGAAAATATTGACCATGTTAAGAGATGAAATATATTTTTATTTATTACAATTATTTTGAGAAGAATAATCTAAAATAAATTTAAAAGAATCTCAAAGAAAATATTGACCATGTTAAGAGATGAAATATATTTTTATTTATTACAATTATTTTGAGAAGAGGATACCTGTAGGCAATGAAAATATAAAAAGTGGTACCCAAATATCTGAAGTTTGAGAAATACTATTTTAAAAGTGGTTGGATATTTTTTTTATGAGTAATAATTGAATAGACAGCTGTATTGGCTAACTAAAAATATCTTAAGCTTATTTGAACAATCTTTTTTTTTAAATGAAAAATTATTCAAAGTTCACTTAAATTTAAAACCCAGGTTGTTGATATTGAGATAGATGTACTAACTATTATTACAAAACTTCCTCCATTTTTGTGTATAAATTAATAATTATGTAGGCTAACCATAATAATACTACAATTTCTCATATGTTTATTCACATGCTTCCAAGAACAGTTTTCTTTATTCTAAAACTACTTAATGTAAATTGGTATAATCAATGGATACCAGATGGTGTAGAGCCATGATAATAGTAAGGGAAATAGTTTATTGTTTAAGGCTCAAACGGGATCTTTAGCAACAAGGGAATATACAAATAAATGGAAAAATATGGGTGATTTAGTCTGCAAGTTGTGTAAGGAAGGCATAGAAAATATTAGGCATCTGTTACTTCAATGTAAATGCTTGGAAGCAGAAAGGGTACTGTGTTTGGTTAGGCTTGCAGGTTCATTTCCAAACAAACAGATACAAAAAGTACAACTATTCAGCAATAAATATGTACAATTTATTAGTACAAAATATATACACAAGTTAGTTAACAAATGAACAAATATAGTTGATATGCTTCAATGCTGAGATAGTTGTGCAGAGTAAGGAACTTGCTTTTAGCTAATGATTAGCCTGTGTCATGAGTTCTGGTAAAAAGACTCTTCCAGCTATGTAGTTAGCTTGCCTCGAGTCATCTCTAGTTCAGACGTAGCAGTTTCCAGTCCATAGGTGGACTTGCCCCACTGCATGGATGTCTCAATAATGACTAGATAAATACCTTTGCTGATGGCAGAAGATTTAATGGAGAGCATGTTCTGTTGTTCAGGTTAACAGAAGTAATTGCTCTCTGCCTTGCCTCCAAAAGGATGACTATTTAAAGGCAGATCCTTTACCTTACTGGAAACATGCGGATTTGGTGTGCAAACCCCAGTGAAGGTTTTAATCCCATTGAGTAGCAACTGGGTGCTAGCCAATCAGGTAAGGAATCTGGAATAGTCCGCTTCTGAAGGCAGGGTCAGATATGACCTTCCTCCCCCTGGCTGAAATTATCCCTAGAGGACATAGTCATTGAAATGCATTGGGCGACATTTTGTCCACTTGGTAGATTTCTCCAGTTGATTGTTGTTCCTGTCTTTATCCTCTTCTCTTGATGAGCTTGTTTCTGATTGTCTGCTGCTGTCTTGATAGCTTCAGAGATGGCGATGATGATGATGACCACTTCAGTTTGCGCAACAATATAGAGGCCCTTTATTTGCATCATCACTTCTGGTCTCCATCTTGTGGACCCTTAGTACATATGACATAGTACTTTTGTTCCTATTTGGAATTTTAATTTGTTTTTATCTTCTAGTTGAAAGTTTTTTTTTTTTAAGTGTCATAGCATTGGCCGGGATGTGAACCCGCAACCCGGGCAACTGCCTGCAAGTGCAAAGCAGTCACGCTGACCTCTCGACCATCAATGCAAGACTTCTAGTTGAAGTTTGGCATCAGATTTCAGCTTTTGTTAAAGACATCTGATTCATTAGTCTTCAACTTTGATAATATTGTGATCTGGTTCACTTTGGTTACTTTGAACCCTAAGTGACTGAACCAGTCATGTCCTATTAGATCATTATGGTTACCTAATGCCACTACCAGTGGTAGGTATATAGTTTTGTTAGGCAAAGTAACTTTTCCTGTTGTTTGACCCAACAGTTTGATTTTATTTCCTTGGTAGTCTGTTATTGACTTACTGCAAGGGTGCAGTTTATATTTATTCTTTTTATTAATGATTGACCAAGTCTTTCTTGAGACTATTGACACTGCTGACCCTGTGTCAAGTTCCATATTAACTGGTGTATCATTTATTATAACAGTGTGTATAAAACCAGACTTGTCATCTTTAATATGATTTATACAGGCAACTTGTATATGTTTTTTATAAGTGCCTTTACTGTCTTTAGGACTAGACTTGGCTGATTGTCTTTTTAATTTCAGCCATGCTGCCTTTATGTATCCGATACACGGCAAAATGTGCATGTTGCTTTGCGGTATGGACATTCTGTATGCATGTGCTCATTGCATCTACAACAACATCTTAGACTATATAATGCCGAGTTCTCTGAGCTGACTGAGTGTGAGGATGACCCAGTGTTATGCTCAATTTTTTGCACTTCATGCTTTATGAGTTTTTTTTAATGGGTTAGCTTAACTAGCTATTGTTTCTGCTAGTCTTTCTTGAGCTACCACTATCTCAAAATCTAGGTCTGGAATCATTAACATTTTCAGCCTCAAATTGAGATCATTTTTGCCACAAATAAAACGATCATGAAGTTCTTCATTCGTGAAGTCTTTGAACTCACACTTCAAGGCTAACTTACGGATTCGTGTTGCAAATTCTCTAGCTGTTTCACCCTGTTCTTGTATGCTGAGACTAAAATGGTATCTCTGCATTATTGTCAAGAGTTTAGGAGTAAAATACTCTGTGAGAATTGTCAACACTCTATTAAAATCCAGCTCAGCTGGAGTTACAGCCATAGATTGAGACTTCAATATTTCATATATTTGTGGACCTATTGGGGTCATTAGTGTAGCTAACTTTATCTCAGACTTTTTAATATTGTTAGCCCATAGATAAAAAATCAAACACTCTTTATAATTTGGCCAGCTCTCAGGTTGAGTCAGATCAAAAAATTCCATAGAGCCAATTGCGTTAGCTATCTTTTTTATTTATGCTGGGTAACCATTCGTACTTGTTTTTATAGTTACATTATTGTAACTAACTGAATGAAGCTTTTAAATCAATAGAGCGAGCTTTTATGCTGTCATTCAAGTAAAGCTCTCATGATTGGGTGATGCTCCAATTTGACATCCCTTTATGGTTATGGTCAATTTTTTTCAAAAGTTTTACGTTGTTATTTTTCTAAAAAAATGAAATTACGGTAACATAAATTTTTTTCCCAAATCAAAAAATAATAAACAAATACACTCTCACACATTTATTTCACATTTAGATCTGTTGAAACTGGCATATTTTATAATACAATTTTTCCAGCCAAGAGGAAAAATTTTTTCTCTGTTACTGTGCCAAATTTGTTAAAACTGGTGTAGTTTATTCTAATTTTTCCAGCGATGAGGGAAAATTTTCTGTTACTGCACCAAATCTGTTACAACTGGCTCAGTTTATTTTATAATTTTTCCAGCCATGAGGGAAAAATTTCACTGTGATTGTGCCAAAATCTAGTTGGCCTGTCGACTGCACCAAAATCAGTTGTAACAGGAGTGTCAACTGTGCCAAATCTGTTGTATTTGGTTAGGCTTGCAGATTCATTTCCAAACCAACAGAGAACAACTATTCAGCAATAAATATGTATAATTTATTAGTACAAAATATATACACATGTTAGTTGACAAATGAACAAATATAGTTGATATGCTTCAATGCTGAGATAAGTTGTGCGGAGTAAGGAAATCGCTTCCAGCTAATGATTAGCCTGCATCATGAGTTCTGGTAAGAAGACTCTTCCAGCTATGTAGTTAGCTTGCCTTGAGTTGGCTCTAGTTCAGATGTAGCAGTTTCCAGTCCATAGGTGGACTTGCCTTACTGCATGGACATCTCAATAATGACTAGATAAATACCTTTGCTGATGGCAGAAGGTTTAATGGAGAGCACATTCTGTCATTCAGGTTAACAAAAATAATTGCTCTCTGCCTTGCCTCCAAAAGGCTGACTATTTAAAGGCAGATCACCTACCTTACTGAAAACATGCAGATTTGGTGCGCGAACCCCAGTGAAGGTTTTAATCCTATTGGATAGCAACTGGGTGCTAGCCAATCAGGTAAGGAATCTGAAGTAGTCCACTTCTGAAGGCAGGGTCAGATATGACAGGTACAAATGATGAAGTTATGGAAGATTAAATATGGACAAAGTGATTATACAGAAAGTGAGTTATTGGTTTTTATGCTAGGTTTGGGAAAAGATAAGGGGGATTTAGATGTGAAGGTCATGGAGTTGACAAAGATTATGTTGTGGAAATAGGATGAAGCAGATTATGGAAAAACTTAGGGTGGACAATGGAAAAGGAAGGTAAAGTGGCTAACAGGTTTCTCTGGTCATAGCTGGTGAGAGATTCCTGACTCCGTTTAAGGAAAAGTCACAGTGCATCACATCACATACTGGTGTCTGGATTTTTATTTTATGTGAGAACTATGATTCAAAATTGGCTCTAAAATAGAGTGAAGACAATATTTATATGAGCCATTTCAATAACAATATGTATTTTATGGTATTCTTTAAAAGTAGTCATTTCTATTTAAGGAGGTCATCAAAAACTTATTTAAATAACATTTATTAAGCAAGTTTATTTTTTACTTTAAAAATACAAAGTTTAATAAAAGCTTACTATATTAGCATAAACGTGTTAAGCTTATATAAGTAAATGATAAAACTTATTTAAATAAGCTACTACAAAATGTGACATTTAATAACAGCACATTATAGAGAAACAACAAGTATTCATTACGGTAGCCTATTATGAAGAGATGAGAGTTTGAGTAATTTTTTTATCTTCATTTACCTCCCACCTAAAAATAATTGTTACATTTTCATTTACCATTGTCAAACTTTCTCCACTCACAACTTTGACGTCATCCATTTCAGATGAATACAATAATGACTATTACTAATTATTTTCGAAACTAGAGATTATCTCTAGCACAGATATAAACTTTAAACGTCAGTTAAAGATTAATATATCTGATCTTTTATTTTATATACACACGGAGTTATTCACCTTTCTCTTTCTCATGTATAATTTCTTTATAGATATAATAAACATCTAAAAATAATTATATATCTATTTTAATTAAAATAAGATAATAGATAGTTAGGTTATGGGCTGCCCATTAAAAAAAATCGCATATCTGATAGTTGTAATATATCATCTATCACGTGAATTTGATGTTTTCATAAAAATAAGGGAAATTTTCTTCAGGATACCCAAACTTTAATACTAACAACAAAAACATAGTTTTGCATTGGTGGTCAGCGCGACTGCCTTGCACTTGCAGGCAGTTGCCCGGGTTGCGGGTTCGCGTCCCGGCCGATGCTATGACACTTAAAAAAAAACAAAAACAACAAAAACATAAAAAACTAATTTAAATTCGGCTGACAGGATTAGAACTTAAGATTTTTTAAATTTCTATGAAATAAATGTGTATGCCAAAATGATTTGGGGGGACCAAAAACGATTTGGAGAAAACTATTGTTTGTAAAACAGACTTTAGTACGATAAAGACGATGATAATCACGTATGTACTACTTTCAAATATATGTAATCTAATTTTATATATCAATAGTTAATATCTAAAATATATTTTGTTTGATGAATAACTTCTTTTATAATATTTTGTTAAACAAAAAATTGAATTAAAATGTCAAGCGTAAGTAAAACAAATAAAACATTTCAAAATAAATGCTTCTGCTGAACTTGAATAGGATAAAAATTTTAACAATAGAAACTATTAGTTATATAAAAGAGAAAGAATATTCTATAAATAGTAACAACAAAGTAAAATCGTAATTATTTTAATTTTAAATTAGTAAGTATTACTAAATATTAAAAAAAAGCTTAAAAAAACGTTTGTATTTAAACATAAATTATTTTCTTCAAACCAATAGAAAAGTCCAGTCAGTAAAACCAGGTCATCGCACCTGCCTTGCAAGCAAGTAGTTGGTTGCAGACGATTGTGGGTTCGCGTCCCGGCCGATGCTATGACTTATGAAAAAAAAAATTGAAAAAAAAAAAAAGGTTAGTTATAGGGTTCCAGATGTGAATACTATCTTTTTTTTTTAGGATCAATCACTTTGGCAGGTGAGTTGTTACACACACTCTTATGGATTCCAATTTACATTGAATTTTTTTTATATGTCAAAGCGTTGACCGGGAAGCGAACCTGGGACAGCTACTTGGAAGACAGCTATGCTAACCGTTAGGCCACCAACGCTTGACATTGCATTTTCGTTGCTGTTTGCAGCGTTTATGCCACATATTCTGAACAATGCGTTAACACAATATTTATATCAAAATCTCCATTTTTTTTAAATTTTGGAGAATTAATTCCAAATTTTTTTATTGCGAATGTTAAATGATGTGCTTAAGTAATATTTGTCGACTTCAAATGAATTTTGGAAGAAAGAACCATAATAAAATATTTAAGCAGTAAGTCACTAATGTTATTAGGAATTGCTTTATGTTACGATAATTCAAAATAAAGTGCAAAAGAAATTGAAAGTTTTGGATAGATAAAAGATAAATAAAACAATATTTAAATAGCCCATTAAAGCAAAAAATATCTCCAATAATGCCTCATAAGAGAATAGTGAAAAAGAAGGTAGTATGCATCATACCTTTTCAATTACTAGATATGGAGAGTGTGAACAATTTTTTATCTTTATTTTACTCTCGAACAAAGAATAGATAATTACCAATTAACCAAACAATATTAAATATTTGACTTGATTTATTATGGATTACCATCTGAAAGACAAATCCCAAGGCTGTTTAAAGTTATTTGTCTAGATTTGATCTCAGGCCATAAGCAAGGTAGCTGGAAGTATTGCTATTACTATATAAAGCTTTTATAAGTAACTCTAAACAAATAAAAAATTGAGACTTATATAAAATAATTATCTACTTTATGAGATGTTAAATAGTAAAATAACTGAATGGTTGAGTGGTTTGGAGTTGGAAAAAAATATGAGCATCAGAAGTAACAGATTGGATGACAATCCATGAACTTTGAGTTTCACAGTCTGCCAATCTCACTCTCACACTGTGCCAAACTATAATAATTTATATGAGTTCTATTGAATAAATATTGGAAATAGAAAAAATGTTTTTGCATCCATTTTAAAATAATCCTACTAATAAAAAGGAATTTTATATAGATAGTATGAACCTACAAAACAAAGGGGGAGGGGCATAAAAATCAATACATAAGATACTAAACACACAAACTTTTACACAGGATCAACTAATCTGTTGAAGGAAGAGCAAAATTGGAGTAAACAAATTTTACACACAGAAATTGATCAAATAAATAAACTTCCACAGAAAGAAATACATAATAAAACCTTCAAAATCTCCAAAATAAAACTCTAAAATATTACTAAAATAGGTATTACACAAAAACACACAAGATAAGTAAGTTATTAAAACAGGCAAAACTCTCTATACATATTGCCATTCAGTGCAAGCCAGAGTAATCCATGGATGCCAGAAGGCTTGTGTATAAAATCCCCATCTAGTGCCTACTCATCCAATATTCCCAGACTAGTTTCTGGCTTGTGGCCTTCATCAGTGAGGAGACTTGGATCTGAGAGCATTGTACCATAAGATGTTTATTGGTTTAAGATGAATAAGTTATGTAAAAAATAGAAGAATAATGAGCATTAATGACAATAAGATAGATTCTAATTCAATTAATAAAATAAACAAGAAAAGTTTTTTAAAATTAATGACCTTAAAGTATTAATTCACAATGTCAAATCATTGCAGCGCTAATATAAGTTTATAAACTATTCATATCTGCCAATCTCATTTATTATTTTTTCAAGATCCATGGATTATAATTCAAACTCAATCATTTCTAGTATTCTGACTTTTTATGAAGTTTTAAGAAATTATTTATCAAATAGACTCATGCATTTTATTTATTAAACTTATTTTTTAAAATTCAACTACATTCATCTACTTCTAACTGCAAGATATTGTAACTCTTTTCATAATTAGAAAAAAAAAGTGTGAATAACCTTAGCCCTTTATCTTTAGGAACATGATAATGATTAATCAGATCTCTATAGTTTTAGCTGGACACATCCCATTGTGATTAACATTTTCTAATAGGACACAAATAATAACATTCAATGCACCTTTTTTACCACTTTTCTCTTCAGAACACTCAGAATAAAACTCAAAGTGTAATGTGGTTGCACTTGATAGAATCATATAGGTAAGTCTTGACAAAATATAGAAAGGCCCAAACCATTTTTTTTCAAATGTAATTATTTATATCAGTTTAATATTACTCTAAAAATTAACATAAAATTGAATAAAGGTCTTAATACCATTCAAAAGTAAATAATGAAGGATTCTAATTTATTAATGTTTGGGTGAAAATTAAACAGATCACATGCATTCAAATTAAATCTAAACTTTGCCAATGCAGTATACATTTAAAGAGAACTCATATATATAATCCTTAATAAATTCTCAGATACACATAAAGTATCACATTAAGATTAAAAGAAAGTTATAGAACAGTTAGTTGCTACTCAAAAATTACTAAATAATATACTTATGATAATAATTTTAAAATATATTATATTTTAGGCACAAAAAGTTGATAATATTATAAATAACTATGGGATTGGTAAGCCATAAAATAAATTTTTTAATATTACTATGCATCTAATAAGGGGTTGGGAAAATATATTTTTAAGTTAAAACAATTTTTTTTTTGATGAATAATAGAACTTGTGTTGCAATATGCAAATTATTAAATATGTAAATAACCTTCAAATGTGATTTATGTTGTAATATGCAAATTATCAAATATATAAATAAATATCACATGATCACTATGCTTGCTTATAACTGTTATTGAAACAGGCAAAACTCTCCATACGTATTGCCATTCAATGCAAGCCAGGGCAATCAATGGATGCCAGAAGGATTGTGTTCTCAGATCTAAGGCTTTTCATTGACAAAGGCCACATGTCTGAAACTAGTCTGGGGATATTGGATGAGTAGGCACTAGATGGGGATTTTATGCACAAGCCTTCTGGCATCCATTGATTACTCTGGCTTGCATTGAGTGGCAATAAATATGGAGAGTATTGCCTGTTTATATAAATAAATATAAATATATACATGCTAACTAAAATTCCTTTAAATAAAAAGTCATGTTTCTTTGTTTGGTTCAAAAAGATTATCTGCTACAGGATGTATCACTAACTTGTTCTTAACTCAGCAGTGCTGAGTGCTTGATTTAAAGCTGAATATGCAAAATACTAAATATGTAAATGGTCTGAATGTGTACATATAAATTACAATTCTTTCAAATAAAACCAAGCATGCTTGGTGATTCAAAAAGTCTATCAACTTCAAAATATATTACAGCTTGTTATAATCCTGAAATCTGAGATGACCTATGCTCCAAAAAAATTTTTGAAGAGTTGCACATTCAACAATTCATATGGAGCAACCTCCCATGGAAAAGAATTGGTAAACATACTTGCATGCTGGTGTGATTGTAGTACAACAGAAAAAGATGATGAAAGAGGTTTTATTTAAAAAAACAACAACAAACTATTGAATGAAATGCAATATCATTTTCACAAAAAGCAATATTTTAAATCTGTCATTGCTAGAATTGGAAATAAAATTCATAAATTTATCGATCACAATAAAATGAATTGTTTCAAAACAAAAATTTATTTAATAATGTATCTAGAGCTAAAAGTCATATTTTAACATTTGAATGTAAAAAAAATTACATACATAATTATAGAAAATTTGAAATACAGGCATTCTTCATATACCTAGAACTTAATTGTAAATATACGGGATTTGAACCCAGACATTCAAGCACTCTTGTCTGTGTTCAAATCTCGTATATTTATCATTACATAATATTTTCTACTAACGGCCTTAATGATTATTTTGGGAAAATATTTCAAATAAAATGCTTATGTTTCGACCATAATATTTCCTGATGTTAGCATTAAGTTAATATTTATAGAAACACATTATTTCACACCACCAATAATGATCAATAATTTATCATCACTGACAAATTTAATTATGAATATAAATTATTACTTACGAATCTTATATAATTGTATTTATTGATGATTTGTAATGCACTAAATTAATGATACTGATATCATTTATAGGTAAAACAGTCTCTCATTATGAGAATTAGCAATGAATGACCATTAAAGAGCACCCAATCAAAATAATATCTTGCTAGGTTGTGAAATAAGATGTTGATTTATTAAAAGGTGAATGCTGTACTGCTTATCACGTAGTGTTTTGTCTTCCATTAGCCTTCATTCTCTTATTTTTCCTCAATACCTTCACCTACTAGTTTTTAGGCAATTTTTAGTAAAGAGTTTGATGCATGAGCTTTTTATTGCACCGATTTTTTCCCCTGCATTAATAGTGACAATTATAACACAAAGCTCTGATTATAAATCGCTACTTTTACAAAAATATTCAGAAATAAGATAAGTAGTAATGAGGATAAGTTTAGTAAATTAAAAGTCATTAGCTATAATTTTGCAAATGATGAATCAACTATGAGTCACTTGTGATCTTAAAGTGTGACCGAGTTTCACTCAATAAATGAGTGTATGTTTGCCATCTCTATTAGAGATTTAACTGCTTACTGTAAAAGTGAAAGAATCTAGTACTGTTTAATACATCTGGCAAAGAAACTGTTCCTGATTAATTACTCATCAAAGCAATAGAAATAATTATAAAATCACTAATAATAAAGGTACATGTAAAACATGTAGAAATAAAGGTATTTTCATTTCTTCTTAAATGCTACAGTATGTGTGAACTTTGTTCTAAACTTTTCAGAACTTGAATAAAGGACAGTACTTGTGGCTAAGGAGATATTAAGATTTAAGGCTGATAAAGATACTCTTCATTAACTTTTTAAGTTTAATTGAATCGGTGAATAGCTACAATTTTTTTAAAAATCAGATCATTGAGTGAAGAAAATCCCCATGGTATTAAATGCTTAGTAAGAACTAACTTGGAACCTTCTATTTTTGGAATGACTATATTCATTAATGAGAAGCTTATATTAAAAAATGGTTATCTAATGATATCTGTATTTAGAGAATTTTATGTCTAAAAGGCTGAATTCAGTTTTAAATACATATAATGATACAAACAATAAATTTTTATTCAAAATTATTGGAAATAATGGTATTGGTTCATAAAGAGAATGATCTGTCATTATTGAATTTTTGCACAACACATGGATTGATTATTACAAGTATCTTATTTAGACAGACCATTGCTATATAAGAACTAAGATGTATTCTCACTTAAAATAATAGCACTTTGTGTTACTCCGTAATTAGATGGCAGAGTGTAAAAAATATATGTTGTATGAACTATTATGTGCACATTATAAACTAGTGCAGGTAAAAGTTAAAATAATAATGAATTAAAATGTATATCCTATTTAAAACATATTGATAAAACATTTACTCTTTAAAAGCAACTAATACATGTGCTAAATTTGAACAGCTATTAAATACTAACATTGCCAATTTAAGTTTTCCAAGCATGCCACATTATTAAAGCATGGAATTCTTATTTCACAATCATCATTTATGTAAATTAGAATCTCATAAAAAAAACAACATCACCAGTTACATCAGAGATTTAATAGGCATGGGTTTCAATTACAGAACAATAGCCAACAGGATTGAATGCTTTCATAAAAGACTACATTAAAACAATAAAAAATAAAAAAAAGAAGATAGACAACATCTAAATGTGCCATACATTCCTACAATGGTGAACAACTTTGGTAAAACTTTACATAAAAAATTCAAACTGAGATTTAGAACCCCTCCAAACACCAATAAGCTTATCAATAATACTAAAGATAAAAAAACATTGAAGCAACCCCCCAGGTGGTGTATAGAATTACATTCCATCAGATGGGGTGTAGTGCTGATTTCTATGGTGAGACTCATGTCACAATTGGCTCAACATAGATACACATACACATGAGCAATAAACAAAATAGAAGGCAGTTCTATGTTTGCTGACCATCAGAAAAAGCTTATCTATAGATTTGAGCCCTCCAAAGCTGATATATTATGTACAGAGAGGAATTACATTAAAAGAAAGATCAAGGAAACTTGTTTTATTATCAGCAACACCAACTCTGTAAATAAAAAAGACACTTGATTTGCCATTTCCAGAAAACGGATAATATAATTTTTTTTTTGCATATATTTGCATACAATTACATTGGCAATCTATAAGGCTATGATTATGGAGTAACAAAACTCTGAAAGCATGCAACCTAAATAAACTGTTATGTAAAATAGTTTCACCTTCAATGCATTAGCATATTATTAAAGGGTGTTTTGTAGTATTAAGTTTTACTAAAAATTAATTCTATCTGATTCACTGAAAGTGATTCTATTATTAGTGAGTCAAACATAAAAGAAACACTTGGTAGTCTCTCTTTAGCAAACTAATAAATTGTATGTGTGGTTTTATAAATTACATAGTGGTTAGTAGCTGACAACAAGCCTTGAAAATGATTGGTATATTAAAGTTATAAAATATCACCTACTGAGCATTATCCTTTAGAATTTTTTTGATATTCTGAATGTGATAAATAAATCCCCAAATATCATAATTCTATTAAACTCATAAGTAACACTTTTTTATATGATAATAATAATGATAATAATAATGATGATGATGATGATGATAATAATAATAATATTTAACAATGATGGAGTTTTTTTGATTATATCTTGAATAATGATACAAAAACTGAGATAACAATTAATAATCTATGTACTATACCTTCTTATTTTGATATGAATAAAGATATGGCAGATTAATAAGGTTAAAACAGTTTTTTATAATCTGAAAGTAAAAATGTAAAAAAAAACATGTTAGCTTCCAAATATTTATCAGAATTTTTTGAAAATATATAAACACATAAATGTGTGCAAATGGATGTTAAGTGCCCTTCTATTTCTTCACTTTTTATAAATAAGAGGTTTAAAAAAACTGCAGTAAATATCATAAAATATCATTTTTCTCTACAACAAAAGTTTTGTCAAGAGATTTGTTGACAAATAGTTTTCAGTCTTTGATAAATGATTTTTTTGAGACTCAATGTGATTTTAGTGAATCAGTCAAATACAAGAATATTTCATAAGCAAAAAAAATAATTCATATAATGCTTTTATTGAGATAAACAAAAATTTGGCTCAGTTAATTGAAAAAGTTTGTTGAATTGATTGAAGTTAGCTCGTTTGTCAAAGATTATTCACATTATATAATGTCTATAGGATAAAACAGAGCTATTACTATTAAATAAATCAATGATATTATGTAATATAAAATATCCTTATATAAACAACCATAATATTTAAAATAATAATCATACACAAAAAGGCTCTTTTCAGCAAATATTAATTTTTGCCCTTTTTAATGTGCTTCAACTAATTTACAATTACAATCTACATTGCATATGTAGTCACATCTATCTTTTTAATAAATAATCTATAACCTATTAAAACCATACAATATTTTTTGAAGCATGAAAAAAAAAAATCCTGTATAAATGTATAATATATAAATTTTCATTTATTTATCATTATCCAATTATTAGTCCAATTAATTGATGTTTTATATATGTTCCTACAATAATTTCTTATATAATTAATGTAATTGGTTTCATATATCTTTATTCTATTAGGTTCTAGATTTTTGTCACAATCTCTTTTATGTCTGTATTTTAAACAATGAATATATAATGCAGACTATCATCTTCTCTATTAATAGCATTATTATATTCTTTTATTTTTTCATCTAATTGTTTCTATGTATGTCAATAGTAAACCATACAGCAATTTCCATAAGTAATTTTATATACAGCTCCCTTTCTATATTTCATATCATCTTTTATTTCATAATTACCTATTAATTTGTCAAGATTTATACTATTTGACCATCCTATGTTAATGCTTTTATGTATATAATTTTTTTAAAAATAATGTATGATAAATTTTAGGGAAGTATGAAAGTTTTATCCATTTTTTATTCTTAGATCTTCTATTATTATTTGTAATACAATTATTATTAATATTTAAAATAGGTGGTTTATAATTAAAAAATATATTTTCAATACCCTTAGGGTTAGACAAATAATTTGTATATAATCCAACAATTATTCTTTTTGTAAAATATCTATATTTCTATTTGTGTTATATCTATCATTTTTATGTTTAAAATTTTTTAATAACTGCCATCTTTTGTATCCATGCCTATTATGGATCTCTAGAAATTATCTTTCTTAATTTATTCTCTTTAATAAAATGTTTTGATATAATTTTGTTATCGTTATCCATATTAATCTCCATATCTAAATACTTTATTTTAACATCAAATTCTATTTATGTAAATTTTATATTGTATATATTATTATGAAATACTTTATAAATATTATTTATAGCTCTTTTGTTACCAATTATTAAAGTATCATCAACATATCTAAAATAATGTATTACTTCTTAATTTATATATTTTTATCTATTTTTATTTTCATCAATAAATATTGATGACATTAACCCACTAATTGCATAACCCATTACCCATCTTTTATGTATATTGCAATATTCATTATTAATTAGTGAGTAATTGTAAAATAAGAGATAATATGAAATATAAAAAGGGAATTGTATATAAAATTACTTGTGGAAATTGTTGTATGGTTTACTAGGGACATACAGGGAAATGCTTAGATGAAAGAGCAAAAAAACATAATAATGCTATGGTACTGGTTAATTAGCCACTGTATATCACTTGGTAGTGCTTCTTATCTGCAAAAACATATCAATATAATGTTTCATGGCCAGCCCAACTTTTTTTCTCTTTTAATAGGAAATTATGCCAGGGGATTTTGTTTTTGTCAAATTTACTCTATTTAAAAACTACTTTTTTGGAAATTCATTTAAAAGCAACTTTTTTGGAAATTATGCCAGGGGATTTTCTGTTTTTAAATTTACACTATTCTACATTAAACCAACAAAAAATAAGTCATTTAAAAAATATCTGGTTTTTGTCCCTTTCTTCAAATTTATGTTATTGGACTTCAAATTTATGCTTTCAAATTGATGCCATTCTTTCTAATAGTACATTAAACATTTATATAATCCAAAAAACAATTCATTTCAAAACTAACTTGACCTGATGTGATATGTTGGACTATTTCCATTATTTATAAGAGAATGTTGAATGTACAGGAAATTTTAAACTTTATTTAAACTTTCCAATACAAACAATTTGTTAGTAATAACACACAAATAGACAAGTTGTTTGTATTTGTAAAGTTTAAATAAAGTTTAAAATTTTCTGTACATTCAACATTTATTCATAAATGATGGAAATAGTCCAACATATCACATCTTATATAATATACCATCATTATAAACCTTCAGACAAATACTAACTTGACCTGATTTTTGTAACATTTTTCAACAAAAGTGGAAAAACTTCAACTCCCAAAAAATATTTCAATAGATTGCATCACAAATCAATCACAACACACACACATTGATTTCAAAAATAACTTTATTGAAAACTATGAAATTAATCAAATTCATTTGTAGCAAACAATACAGATGTTAGAAACATTCTTTCAATAAACAATTTCACAGAGAATGGGCCAAACAATGCAAACAAAAAAATAAAATAATGTCCTTGCTTTAAAGTAGTTACCAGTTATGGCTATCCATCATCTCAGTTAGTATGGCCCTGAAGAGGTCCTTACCTTTGTGAAGACATATGTGGCAGGATGTTTTGGGCCTTTATAGAAAGGCAATGGTGTCAACTTCTGCATTGGGAACAAAGCCCCCAGTTTGAAATGTTCAGTTGCCATCAGCCATTTTATTCATCTTATATGTGTTACATGAAAATGTGATGTTTTTGCAAACATAATTGTGCTCTGCATGATCTCTCCCCAATTTTTTGCAGCTTCCAAACTGCCTAGGGATCCATGATGACAGACTGAAAATTATCACTATATAACACTATGTTATTTGCGGTATAAGACAATGAGTTTGGAAACAGATTTGAAGAGTTCTGGGAAATTGAAGTCCAGCCATCCTCATATGAAATGATAGCAAACTGTCATTACTTATCATATGCATAAAGTGTCACCACACAAAGTTCGGCATATCAATATTTAAATTTTTTAACATGGATGAACCCCGCAAAATATGTCTTTTATATATGCAACCCATAAAAATCTTTGTATCAACACACACACACACATATAATATTTTGCAATAGTCAGGATGAGCCAATAACAGCAAAATCACCACTAGGGTGACTTCAACACACAACTCATTCAAACCCACATATTACATCTTTTTTTAGGCACAGTGATCAGGGAGAGATAGAGACTCCTAAAATTAGATTACAATTATATGATTTCCCTGTGGCAAAACAAGACACCCAATACAATGTATATATAAGATACAAACACTTTAGTATTAAAGTTACAAACAAAATAAATAAATTAAATAACTAATGCTTAATTAGTTGCTAGATTTATAAGATAGTGGAATTACATTAATTAGTGGAATTACAGATTTCAAAGTTTCAATGTATAACAGATATATGAATAAGGGATCTCAGGTGATGTACTTATTTTGATTTCTGGAGCAGATGTCCCTCAAGCATGTACATAATAATAAATAAAGTAAGGTAAGTTTAATTAACTCTAGAAAGTATGGTTAATAGATAAATGCATAACTCTCATGATCATGACCAATAAATGCAGAAATATCAAGCTTTAAAATACATAAGAAAGACAGTACTGAGTTCCTAAAGTAATAAAACAATTAAATAATGAGGTAAACTGGAATATGACCACCTCTGTGATGTCATATCCATGGCTTATAATAAGGCTATGATGGGAATATATTCACTTTTGTGAAGTTAAATGGATCATGAAATGAAAGAATGAGTGTCTTCATATAACCCTTAAGAACTCTCATAAACAGGCAGGAATGATCCACTGCATTGGTAACAAGACAAGAACTAGACCCACTGGGTCTGAAATGAGAGGGATGTTTTTGCATTTGCATGAAACTTAGATAAACAGAACCCGTCAAATTAAATCTTCTGAAGCAGGGATATATGCTTGTTGAAGAATCACAGTAAGATAAACATGAAATTAAACAACCCAGTAATGCTATATTTATATATAATGAATATAAAATTAAAATCTATATATTAAAATGTAAATGGCCATGTCATAAGTTTATAATATGCAGACATCTCTGATATGAGGCTAAATCACAGCCTACACAATTATTAAAATATAAAAAAAATTATAAAGAGATTACTCTCTGCTTAATTAGTGATCTACCCCTTAGGTCTTACATATATAAAGAATTATTGATATGACAGCCTACAATGATAATATATTAAATTGAATTAAAAGTTTTAAAGAATAAACTATCGTGTTGTATATATACAGTATATATATATTTGTCAAAAGAAAAGAAATTAGGTTTTAACGTTTAACTTTGAACATTAAATTTTATTTTAAAACTGCAGGTTGTTTATAAATCATCTGTACACAGCATACATATATACTTGTCTTTTCTAAAAGAAAATAAAGTTTGCTTTAAACATCTTAACACTTCATCTTAATTTTTAAATATGAAAGTTTTATATAAACCATTGTAATTGCATTAATGACTAAATGACATTTTGAAAGAACCGATTTTAAACAGACAAATTTAAAATCACAAATAATAAAAAACAAAAACAAATTAGAATCAGTGAGGAGGGATTTAAATCTAGTTTTTATTTAATTATTGGACTTTTCTTTAGATAATGTCAAATATTTTAATCATTGAAATATTTGACTAAATTTACCTACCATTTGATTCTTAAATAATAAGTCTAGCAAATTTAAGAAAAATCAGGTATATATTGCAATAATCGATCTTCCTTCCTATGTACAATTAATTAAGCATGCATCATAACACAATAAGAAAATATCTAAATAATACAGTAAGAAACATATAGAATGATTAATATATCATTTGTGGACACAAAGAAAGTAGCATATTAAAGAGGCTTTAATTGTTTACTGGTAGCATTATATAATAGGGGCTTTCTTTTTGATGGATGATGGAATAGTATGTCAGCAATTTGGATGATCAATTGTACAGGAAATTTATTGGTGTCACATGCTATAGTACCAGGGAGTCCATACTCAGCTTTATTGGAGATGACCAGAGAAATTGTGGTGAGCTACTCATGAATCTTAGCATTACATAATTTAACAGCTTAAAAACAAAACTTTACAAGAAGTTTACAAAAACTAATTTCATTCTTCTTTTGCTCCTATATATATAGCTCTCAAATCAAAGGCATCCAGATCTTTTCAAATTGAATAATTAATTTTAAACTTAGAGACAATTCTTTTCTTTGCTATCTATAAAAATCTTGTTGCTCACACTCTCAATCTAGTTTAATTTTAAAATTTTTACTAATTGCATTTCTTAATTAAATTCCAAATGTCTTTGGTTTTATCTGATTCTACTGTAATTACATGTTTTGACACCATTTTCCCTAAATAATTATAAAATTATAATTTAATTTGTACATTATTTTATTATCAATTGATTTTAATTAATCAGTTACATTTTCTTTGCTAACTTGAAACCTCTCTTATTATAACACTAAATTTCATAATGAAATCAAATACTATAATAAAATTAAATTTCTTTTATTTTTTTTTTAAATATTGGCAACAATATGTACATGAGTCACACACACACACACATATATATATATATATGACCACTTTGATTTATATAAGAAAATATCCATTTGAACAGGATAACTTTTGTCTTTTGTTGTTGCCAAAAAGTGAAAAAAGTGAAAAAAGTTGTTTAGCTTAGAAGAATTGCCAATTAGTAGCAATTGATAATTTCCTGACATCAAAAGGAAAAAGTTATTTCTGTTCACATAAATTTAATCATTTATTTTTTTTACTTTATTAGAATAACCATCAGTAGAAATATTTAATTCAATATATATATATATATTATTATTATTATTATTATTATTATTATTATTATTATTATTATTATTATTATTATTATTATTATTATTATTATTATTATTATTATTATTATTATTATTATTATTATTATTATTATTATTATTATTATTATTATTATTATTATTATTATTATTATTATTATTATTATTATTATTATTATTATTATTATTATTATTATTATTATTATTATTATTATTATTATTATTATTATTATTATTTTGTTTCTGGTAATGTTATTGAATTTTTCTGCAAACAAAAGCTATGATTATAATACATCTTGGTTTTTTAAAATCATATTGAGTCTTTGATCATCATTTATCTATGATTGAAAGTCATTGAAAGGAGCTTTGCATATTGGATAATAATGATATTTTATAACTATTACTGCAGTTTTATCATTTTATTTTATTTCTAAAAATTGGAACAATAGAATCATTTTTAAGAACAGGGGTCACAATTTCATGAGACTTTATATATCTCTAAAAAATTCCATTATTTTTGTAAGTAATTATATTTTAAAACTTCTTTACATACTTCAAGTCCTGCAGCCATTTCATTTTTAAAATTACAGTTGTTTTTATTTTATTAAGCTGGTGATTTTTGTCTAAATCTAAATAATAAAATGGTCATTAAAAGTCAGCATCTCAAAATATTATTATCGTCATATAAAAATGCAATTTCTGGAAGACTGTTTCTAACAGCCCATCAAAAAAAAACAAAAACTGGAGTGACCATGATCAGAAAATATATCTCCTTTGTAGTGTTGATCTACCAATCATTTTTAATACTTCCTTGTCAATTGTTGAATTTCTGCCTTTTCGTTGGTGGCCTAATGGTTAGCGTAGCTGCATGCTAAGCAGATGGCCCAGGTTGGCTTTCTGGTCAATGCATATGACAGGTAAAAAAATAAATCTCTATATTTATTACAATATTCCATATCTAATTTATTATTTTGATAAATAGATAATACTTAATTTTTTAAATCAAGTCACTAATTAAAAAAAATTATTATCAGAAAACCGACTCATTATTCTTCTTTGTATTAATCTCAAGAATAAATTTACTTATCCATAATATACTCCTTAAAAGAATTCCATGTTTTAGTAACATGATAATTCTTAAAATCCAAATTAGTAATATTAGTGTTTAATTACTGTTAAAACTCAACATAAATAACCAACTCTTCTAAAGAACAAAAAACTCTTTTCATGCAAATATTATTGGAATGTGATCTATTTTTAAATACAATGATCATTTTGACTTTGCATTGTACTAATATATGATTCATCCAAATCCTTCACTTTAATATCATCTATGAAATGTTATTACTTTGAGCATAGACATAATGATTCATGTTGATTTTTCAGTCCAAAGAAAGTATTTGTGATAATCATTCCATGTGATTATCTAAAAATTTAATCACAACAGATTAGCTATTCAAAATTTACTATTTGCATCAACATATACATTTAAGTCTCCAAGAAGAAACATTTGATCTTCCATATGTCATAGTATCAGCCAGGAGGCGAACCCACAACAACCATCTGCTTGCTTGCAAGGCTGCTGTGATGACCTCTCGGCTAACAATGCTTGACAACATTTGATCTTTTAATTGTATTAATATAACAACACTATCCAGTAAAGAATAAAAGTTTTCTTTTTCTGAATTCTTACAATTTAAAATTGGAGCATAAGCACTAATAAAATGAGCAGAAATATCTTTAGGCAAACCAAGTTTTAATATCATTAGTCTTTCATTGATATATTGAAGAATTTTCAAGAATAAAATGAATTAGATTTTACAGCACATTAACTGACTGATATGTATCCTCCAAAAAAAACTTGTAGTCCATTACCAATTCTATTAAAATTTCTTTCTCTGGAAAATGAGTTTAACTAAGTGCAGATATATTAAGCTTGTATCATGACATCTTATTAACCATCAGTGTTATCTTCTATTACAGTCTTAAAGAGTTTATTAGGAGTAAATTCATTCATTCCAATAGTTATATTTAAAATAGAATTAGATTCAAAGTAGTTACCTTTAATACTACTATTGCTAGGCTGATTGAACACTATTACTAAAAACTATTTGTTTCTATTGGTTTTAATGCATAATCTGCCAGGCATAGCAACCTAGACAGATTGTTTAAGACTAGCCATTCTTAGAACCTACTTCTAAGAACCTTTCACTTCCATAGTAGGTAGGCTAATATTCCAATAGACTATCGTCAAATACAATATTTGGTCAATCAAAATTCCAGTCTCAAATCCATTTCACTCTAACTCATTAATGATTATACTGTCTCATGCAAAGATCACAACTAAGATACTGCCAGTTTATTCACTCAGTTCCCATCATTATTTTCCTAATTTGTAAAAGCTTGAACCGAACAAAAAACAATGAAAAATTTGCTGAAAATAGAGGTAAAGAATTGAAGCAATTTTTCAAACACTATTCTATTGTCATAATTAGCATAGGAACATGATTAATGACAACCTATCTATCTGTCTATCTGTCTATCTACCTATCTATCTATCTATCTATCTATCTATCTATCTATCTATCTATCTATCTATCTATCTATCTATCTATCTATCTATCTATCTATCTATCTATCTATCTATCTATCTATCTATCTATCTATCTATCTATCTATCTATCTATCTGTCTATCTATCTATCTGTCTATCTGTCTATCTGTCTGTCTGTCTGCCTGCCTGCCTATCTGTCTGTCCATCTGTCCGTCTATCCATCTATCCATCTATCCGTCCATCCGTCCATCCATCCATCTATCTATCTATCTATCGATCTATCTATCTATCTATCTATCTATCTATCTATCTATCTATCTCTATCTATCTATCTATCTATCTATCTATCTACCTACCTACCTACCTACCTACCTACCTACCTACCTACCTACCTACCTACCTACCTACCTACCTACCTACCTACCTACCTACCTACCTACCTACCTACCTACCTACCTACCTACCTACCTACCTACCTACCTACCTACCTACCTACCTACCTACCTACCTACCTACCTACCTACCTACCTACCTACCTACCTACCTACCTACCTACCTACCTACCTACCTACCTACCTACCTACCTACCTACCTACCTACCTACCTACCTACCTACCTACCTACCTACCTACCTACCTACCTACCTACCTACCTACCTACCTACCTACCTACCTACCTACCTACCTACCTACCTACCTACCTACCTACCTACCTACCTACCTACCTACCTACCTACCTACCTACCTACCTACCTACCTACCTACCTACCTACCTACCTACCTATCTATCTATCTATCTATCTATCTATCTATCTATCTATCTATCTATCTATCTATCTATCTATCTATCTATCTATCTATCTATCTATCTATCTATCTATCTATCTATCTATCTATCTATCTATCTATCTATCTATCTATCTATCTATCTATCTATCTATCTATCTATCTATCTATCTATCTATCTATCTATCTATCTATCTATCTATCTATCTATCTATCTTGGCAATCAAATAAATTTTTTAAATTCAGATATATAATGACAATGAAATAAAACAATTTTATAAATTAAATTTAATTAAAACTGTTTAATTTGATTGCCACCATCTTTCTTTGATGGAAAGTTTCCAATTATGTGGAACAATATGAAAAGAGACAAATATTTCTTTTAGGCATTTGGTAAATCTAATGAAGATCTTTAAATCATACATACAGAATTTATATTCAATAATCGTAAATAATTTTTTTTATATAAAAATATACGAATTAATACGTATATATAAAAACGTCATATATATTTGAATTCAAAATAAACTGGAAATTCTTGGAATGATTTCTCAGAATTAAAAGATATGAAGTAAAATGCAGAAGATAGGAAGTGAAATGCCATTTATAAAAATGATTTATTAGAAATATAATCTGATTAGTTCCTACTTTTCTGTTAAAGGAATTAAAAATTTGACAAATTATGAATTTAAAATTTTCTGACACTGAATAATTTTATAAAAACTAGAATGATTTTGTATTCCATCGAACAGTTTCATAAAAGGTTAATTATAAATTTTAATACATATTACAGAGGTTGCAAGAAATCCCACAAAACGTTAATGTAAAGCTATAAATTAAATTCCAGCATGGCACATTGTTTCTATTATAATTTAATTAATAAAATACATTATCTAACAAGATACAATGCTTACATATTTTGTAATTAGATTTGTTTTAGCTGTTTAAAATAGACATCTTCAGAACATACACACACAAAAGAAAAAATAAAGTTAAGAGATATTGAAAATGAATATTTCAAATGGTATTTGCAAGTAAATATTTTTGTGGATTAATTATAATGTAAACAAAGAAATTAGTAAGGTTATTTCCATATAAAGATTAAACAAATTTGTTAGTGGTAGTGTGCTAAGTAACTATTAATTACTACTGATCATCATTAAGCTGAACAATTTGCTCTAATAGTCCACATTAGTTTTTTTAACCATGGATAGACTTATAAATAAAGGCTTCTTTCTAATTAATAAGTTATATGAATGTAAACCCAGATATATATTTTTATAGGTATGAAGACTTAAAAGAATTTTATCTTGTCTTTATGTTTTATGAATATTATTTCATCTTTCCCAAAGAGCTATGTATGTTAAATTAAATATTTTCATGGATTAATTAAGAAATAAACACTAGAATGAATGAGTTATTTTCATGTACTGATTAGAAATTGTTTTAGCCTTCATATTGCCAAGTAACTATCAATTATTAATGACAGTTCTAAAACTAAACAATTTTTTCTAATAGTCCACAATAATTATTTATCTTATGCTTATTTAAAAATATAGAGAGCTTTCATTTTTAATTCAAGGTGTAACATGGATTTAAATCCAAGTATATATTTTTATAAGTGTGAAATCTTAGAGGGATTTCATTTTCTTTTGCTTATATCATTAATAATCTACAAAAATATTTAATTTAATACATATAGTTTCTCTGGGAAAATAAAATAATTGCAGGATATGAAGAAAAAATGAAATTTCTTCTAAATCCTCATACCCATAAAAATATATGTCTGGTTTAAATTCATATAACACCTTTGATTGGAAATGAAAGTGAACTTCTTTTTATTTCTAAGTAAACCCAAGACAAAAATCTATTGTGGACTAATAGAACAAATTGTTTAATTTAAAATCTGTCAGTATAATTGATAGTCACCATAGTATCAATATTGGTAACAAATTTCCTTAGTCATTACATAAAATAACTCCACTAATTCTATGTAAATTTATATAAATATATAATATACATAAATAAATTATATTATTACATAAATAAATAAGCAATTCATTAATGAATATATTTATATATGAATCAAATGTAATTATACTGTTTATTCTAAAGATCAACAATTAATGTCATAATGTGATTAAATAAATGAATGGTTAATTTTTGGAAATCAAGCCACATTCAAGCATTGTAAATGGTAGATTGAGCTTTGATCTAAGAATTTTTGGCTCTGCTATTGTCCTAAATTATTTCACATAAAGCAAAAATAAATGAATGATCAATAGGTCATATGACATTTGAGTACTGGGAGTGATAAGTTTGATTTTCATTAATTCTCTACCATATTTCAACTATTCTACATCATGCAAAGTAATTCAATGTAAGTATAATTGCTTGCACTCAAAACTGTAAGTGGATAAAATGGATTTTTAAAAAACAAAGCAGATGTTGCCTTGAGTAAGTATATTAAAAAGGTATATACTTCCTTATATATCATGATATATTTTAAATATATGTATAGCTTTAATTACTCTTTGTTATATATATACTAATGTGTGTGTCTGGCAAAGTAGGATATTTTTTTATTGCTTTATTGTCTGAAAGTTGTGATTCAGCACTAAATGGATACTCATCCAGACAATGAAGCAGTAAAAAAAAATACTACTTCACCAAATGTATGCACATAGATATGCAAAAGTATTATATATTTCTTATACCTATACATGTAAACTGCACTACTTTGATCTCTATATTAGATCTAAAGTGGCATTTAAAAGACAATCCTCATTTTGGATGCATCAGTCTATCAGTTTATTTTGACTCTTGGCCTGGATCATTTGTTCTAGGTTAAGTGCTTTCTAATTAAGTTGATTTAAATGGATAACATCTCCCACAATTAAAGATTTCCTTCAAAAACATCTTTTAAAAACATTGTATTACTATATATATATATATATATATATATATATATATATACAATACAATGTTTTTAAATATGTTTTTGAGGGAGATCTGTATGTGTATATATATATAGGAAGCTTACCAATAGCTCTAAACAAGCTTTATTTTTATAAGTGCCAGCAGAGAAAGAATTCAAAATCTCTATCTTTAACCCTACCTCCAGACCAATTAGTTTCGAGCTTATGACTCACTTCAGTGAAAGGGTAGATCTATAGAAACTAGATCTAGTTTCTAAATCTAGTTTCTAAAAACCCACCCCTTCACTGAAGTGAGCCATAAGCTCGAAACCAATTGGTCTGGAGGTAGGGTTAAGGATAGAGATTTTGAATTCTTTTTTTGTCGGCACTTATAAAAATAAAGGTTGTTTAGAGCTATTGGTAAGCTCCATCTAGTGATCATTTAAATGCAAGATTAAAAGCAAGTTACAAAATTTATAACTTGTTTTATTATATATATTGTAGCAGTCGATCTTAGCCCAAAATCGAGCTTCATTATTTTACCACTTAACCCACATTTCACTCTGCTCCTTTTTGTCATATGTATATAAGTTATATGTGTATTTCTGAGAAGCGTCTATGACATTTATAAATGTAAATCTTAAATAAAAAATTTCTTTAATTATTTTAAAGATTAACTTCAATGGATGCCACTCAGAGATATATATATATATATATATTACAGGAGCATATATATATATATATATATATATATATATATATATATATCAACCATTATCAATATATCATCATTATCAACCATTATCAATCCACTGCAGGATGAAGGTCTCTCCAAGTTTAATCCATCTTCTCTGATCTTTAGCTTCTCTTCTCCACATCACCCCTACACATTTTCTTATTTCATCCATCCATCTTACATGTGGTCTCCTTCTGGGTCTTTTACAATCTCTTGGAATCCAGTTTAAAATTTCAATTGTCCATCTATTATCATCTCTTCTAGCAATATGTCCAGCCCAACTCCACTTCAATCTTTTAATTTTTTCAATGAGGTCAGTAACACCTGTTTGTTCTCTTACCCATACATTGCGTTTTCGATCTCTTCTTGTTACTCCCAACATACATCTCTCCATACTTCTTTGAGTGGTCTGAAGTCTCTGTATTGATCTTCTATTAAGTGTCCAAGTCTCAGATCCATAAGTAAGAACTGGTAAAACACATTTGTTAAAAACCTTTCTTTTCAAACACATAGGCATATTTCCTTTTAATATCAAGTTATTTCTACCAAAAGCACTCCAACCAAATTTAATTCTATGATTAATTTCCTCTATTATGTTTCCATCTGTATTAATAATCTGACCAAGGTATTTGTAACTCTTAACTTCTTCTAATTCATCATAATCAATCTTTATTTTCATATTTTGAGCAAATCGATTAAACATTACTTTAGTCTTTTTAACATTTATCTTTAGTCCTACTTTCCTACTTTCATCTGATAACTCCTGCAACATTTCCTGCAGCTTGGAAGCATTATTTGCAAAAACAACTACATCATCTGCGAAATCTAAATGACTTAAATAATCTCCATTTACTTTCACTCCTTTAGTTTCCCATTTTAATCCACAAAATACTTCTTGCAGCACTGCTGTAAAAAGTTTTGGAGATATGGAGTCACCTTGTCTTACACCTTTTTCAATGTTGACTTTCCCAGTATCATTATGTAATCTAATTGTTGCTGTTGCATTTTTATAAATATTCTTTAAAATATGACAATATCCTGGATCTATACCTTGATGATCCAATGCTTTAATCACTGAAGAAATGTTTATAGAATCAAATGCCTTTTCATAATCTACAAATCCAAAACATAATGACAACTCATATTCATTTGTCCTTTCTATAACTTCTCTCAATACTTGAATATGATCTACTGTACTAAAACCACTTTTAAATCCAACTTGTTCTCTTGGTTGGTGAAAATCCAAGGTTCTCTGTAGACGAGTTGTAATTATCTTGGTAAAAATTTTATATAAAACTGATAAAAGGCTGATAGGTCTGTAATTTCTAATATCTTCTTTATCACCTTTTTTAAATATTAATATTATTACTGCATTCTTCCAATCATCCGGTACATCTTTATCATTTAGACATTTGGTATATAACTTTGCTAATATTTTTTCTGTTTCTTCACCTGCTTCTTTTAATATATCAATTATAATTCCATCATTACCTGAAGCCTTTCCTTTTTTCATACATTTAATTGCATTTCTCACTTCTTCATTTAAAATTCTGGGCAATTCGGAAGATGTAATAGATATAGGAGGTACTTGTTCTTTATTACTATATAATTCTTGATAAAAATCTTCTACCAATTTCATAATGTCATCCCTCTTTTTAGTAATAATTCCATCTTTTTCCTTATTGCAAATATAAATTTCCTACCAATACCAAAATGTTGTTTTACATTCTTAAGACTTTTATTTTCTTCTACAGCTTTTCTTGCTAGTTCACAGTTATACTTTCTTATATCATTTTCAACTCTTTTCCGCACCATTTTACAAAATTCGAGATATTCAATTCTTTTTAATGCATCATTCTTGCATATCTTCATATTCCTTCTTTTCTTCATAAGTTCTCTAGTCTCAGTAAAAATTTTATTAGTCAATTGCTGCTTTTTTCTACCAGCTATCTTTGTTGCAGTTTTTAAAAGTGTATCAGTTATTTTCATATTAATTTCATTCAAATCTGAATCATGTTCAAAATCTACTAATACTTGAAACCGATTTGTAAGTTCTAATTTAAATTCATTAGAATGTTTCTGAAGATTAGGAATATCAACTGTAAATATAGTTTTTCTTAATAATTTTTGTCTCTCTAGTTTTACATTAACATGTATCTTACCCCTTACTAATCGATGATCACTTCCTGTGTTAAATTTATTAAGAACATTACAATCTTGAAATATGTATTTCCTGTTAGTCAAAATATAATCCAATTCTGCTGTACCTTCATTTGGATGCTTCCATGTCCATTTCCTTCTAACATTTTTCTCAAAAAAAGAATTCATAATATAAAGTTTTTCCTTCTCTGCAAAACTCCACAAGTCTATGTCCTCTCTCATTTCTATTACCATAACCAAAATTACCTGCAACACTTTCATCTTTCATTTGTTTACCAATTCTAGCATTAAAATCTCCCATAACAATTTTAAAATGTTGTTTACTCTGATCAAAAGCCTTTTGTACATCCATATAAAAATCTTCTACTACTTCATCACTATGAGAACTTCTTGGGGCATAAACCTGAATTATCTGCATTTGGTATCTGCTATTAAGTTGTATAACTAATCTTGCCACTCTGTCTGATACACCATCAATCTCCACAATATTGTTCTTCCACTTTTTATTTTTAATGAATCCTACTCCACTTGTATTTCCAATATTTGTGCCTTTATAATAGAGCATATGTCCACTTTTTAAATCAATTGTCTCTTCACCTTTTCTTCTAACTTCACAAAGTCCAATAATATCCCATTTAATATAAGAGAGTTCTTCTTCTAATTCTTGCAATCTTCCTTCACTTGAAAGTGATCTGCAGTTGTAAGTACCTAAATAAAAAGTCATCATCAAATGGCAGCCTGGGTCCACCTCCAGGATATTCTTAGCACCCTCCGCCTTCGGCCACCAACTGCTGCCTTGGTTGGTGACTTTACAGCCTCCTGGGATTAAGGGCCATGCTTTATTTTTGTCTGTCATAATTGTATATTTGGGAAAAATCTTTATCATTTACACAAACATTCATTCTGCCTTATCAGGCACTGAGAAGAAAGACCATGGTGTTTCTTGATCTTAAACTCAGAGGTAAAAAGCCAATAAACTCACCACGCTGGCTAATGCGTGTTGGTGAGCAGCCCATCCATGTTCGTATACTATAACAATAAACATATAGTAATAACAGCTGCAACGACAAGAACGTATGGAGTGGACATTAGGAATTTGCCCTGCTCGGTTCCTTTAAGGCCTCCAAGAGGAATCAAAGGGTCTCCTTTCAGTTAATAGCAAACTCCTTTCTGCAGCCTATATATATATATATTAATAAATAACAAACTAACCAAAGGAAATACATATAAAAACAAAAAAAGACTTATAAATCCAATAAATAATATAATATTTCAACCAGAGGACTGGTTTTCATCAGAAAATCAGTCCTCTGGTTGAAATATTATATTATTTATTTGATTTATAAGTCTTTTTGTTTTTATATATATATATATATATATATATATATATATATATATATATATATATATATATATATATAATATATATATATATATATATACTAAATGCTGTAAATAATTTTGTGTCTTTTAAAAATTATATATTTTCTTACTTATATTTTTAATACTTTGTAATTATTTTTCTTTTAATTACATAAAAATTCAAGATGGAAGATACAACTGGTGACTGTCCAAAAGTAATTAAAGGGATGGGAACATTAGTTTGTTTCATAGTTTTAAAAGGAATGTTTAAATCAAAGTTAATGAAAGTAAAATTTAAAACAAAGCTAATTGATTTTAAGTTAGATGTTAACATTTTTATCAAATCTATTTCCAATCTAGAAATAGATTTGAATTTATTTTTGGACAGTCTCCAATAACAATAGAGAAAATATTTTTGTAGATTCAGGATTGCATTTGAGTTAAGAAGTTTAATTAAAACATTTTTTAAATAACTCAAAACTGGTATAAATAGAGCTAAAAATCTATTGTGTTAGAATTTGGTCAATAGTCACTAGCCATATGTTTGTTTTTGAAATAGTTTTTAAGTGGAGGGGCCTAAGCCACTTCCCCTTCATCTTCAACTCAACTCTTCACCGTGCAGAGATGTAACTCCTATGGATCAAGGGTGCCCTTGCTGTCAGAGAACCACCAAGGCCAATAAACATGTTTTAGCTGAAGTAGAATTTGCCTGCCACAAAAATAGAAGAATGCCATCTTCCACAGAAGATTCATCTGTGCATCATTCCATAGACCCATGAGGTAAGAAGCCCAAAGTCATTATAATTGCATTACCTGAATTCTAATTTCTAACTCTTGAAAATTAATATTCTCTTTATTTGAATCTCTTTTAACTTGCTAATCAGTGAGTATGTTAAATTAATAATTATTTTCTTTGTGTCAATTCTCTACAATCGAAATTAATATCACAGTAAGTCTTTTATCCAACTGATGCTTCTTGTTTTTCTTATAATTTAGTGCGGTTATAATTTATTTTTCCATGATATTTTTATATTTTTTTTACTTGATTTTTATTTGTAAATGCCAATCAAATCCAGTCTTACAAACTTCTTCTATATCGCACTGTGGAATAAAAAGACAGGGGGGGGGGGCTAGGAATTAATAAGTTCTTGTTATTTATTTCTAAATAGCTTGTAAGTGTGAGTTTGTCTTTTAATTGCATACATGCTTTTAAAAAATATTTTATTGTAAATTTATATAGAATGTATAAATACTTTTTAATCTGGGGTGGATATTGTTGTACATTAACTTTATTGATTTCTTTATTGATCATCACCACCATAAGGCTGGTGACCTAATTCTATTTTGTTATTTGCACTTTTTAAGTGTGTGAATTTTAGTTTTTTTTTTTATGTTAAACAAAATGTATTGATTCAAAAAGGGGGAGCATGCATGCTTCATTAATTATAGTTTTAACTTCTGATGAATGACTTTATCTTAAATGGGTCATTATTTTAACATATCATTACGTATTTGTTAAACCACTTAAGGCTTTATGTTAGGATTTAAACTCAATGATTTCATATTCTTGTAATAGTGTTGCTAGCATATATCAGACATTATTAATGAGCCACATAAAGGCTTTGATCTGGTTCACCCGTACCTCATTCCGAGGTCCTGATCATCTTCATTTGTCATTCTTCTCCTCAAAGTATATATTTATATACTGCTCGAATCTGTCTGTACCTCATTCCAGAAGATTCAAAGCCTTCCATCTTTTTAGTGTTCTTGTTTGAAACAGGGGTATAAGTCTGCTCCCTGGGACAAGCCAGTTACTGTAGTTGAAGCTCTGCATGGACTTATCATAATCCGGATCCATAGCAACTTCCTACCTACCTTTCCATTTAGGTACTGTTTGGCCTGAAGCTGGCATACCACAGTCAAATCAAGGAATGACATTTTCTCGGCTGAAGTTGCCACCCTCTCTTTCACTGACATTATGCTAGCACTACAATTTCTTATAGTTCATTTTCTAGCTTGTTTAGCAAAATAAAACGTAATGATGTGTAATAATGAAACATTTTTCTCTTTAAATATTTTTTATTGGAATTTTAGATCCAACCTCTTTGAGGCTGCCCTCCCCTTTACTGAAATAAGCCATTCCCATATCTATAGAGTTTTGCAATATTTGATTGTTAAATGTCGAAAATGTAGTATAAATAAATAAATGTTTTTAGTATACTTACCGATCAGAATGTATCCTTATTTAATTGTTATAACTAAATGCTATGAAGAAAATAAAGTTATGTATCAAATGCCAAGGGCATCCTATGAATTTGTATAAACCACAAAACTCTATTGTTGTATCTTTACAAATGTTTTCTAAATGTATAAAACGTCCACCAAACACCCATATAAGTCCATTTTGTAACATTAAATAAAATCTGATTTCCAAATATATGTTATGTATTGAAATGCCGCACTAGATTGATATCTATTACAAATCATTGACTCAAGATTGTCAAAGATGTGTAAACAAAATAATGTTTAAAATGCACGAAGTTGCTTATATATATAAAATCATCTTGAATTTTGTCAAAATAAATATTCCTATTTTTAAACTTAATCCAATTGTTCGAATCTCATTAATATATTTATGTATGTTTTTAACTTATATCTCAGGGTCACTCAATATCTCATCATCATCATTACCAAATGAGTTCTCATGCAAAATGCAGCAGCACCAGGCCTGGAAATAATGAATTTATGTAGTATCACCATAGATGTTGTCTGTAGTGTTATAGATTTGGGGAATGGGCAAATAGGTTAGAATTCATGATTGCACCTGACCTGTGTATCTTGGGCATGATTGGATTCGGGGTACTTTTTCTCAGATTCTAAGTTTGTTAGATGGACATACATTTTCAACTGGTACAATATATATATATATATATATATATATATATATGGGGAAGATACAATATATATATATATATATATATATATAACATGGGGAAGATTTAGAAATATTTCTGCTTTCATTTTTTTGAATCAATAAGAGTAAATGTACATTTGAACATTTATTAATGTTCTTTGTTTTTTTTATTCATTTTCTAATAGAATCTTTTAATAAATTAATATTAAAATAATGAATAACAAAGATGTCTGACAAGTTATATAAATTACTAAACTGATGATAATGTACATTAGACAAAAATACAGCAATATCTACTTGAAACAAATTATCTCTAACAAATAGACTCAAACTTCAATGAATACAGTTACTACTAACTGGTAGATACATCACAGAGCAAGACTGCTGTAATGCTCTGATAAGTAATATGAGTGCAGTGATGACTGGAACAGAACTGGGGTATTTTTAGGCAGAAGGGTCAAATTTTTTCAGTCTTCTAATTGAAGCATTTACCTTTTATTGTATGAATTAACAGGCCTATACATGCACACACACTATGTATGTGTCAACATGTACATCATATATTGACATATAATATTTCAAACATGCAAATATATATGCAAAGATATTGTATTTACTTACCATATCTATGACTTAACGTTCGAATCAGGACCAAGGAAAAATAATTTTAAGAGGCTTAGAAAATTTTAGGCTGACTGATTATCATCTAACATTAGTCAATAAATTCTTACATAAAGGTTAAAATAAGTATGGAAAATCCTCATAACTCACTAATTAGCAAGTCCACGAGTATTGCCTTTTTCTTTGCTATAGCTTTATGGGAGATTATTAGAGAATCCTTTATCTTGAAGTGATATATTTCTTTAAAATGCTACTTTACCTATAGTATTAACAAGTGAACATTATTTGGGTGTAAAATTAGCATTAGAAGATAAAAGTCACTTTATTTAACTTTAGCGCCACCTATTGTAAGCTTGAATAATAAATAAACAGCAAACAGTAGAGGTACATTTAAACCAGCCAAAAATCATAAATTAATTTATAGATTAAACAAAATTACAATAAATAAGACTCTAAAATGTAATGTGGAAAGTGAATTGTTGCTTTGAATGTGATTAATAATGTAATTCTAGTGGTGCTTTGTTAATATAAAATACATTCAAAAGTTGAATACGTACTGACGTATACACCAAAGAGTTAATTATGACACATATATAATATGGTAATTTTACTTATTCAATACCATATGTATTTATAATATTTTTTTACATAATTTTTTAATAGTTTTTTAAAATATGGATTGAAAATTCAACTGTCCCAATTATAATCTATTTTTTAAAATTATTTTGAGCGAAAAAAAATTATATTTATATAAATAGAAAGAAAAAATAAAGATAAACCATAATTCAATAAATATATATGTTTAAATGACCGGATAATTAAATAGTTAAAAGGAAATTTAAAAGATTTCAAACATTATATGCAAGCAATAATTGAATTAATAGAAAAACTATATAAAGATAAAAAATTAAATTATAAATATGCCAAAAAAAGAATTGGGTTTAAAATGATGCTAAAATATATTTACAGTTATATAACATAGTACATATGTATATAAAAAGATTGCATTTATGGTATGAAATTTATACATTAGAACGTCTCTGTGTTTGTATATATATACATTGATGTTGTGTACTATTATTTTAAAATATTAATTATCTTTATATTTTCTACTAAGAATAATTATTTAAAATTATCAAAATATATGGTGGAATTAATTATGCAGAAATTATAACTAATGAAGATAGGTAGTTGAAATATATAAAATATATCAAGTTCTCTGCTCAAAGATATATTGGATTAACCTATACCTAAGTGAAAATACTTTATCACGGTGTGGAACAGTTTGCCATTATCTTCTTAAAAACAATTTAAATTGTATTACAAACTTAAATGAATTCTGTATAACTATAATACATAACACACATATACATATAAAATTTTCTTGCTGTAAAGACAATCATTACTTGTATATTGATTATATAAATGGTAAAGTACATCAATAACAAAGCACATAACTTCCAGCTCACACGGTAATGTGCATTATAAATGAGTAGTTTTCCTCTGTAATGCCATTCATTATATGATTGAGTAATCCCATCTGCAGACCAGTTTTTGGCTTTTGCTTGATTCAAAGTTGAAAGGGAAAGCAATTGTGCACCAGTGGCCATCCTTAACTCTATTTTACCAGTTAAGTTAAAACTTGAAATTCAAACCAGCCTAAGTGCTTGAACCCAAGACAATCCATTTGAAAAATTACTCTAGTTTATGGTAGGAAGCATTAGAATTAAGAACTACTCTTATCTTATATATTGTTTAAGCTGGAAGTTTAGTGATTTGTTGTTATTATTAGATTCCTAAGCATAGAAGAATAAGATGCCTGCAGTTAATAAAGAACTGAAGATATTAAAGTATACAGTTAGTGAACTGGATTTATATATACATAACTATTCAAGCTAATTGAGTTGGGTTAAAAAAATTTAGATTGATACTTGATAGATAAAAGGCAATTAAAAGTAATTTGTTGCTGGTTGCACAGCTGTATTCTTTCCAAATTTGAATTCCTGAATCCCATCAATAAAGGCAAAAGCCTGACACCAATCTAAGGATTATTATTTAGATATATCTAGTAATCATTGATAATTCAAGCTGAAAATGCATGCCACTAGAGTAAAGGGTTGTTCTTGTCTTAAACTATAAAATTAGTGATAGTTTTTATCTGAATGTTTGTAATATATATATATATATATATATATATATATATATATATATATATATATATATATTAGATCTAGTTTCTAAAATTCCTGTCTTTCACTGATGATAGCAAATAGCTTGAAATCATGATCTGAAAGTGGAATTAAAGTTAGAGATAGTGAATGCATACTCTGACGTTTATGTAAACATACGCTTGACAGCGTTTTTGGTAGAACACCATCTGTTGACATAAATACAAGTGATAGCAAGTTTTTAACTTGTTTTTTGTTTTTCATAAATGTATCTTTGAGGTCTTTCTAGCAATGATATATATTGCAGAGGCTTCTACTATGTGGTGATGCTGAACTGAGATCAGACCCATGTAGCTATCTGGCTTGCTATGCTGAGTTTGAAGACATTACATGTCTAAAAGATTCACACTTGCAAGCTGAATAGAAACTGTTTATAAACGCTCAGAGTTTGTGTTTATATCTAGTTTCTAAAATTCCTGTCTTTCACTGATGATAGAAAATAGCTTGAAATCATGATCTGAAAGTGGAATTAAAGTTAGAGATAGTGAATGCATACTCTGATGTTTATGTAAACATACGCTTGATGGTGTTTTTGGTAGAACACCATCTGTTGACATAAATACAAGCGTTAGCAAGTTTTTAACTTGTTTTTTGTTTTTCATAAATGTACTTTGAGGTCTTTCTAGCAATGATATATATTGCAGAGGCTTCTACTATGTGGTGATGCTGAACTGAGATCAGACCCATGTAGCTATCTGGCTTGCTATGCTGAGTTTGAAGACATTACATGTCTAAAAGATTTACGCTTGCAAGCTGAATAGAAACTGTTTCATAAACGCTCAGAGTTTGTGTTTAGATCTAGTTTCTAAAATTCCTGTCTTTCACTGATGATAGCAAATAGCTTGAAATCATGATCTGAAAGTGGAATTAAAGTTAGAGATAGTGAATGCATACTCTGACATTTACGTAAACCTACACTTGGTGTTTTTGGTAGAACACCACCTGTTGACATAAATACAAGCGTTAGCAAGTTTTAAACTTGTTTTTTGTTTTTCATAAATGTACCTTTGAGGTCTTTCTAGCAATGATATATATTGCAGAGGCTTATGTGGTGATGCTGAGCTGAGATCAGACCCATGTAGCTATTTGGCTTGCTATGCTGAGTTTGAAGACATTACATGTCTAAAAGATTCACGCTTGCAATAGAAACTGTTTCATAAACACTCAGAGTTTGTGTTTAGATCTAGTTTCTAAAATTCCTGTCTTTCACTGATGATAGCAAATAGCTTGAAATCATGATCTGAAAGTGGAATTAAAGTTAGAGATAGTGAATGCATACTCTGACGTTTATGTAAACATACGCTTGATGGTGTTTTTGGTAGAACACCACCTGTTGACATAAATACAAGCGTTAGCAAGTTTTAAACTTGTTTTTTGTTTTTCATAAATGTACCTTTGAGGTCTTTCTAGCAATGATATATATTGCAGAGGCTTATGTGGTGATGCTGAGCTGAGATCAGACCCATGTAGCTATTTGGCTTGCTATGCTGAGTTTGAAGACATTACATGTCTAAAAGATTCACGCTTGCAATAGAAACTGTTTCATAAACACTCAGAGTTTGTGTTTAGATCTAGTTTCTAAAATTCCTGTCTTTCACTGATGATAGCAAATAGCTTGAAATCATGATCTGAAAGTGGAATTAAAGTAAGAGATAGTGAATGCATAGTCTGACGTTTATGTAAACATACGCTCGACGGTGTTTTTGGTAGAACACCATCTGTTGACATATATATATATATATATTGTACCGAATGTATCCACCAAATAAAGTATATTTACATGTATATATGTTTGGCTGGTTTCAAACTTCTCCATAATACATTTATAATCTTATTTAATTATAAATGTTACGTGAACGAACCAGCACGTTCGAGCAAAATGGGAGATATTATTGATAGCTTTAACTATCAACAATGGCCGACCTCAGCTGCTAGATCCAAACCCCTACTATCAAAACACTTTATTTGTTTCAGAGTAAACCCCAGGGCACCAGCTAGTCTCAGAGACTAACGTATCCAGACAGTAGGCTCATGATCCAGTGCTTGAAACAGTCCCTAAAACTAGCCCAGTCTAATTTTAATCAGTAATAAAATATAGAAAAATAATTGATAAATGGAATTGACCGACAAATAAAGTTTAATTTTAATGACAATTTATTAATTAACATTTACTAATTTTAAACATTTTTATAAATTTAAATAACACACACATTTTAAGTCAACATACTATGATATATTTTATGAGGAAGCATAAATAATGTTTGACATTTATAAATTATCTAACATTCACAAACACGCACATCAATAGTTCATTTTATGCATGCTTATAGAATTCAAATTACTTGTCTCTGTAGGATTTACAAATTACAGCGGTGGCTACTACATATAAATGAGAATAATAAAATGTTTTACCTAGGATTTTTGGAACGTGGATATTGCTTGTTGTTAGCTGCTTCTGACGGAGTATATCTAATAAAGGATATCTAACCGGTTAGATTTGATGTTTCTTGAAGAGATTTGATGCTAATACGTTGTTTTTATTATTGGAGACAGTTGAACATTTGTGGAGGATTTCTGAGCTGTTATTTAGACATTATTTCACAGGCAGGTTTTGCTGATCTTGTTGGACTAAGGGCTGAAATAAGAGTGTATATTCCGAAAGCTCCTCAGCACTGCATTTCTGTTTCTGGATACATAATATAAACTGCACTGTTATCTGAACTGAAACAAGACTGACACTGAAAACTAGGCTGAAACTGGACATCCAATAAAAATCTAGCTATTTATGTATGCGAAGTGTTTTTGTTTTAATATCCTCCAGCAATATGGTGTTGTCGAAATTCCTTTAATAACTAATCCTTTGACAACATGTTTTTGAAGATTGTTTAATTAGTAGTAACCATGACAAAATGTGTTGTTTTTATATCTTTAATTAGTAGCCCATTGCTGTGTTTTTAAATATATTTCATTTCAATATTTATTTTCATGTGTTTTTCAATATGATTTTAACACGCATTTATTATATATCTTCTTAACAAGCTAACATTTATTTTTATTTACCAACACACATATATACACATTTATTCTAATAGACTGGAATGAAAAGATATTTATATTTTAATTTTTAATTTATAATAGTAACACTCTTTAACTTTTATGAACTCTTAGTTTTATTTTTTCTAACCAAAACTCCCTCTCCCTCCTTTTAATCAATTATTTTCTAACTTTTATTTCAAACTCTTTTACGAAAATAAACTGTAATAAACTCTTCAACATTTAAATATGTTTTTCTTTTATGAAAGATTATTTTAATAATTTTTTTAGATAAATTAGTATGTGCCAATTTCAATATTGGTACAATATATATAGAATTAAGAGCATGCTAATGAGCTCAAAGCAAGCTTTTTTTTTTTTTTTTTTATGATAAATGCTACTACAAGAGAAGGCATTCAAATCATCTTTGTCTTGGATTATCCCCATCCCCAGACCAGTTTCATCCTATGGGTCTCTTCATTGAGGAGTTGGGACATTAGATTCAAAAAACTAACTCAAGCTAAGCATTTATCTAAAATTTATTGTCAAGAAGAAGATCTAAAATTTTTAGACATCTGCATGTCTTTAAAGTCAGTTCTCCAACTGAAAAAATCATATGGGCCTTTACTTAATTCAGATACTCCATATATTAATAGGCTTAGCCATTTAATTTAGCCAAAGCCCCAACAGCAAAATAATAATAGTAATAATAAAAAGTCAGATGTCACATGACTTATATTGTTTCAGATCTTCTTGACAATAAATTTTAGATAAATGCTTAGCTTGAGTTGGTTTTTTGAATCTTATGTCCCAACTCCTCACTGAAGAGACCCATAGGTTGAAACCGGTTTGGGGATAGGGACAATCCAAGATAAAGATAATTTGAATGCCTTCTCTTGTAGTAGCATTTATCATAAAAAAAATAAAAATAAAAAAAAGCTTGTTAGAGCTCATTAGCATGCTCTTAATTTTACATATTCGTAAATGCAAGCTGTATATAAGTCATGTGACATCTGACTTTTTATTATATATATATATGATTATTTCCATCATTTTGTTTATTTCTTACATGCTTTTTAGAATTCAAATTTTATTTAAACCTTGCAACATATTCAACTATTGGTAATAATACAGTTTAGGATATAACACAAATTCTAAGAGATATTTAAAGAATCAAATACTAAGAGGAAAATTTAAAAAAGCTGCTCACATAACAATAGTAAATAATCCAATACGTTAACATTATGATAATCCATGTTACTTGGAAAACACTTATTAACCTTGATTTTAAAAAAGTGGAGAAATCAAATAAACTTTCACAGGTAAATGTGCCCATTTAAATTAAATTTCATGAAACTAAAATGCTCTGGTTTAAATTATATACTAAAATTAGCAACACTCGAAGAAGAAAGAAAAATGCTATGTGTTAAAATGTATTATATTCTAATAGTTGTCTTATTGCTAACAGTTGAATATATTTAAAAAATTTAAATAAAGTTTGAATTTTTCTAAAAAAATTTAAAATTAGATGCTGGAAATAGTTCACTATATGATTAACAATAATAGCTTTGTTTACTTTATTTTAGTCATTCTTATTAAGCAGTTTAACTTTTTATAATTGAGATAGAGATCTGTTAATGTATTTTAATAAAAGAAAAACTACTTATTATGCAACACTAAATAAAGATATTTTTTTAAATAATGATTTTCCAAGTATTTCCTATAGTTAAATTCAGGTTAATGACTTGTATGATCAAATTTTAGTTATAAAGCAGATGGAAAATCAATAAATATATATTAAAGTTTATATGAATAATTGTATATACTATGACAAATTCTCTCACACATATTCTTAATTGAAAAGTAACCTAGAGTGTTTGTATGCATAGATAGATACATGCTATAAAGGAAAAAAAGAAATATCACATAAATAGTTACACAATTTAATTTTAAAAGCTAAAAAAAAAATGAAAATTTAGAATTACTCTAGAAATTAATTATTGCCATATAATCCTAAATCATCCATGCACTGTATAATATTTCTGGGCAATTGAAACTGTAAGCTGTAAAAAAGGGTGGTAAATAAAGCATTGTATAACAGTAGTAAAATGCAAGGATGATTTAGGATTATGGTAAGAGTTCTGAATAAGATTGCTGGGGCAATCAAACTGTAAAAGAGGGTGGTAAATAAAGCATTGTGTAACAATAGTTAAGTGCATGGATGATTTAGTATTATATAGTATGCATTTGGCAATGCAATAAGAAAGAGAAATAAATTATTTTAGTTTTAGTAATTACTTTAAACTATTCTATTTGAAATAATTAAAATCTCAGAAAATGTTTGTGTTAAATGATGTTCCACAATTTGTCAAAATGAAGCAAAGATGTTTTCATTACTGAAATAATGAATAATTACTATTGTTTATTTTAGATCAAAAACAGAATTAAGAAGCAAATTTTAATTAAAAAGTTGTTTTTAAAATCTAAAACTATGAATTTTATTTTGTTTTGTAAAAGTGAAAAAAATGTTATTGTCTTTAAATTGAATCATAATGGATTTTTGTTAATTAAAAACATTTTTTAAAAAAATCTTGTATTTTACAAGTACTTATTTGGACAGATCTCTGATTAATAGTATAGATACTACATTTTTCTAATTCAGAAACTTAACAGAATTAAGAACAGAGAAGATGTCAATTGGTCTCCATGCCAAATTTGGAGCCATAAGAAAATGCATATTGGCAGTATTCTTATGATAATCACCAGATTTGCCATGTATTCTTATAAGTTTGTGGATAATCATTGTTTTCTTGGACTTGGAATATGTAGCTTCCAAATATGAGTATTCATAGCCTAGCTGATATCTATCCACCAATGAACCAATCATCACTAAAGTTATTAAATATAAAATAGACATGTAATATATACCTGTTCACAATGAAGTAACACAAATTTGTTGTTAAGAGAAGTCAACTGTTTTAAAGACAATGCAAATACACTTTTAAATTTGTGTATCTGAATTTATAAAGAAAACTTTAATTTTTGAAAGAAGTTTAAAATTTGCAGCAATTTATTTCCACAGTACTAATGGTAATAAAAAAACAAATGCTGAAAGTAAAAAGAAAAACTTTGAACTTTATGGGGTGAAGAAGTTGTCCAGATGAATGCTTGTTTCAGGAAAAGATTAGAGAAAAAGATCATAATAATTTTTTAAAATACATAATTTTGTGTTAAATTAAATCAATCATAGAAAGTCAATATTTGATTAATATTTTTGATAGATCTTAAAATTCACTGAATATATATATATATATATATATATATTCAGTGAATTTACTAATATATATTCATATATATATATATATATATATATATATATATATATTAGTAAATGGGATAACCAATATATAACCAAAGTTAAATCTGTGGTCAATGTGTATTGATGTGCAGCAACTAATCACAGTGGTTCTGTAGGCTGGATGAAAACAATAGAAAATCTGTCATGGGGGAGAGCTTCCTTTGATTAGAAGTATCTTGGACTGATTTATTAGTATTGTTTTTATTCAGCCTGCAGAACTGATCTGATTGGTTGTTACACATCAATACACCTTGACTGCAGATTTAACTTTATATGTACAATGGTTATTCCATTTACTAATTAATTTATATCTATATTAAATGATAAAAAAAGTAAATATATATATATTGTGTCTGAGTTATGACTATATATCTGTATCAAAAATTAAATATTTGTCCTTATAATTCAGCTTGAAAATTTATAAGTTTAATTTAGAAAGTTCAAACCTCATTAAAAACATTTGCATATTTATTTTAAGTTTAATGCTAGTTTTTTTAAAATTTAGAAAGAAGATTAACATTGACATATATATATATATATATATATTTAAAATTTAGTTTGTATTCATTTAACAATGACAATATATTAGCTCAGTTTTATGTTTAATGATAATGGTAATCTGATAATAGTATCTAGACCTAATTTAGGTTTTTATTATTTTAATTATTCCATAAATTTGTTATATGTTTTTTTTAACTATCAGTAATCTCATTTCTCTATTAATCTACACATCGTATATATATATATATATATATATATATATATATATATATATATATATATATATATATATATATAATTAATAAAGCAAGTCATATATAACATTGGTACGCTCTCTATGTCATATATATATATATATATATATATATATATATATGTTCATTGTCATTTGAATCTTGAGCTATATGTAAAGTTATATATCTGGCAATAATAGAAGATGATATCTGTATGTGGATTTTATATTATTCTTTTAGAACTATGAACATAGTACCTATTTATAATCACCACCTTAAAGATTCTGTCATATTAACAAGAATTACTTTATAAGTCCACACATATAATAGAATTGATTGTGAAGTTTACTATGTATAATATTTATTGGTAAATATATACTGAATAGATTTTTGTACCAATTCTTTGTAGTTTTTATTTGTTATGAAGTAATGACTCAAAGAAGTACTGGTACTCAGGTTAGTTATTTGATTTGATTCAAGCTGCTCACCTATATGCATGCTATTTATGGATAATATCTCTTTATAACCATGCATATAGTTTATTGGTTAACTGTATTAATCATCATTAATTCATGTATTAGTATATTTCTTTTATACATTGACATATTAAATTATGACCAGATACAGGTTAAAGCCTTAGTTATTCACTAAGTACTCAATCAGCACTCACTGCCATTAATTAGCACATTTTATCCATTACACACATGGCAGCCCAATGGGGGTGCTCTAATATTTTGTTACACAACCTGAAGCAAAGTTTTTATTATCAGCTCAAATTTGAAAGTTAAGTAAAATAAAGTGCATTAATTACCAAAGTCATTATACATATAGACTAGAGAAGTGAGAATAAAGCAGCATTGAATTAAAAAGGAAAAGACAAAATAAACTTTACAGCATAATTTTAAATAATTTAAATATATAATGATGGAAACTACAGATGTATAATAAAAAATCAAGGTGAGTTGGAAAATGAATGATTCAATAATGAAATAACCCAAAAGTTGATACAATAACAGTTAGAAACACAAAAAGATGAAAACAAACAAACAGAAGAAATGAAAATACAAGAGATATTATAGGAAGTAAAGAAATCTATTAAAGAAGTGATCAACTTGAAAATGTTTCAGACATAAATATAAAAGATGATATGAAAGAGTGAAATAAAAATAAAAAAGTTGTTATGAAAAATTGAATAAAATTTTTACTGACATGGAATAAATTTTTTGAAAAATAAAAATAAAAAATAAAAATATAGTAGAGTTCAGATAATATAAAAGATCCTAAAGCCAATGAGATTATCTTAGAGTCTAAAATTGATGTAGATACCATAAAAGATAGAAAAATGCATTACAGAGGGATTTAATATTGAAAAATAGTTGTGAAGATAAAAGTAATGATAAAACAAATTGTATTATTATGGGAAAAAGTTCAGCTTAAATCAAAGATTGTTGATAGATGAAAATTTGTTGTTGAAGAGTGTCAAATGGCCCAATGGATAGTCAATTGAGATATAGTTGATTAAAAAGGTAATGCAGAAATGGACACTAAAGACTCATCCATGAATAATGATGAACAGTTTAATAGATTAAAAAACAACAGATATTTTAGATATGAAAAAGGCATTTGGAAAGAAAATGAAAAGATAAAATGAGGTAACAATTATAACAACATTTAGAAAGTAGTGATGAGCTTACTAAAAAATAAACACCAATATTGGAGTACATGTTATAAGTAAGGCTCAAGTATTGAAAAAGACATCTCAAGCATTGGTGGTCGAGAGGTCAGCGACTGCTGCTTTACAAGCAGTTGTCCTGGGTTAGCGAGTTCGCTTTCCAGCTGATGCTATGACACATGAGAAAAAAATATTGGAAAAGACATCTAATGCTTAAACTTTAAAAAAGTATAAAAAATGTATTGGTAGTGAAAAATATATTTGGATCATGATTAAGTTTAAACTTGTCTTTCATGAAAAATAAATATTTATCACTGATTATATAATATGGTACTCATAAACAGTGATAAAAAATTGTTGACAAAAGTTATTCAAAATATATATCTTATAAATGATCTAAACAAAATTAAACAAATGTTTATGTTTAACATTTTTAAATAAAATATGTTATTGCTGTCAAGTGAAAGAGGATGTATGGATTTTTGTGATTGTTTTTTTTTCCATGAATCACTGTTGAGAATAAAGCATTGATCAGCATTTGGTATATTTTTTAGACATTTAGTCATCATAAAAAATAATGAGGCTAAAAATCTAAATTAGTCGTTTTTAAGCATTTGAAAATTTGTGCAATTATTGCTAGATATTCACTGAAATTTCCAGATGGTCTTTACTTCTCTTTGTAAAACATTATTTGCTAAATAGTTAATTTCTTAAGCATTCTTTGTGTCTTGTTAGTAGATTAATTCTGAATGTTTTTCATATATATTATACTAGATGATAACTGCTGTTTTTTTTCATCTTTTAATTATTTTTGTTAAGGCCAGATCATTAAATGTTGTGACACACACACACACACACACAAACATATATATATATTGTAACCAGTTGGCTTACATAGCATACACTAATATAGTGTATGTGCATGTATATACATAAAATAAAGGAAAAGTAGAAATAAACACAGACAAAAATTATAGTAGATTTTTTCTACATTCATTGAAATAGAAATAAATAAATAACTCTGATTTAAAGTAAAATTTCATTGTGAAATAAGTATTTTAAAAAGGTCTGATAAATAATATTTGTAATTCTGATTTTGAAATTAACAAAAAAAAAAGTAAGCATAATTTATTTTTTTAAAATCTTTTAATTAATACTTGGATAAAATATCTTTTTTAATTAATGCTTGTTTTCATTTCTACTATGAAGTTAAAAATCTTTGTAGATTAAAAATTCTAAAGGATTATCACACTTTTGGTCAAATTCCAAAGATTAATGTAAAAACATGAAAATCACACTTTGATAGAAATTTTCAGCTTGTTTTCAAATGGATTAAAGTTAATTGACAACAGCCACTGTGTTTTTGTCACCTGACCTACCCAAGGTTATAAAAGACTGATAAAAAAAATATATCAGTTAGTTTTTGGCTTGCAGTTTTGTAAGAGTTAGCAGAAGAGCTAGTTGTAAAGAGTTGGTATCTGTAGCAGAATATAGCCATAGTAAAGCTAGCTGCAAAGATGGCTAGTATAATTATCAAGAGAACTGCCATGAGGATTTAAGAATGAAAGGAAGTGGCTGCTCTGTATTTCACTGGAGGAGTTTGAATTTGCATGGAGGGAACGGGTCAAGATTCTTTGTAATTCATAACCTTAAAAGTGTTCTGGAAAACAGTTTGCTGACCTGAAGTTTACAAAATCCAAGTATAAGTAGAATTGACTACAGAAAGGAAAAAGCCAACCATACCTGAATTATGTACTTTTACCTGATGATGACAATTTCCTGGAATGATCAAAAAAAAAACAACAGCTTGCCTAAGAGAGCAGCTGAATAAAGAAGTAGTTATACATATGCTGCTGTGTCTACATATGTGAAGAGAAACACAGATAAACTTGCATACAAAAGTGAGTTGTTTTTCAATAATTTATTTGATGAACATTTTTAAATTTATATTTTAAATTTAAAGACATTGATAATTCGTTAAGAGGTAACCTAATAAAAGCTTTCTAACCTCTGGAAAATTGGCTATATACTTTTTGTAAAAGAATAAAAGAAAGCTATAATAGAATTTGTTAAACTGATTTTTTTTAATATTGATACACACGTATAAGTGTGAAATTTGTGTTTTCCAAATGAATTAATTATGAAAAAATATAATATTATTGCAACGAGTTGAAATAGATAAAAGTCAGTGTGCATATATACACACACATTCATATATGTAAAATTTTAATATTTTTTTGATTAAATGTTAATTCATTTTTTTTAAAAATATTAATTGTATATACCTAAATCGCGCGTCTGTGCTCATATACATGTAACGTTTAATTTCTTTTTTTTTATATAATCATTTTATGTTAATTGAAATGTATTTCTTATATATTATAAAACGCACATCTGTGTACGGATATATATATGCATTTATAGGAACTAATTAAGAAATAATGTAAATTGATGTAATAACGTGAATTTTGTAGTAATATTGTATATTACAGTGTAATGACTTTTATTATTGAATACTTTTCAAAATCAGAACCCTTATAAGATCTTAAATATCGTTTATTTTTTTATTGTTATTAATAAACTTGTATTTAATTGTTAAAATTGTATTCCATCATCTCTTGTTCACATACAGTAATAAAGCTTCATGTTCTCTGGGCTAGATTTGGACACGGACAAATGAGGATGTGTTTAGTGCTTTGGGCATCCAGAGATGATTAATCATCATCCTGCTTGGTGCAAAAGAGGATACTCTTTAAAGCCCATTCACTATATTTTATTTTAGTTCAGTCTTGTTAAAAATTTAAGTTTATAGTTGGCCAGTACAAGTGGCTAGAACATTGATGATGATCAGCATGTTTTAAATGTCCCAGCATTATTGTTTTGATTTCTGATTCTTATGTATTTTAATGGATGGGCACTAAGCTGGTGCATCCAAGTTATGTTTAAATAATTGCCCAAGCTGGCAAAAGCTCAATAGTTAGCCTGACTGTTGATTTATATTTCTTATTGTTCCAATCCAGCCACAAGATGGACTGTTGATTTATTGTACTAATTTGTTTATTCCCATCAATGATGATGATGGATGGTTATTTCTCTCAAGTATTTACTTATACTGATACTTACTTATTATAATGCTGGTTGAATTTTTTGAGTTAGCTGGCTGATCTCTCAATGATCTCAGTGATTCTATAATCTCATTTTATTCTTAAATATATCTTAATTATATACTTATATATACTTTTATAAAGTATTTGATTTTGTATTTACTTGAGGTTGATGATGTTGATTCCCATCACCCCAGATTCATTTTCCTTCCACTTTCTTTATATCACCCACCCCATCCTGTTACAATATATATATATATATATATATATATATATATATATATATATGATATGCAATATATATATATATATATATATATATATATATATATATATATATATATTGCACCAGACATTTGAATGATTTTTGAGGAGATATTTCTGTCATTAGAGCCCTAAATCTATCATAAAAATATTACTGATGATGATAAAACAAAAGCTTTAATCTCACCATTATCGTTCAAAAAAAGTTTTTTTATATAGAATTTAAATGGCAAATCATTTCAGGTATTTCCCATTAGAATATGATGACATAATTATATCTTAACAGCAAAAGTTTGACTGCAGCATTTATAATCTGCAGGAGAAAGAAGTGAAGATAAAGAAATTAAAAGGTTGCTCATACAACCATAAAAGTTGTGAATTTGTCACAAAACTCTATTGGTCTTGATATTTATATAATCATATAAAACCAATCAAGCATAACTTCAAATAATTTACATACTTATCAAGAATATATTTTAACTATGTGCTCCAAACAACTTAAATGAAGATGAAGTATAAAACCAATCATATGATCATCATTTCTTATGCTTACACATGCTGTTAATAAGAGTACCACCTTCTTCATACAATAGTGCCACTAAATGCAAGTCTTAATAATCAATGGAAGCAAGGAGGTTTGCACCTAAAATTCCTACAAGTGCCTACTCATCCAGTAACCCCAGACTAGTTACTAGCTTGTGGCTTTTATCAGTAAGGAGCCTTGGATTTGAGAGCACTGCACCTAGAAAGTTTGGCACTCAGATGAAGTATAATTGAAATATGCATATTTAAAACAGAATGAGTACAAATCAGAACATACCTGCTATAAAACAATATGCAAAAACTATAAAATGTATATATCAATACAATTTAAAAATATAAAGAAGCAGTTCAAATATATCTGCAAGGCATATATAAAAAACCTGATAAAATTTAACATTATTATAATAGTTTGTTGCATAAGGCAATAAATATTCAAATAAAAATCGTAATGAAGAGAATCTTCAAAGTAGAAAATAAATTGAAAGTGTCAATTGAAGGAAAAGAACTTAGAACAGTTGCTTGTCATTAAAACAGTAAAAACACAAATTGAAAATAAATTCTAAAAACAACTAAGGATTTGTGTATTCCACAAAGACACAATTAATTTAAAAAATATTCTATTAAATAATATAAAAAAATTAAAACCATACAATGCCCTTGTAACCGTTCACACTCTGAGAACAATATGGCTTGCCCATTGTGCTGTAATATTTGATAAAAAATACAATGTACTTAAAAAGAATAACAAAGAATGGTACAACATTTGTCTTTATGCTCAGAAATATATACCTAGTAATGTCACAAGAAAAATATGGCAAAGCAATGTATTCCTTAGTTGCTCATTAATGTGATGACAGTAATCATCTTGTTTCAAATCGTTATATTCTAAAAACATCCTAAGATATTAAAAATTATAAAAAAAAATGTAAAAAGCTCTTAATGTAAATATTCTTGTAAATATTTTGTTACTAATAAAGTTAAAAAAAAAAATTCTGGAGACTTAAAAAAAAAAAAATTTAATAATGAAAGATAACTTCAACCTTAATTTAAGCTCTAGTCTTGATTTGCAACTCAACATATGGAAAATAATGATACTATGAAAACAAGACATAGAAAAGATACAAAGTAACATATGGATAAATATCTTAATTAAATACTCTATGCAGTGACAAATAAAAACCTATGAGATTGTAATGATTAAGAATGGTAAAGCTTAGTATCTATAATCTTTTAAATGTGACACTTTGGTCTTATAACCATAACAGCAATCATTAATATTATGAAAAATTAAATTGTTTTATTTGGTAGATATAGAAGTTTAACATATATATGATTGTTCATAAATTTCAAATTAAGATGTTATAAATGTTATTTTTTTTTTTGTAAAATGAATATATGATCTCTTTGGCATTTTTTATACAGGAGTATTGCATTATAGATTTGACTCTTACATACCAGATAGAGCCACACAATTTATACTGAAAATGTTAATTGATAAATAAAGGAATCAAACAAACAATTTTCACTATATATTAAAATTTAAAATTAAAAAACCAATTCAAATAAACAAATTTATTATTGTAATTTTCAATTTGATACAAAGATCTCAACTAGTATCTGAATGAAAGAAAATGATGAATATTAGAATTTTTCAAATTATTTCAAACAAACAATTTGCTTTCAGCAGAATTGATTTTCAATGTGAATTAAAATTGTTAATTCTATTCAAAACAAGGAAATTTGAACTATTATTTGGATGATGAAAATGGTGTATTTTTACAATTTCAGATTCTGCCATTGACACCAATTTGTTTTCCAAAACAAATAATTTAGTAATAGGAATTTGACATTTCTTACTCAAAGCAAAACAATTAACATAATTATTATTTGAATAAAATAAGGAGGTCGCCTTTTCACAAATTTTAGTTTCTATGCTTTATATAGAAATGAACAATGACCAAATGCAGCATATTAGTTAGTGGTAAAAACATTCTTTTGGGTCACATCTTTTGAAAAATATCATGACAGATTAGAAATAATCACAAACTCTTTGTAGCATTTCTCAAAAGCATTCCTGCGATTTTCCATTTCCTTTAATGTGTCTTGGAAATAGTATTTTTTATACTAAGAACCAATCCAACAATTATGACATTGACCAGCTGAAGACCGTATAGTGTGTGTGTGTGGCTAGAAACCAACAATCACAGCAGTTAAAACGCTGGAGATGCAATCAAATCCAAAGACCAATACTGAAGTTTGTGTTGCCTGTTTTAATTATGTCATAAAGAAAGAAGTGGACTGGACCATAAGACTCCCAGACTACTATATACTCTATCAAACATCACTAATGTTCAAAAGGAATAACTACTGTCCTAGATGATAGTAAAAAAACAATATCGGCCAAAAACCCATTGTTTTGAACCTTTCAAACTTTACACTTGGTAAGATTTTATCAATATAATTATTTGTTTTCATTTGTCTGTATTATTTTTATATAAAATCGTGCTCTAAATTTTAAAATGCTGTTCTATAAAATAAGGAAGTTTCATGAGGTTGTATTGCTTTTATATATGTATAATTACTTACTAAATTTTAAAATTCCATTCACATTAGTTAATGGTTTCATTGGTTTGAAGAAAAGTTCTTCAGTACTTTATTTGGTTTGAAAATGTTAAGTTTATCGATTAACATCTTCATCATTAATTTGGTAACTATCTGTATATAAAATAGTCGAATCAGTAATGTAGTATAGGCATTCAGAGAATACCATCTCTTAATATTGTAATAATTTATTTCTTTTTTCTTCTTTTTGTGTAAAAGAAAAATGTAAAACGAATATTTCTTTTTTATTTTGTAAATCATTTTAATTACAGGTATATTTTATTTTTAGTAAAGTTAAATTTTCAAAATATCTTGCTCATTAACAAAAATATTTTGAACAAAAAGTTAATCTACTGTTTACTGGATTTGATAATTCCATTTAATTAGAGAAAGTTACCAGATTTATTATTTTGAATAACAATCTCATTAATTTATTTTTTAAAACAAGCATGACATTTACAGGTTTACAAGTTAATTTTTAATTAATTATTTATTTTAGTTGTTTTAGAAAGAGTTAAGTATAGTTATTTTAAAATTACTTTTTAGAACATTTATCAATCAAGAGCTGGTATTTAACTAATGGTAGATATACATTAACTCTTAGGCTAATAACAAAAGTTCTTGCTTTTGAATCATCTGCCAAAACTATCATGGGAATTAACTTGAATAATTCGTTGTACAAAAGCCCCATTTCAAATTCTGCTAACAAGCTAAAGCAAAAGAAAAAAAAAGGCAAAAAGTGAGTCCCATTTTAAACTTGAAGAAAACTTATTTATAGGAAAAAATTATCAAAAAATATATATATAATAAAAGACTGAATCAACAAACACATAAAACAAAAATCTCTAGAATAGTAACAAGAATTAAACTTTCGTTTTTTTAAAAGCAGTAATAGAAATTAAAAACATTGGGTAAAAAAAAAAAAACTAATTACCTGATTATTATTAAATTATTTTGTTTAAATTAGTAATTATTGTTAATAATATTGTATATTAAATAAATTATAATTAATATTCTTGAAATATGCGAGTTTAAATCTCACCAATTATATATGAATGTATCATTATATATATAATGATAAATAATATTTTAATAATGAATAAATATATCGTCATGTGAAAATTTTACCAAATCTATTTTAAATAATAATTGAACTGCTCTGTAGCTGCCAAGTTCGATAACTTTTACAATAAGAGAGTGGACCACCTCTTAATGTATTTTAGATCTTTTTATGTACAACCATCCATCTCACTGAAAACCTGATGATGAAATGCCCAAATATCTTGTTTATGTCAATATTATTATCATGGCCATGTTGAATTTAAGTCATTCTGATCCCTCATGTATAGGACCTTGTCTATTTAAATACACAGAAGAGAAATGGGCTTAAAAGTTTGAATATTTGTTATCTTGATATAAACTGAGCATTGATTATATACATTTGTGAGAGATGATTATCTGGATAATTTGATGAATGCTGGTGCAGCATGAAATGCATATATTGGAGATCATTTGTTTTTTTCACATGTGCATATGCATGTGTATTGGATGTATAAGATAGAGTGGATAGCTGAAGAGAGCTTGAAAGTCTGTGTTCGAATTCTCTAAAATTACATTTAAACTCCAAATATATATTCAAAATATTAGAGATTCTGCCTGTATCCTGTCGATTCCTTTTCTATTTAAAGGGACAAAGTCCTATACATGAGGGGTTATAGTGACTTAAGGTCAACATGGGCATGACAATAATATTGGCTTCAAAAAGAAATTTGAGCATTCCATCATCAGATTTTCAATGGTATGGATGGTGGAAGAGTTAATAAGTGGAGTAGATTAAAGGCTGTCCATTAAAGTTTGAAGATTTGCTATCTTAATATAAACTGAGCACTTGTTATATATATATATATATATATATATGTCTGGAATACGATGATCCTGGACCAACTGAAGAGTTCTGGTTCAGAATGAAATATGTATATTGGAGATCATTTATCTTTTTCCCATGTGTGTGGTTATGTGTAGTGATTGGGTTAGATAGAGTGGATAGCTGAAAAGATATATATATATATAAAGTTGAAAATATTAGTCAGTTTAATAAAAGGTTAAAACTGTAATTAATTTGTATTTTTATTATGCTAGTTTATTAGTGAGTACATATACTCAGGTATATGTAACATTCTGTAATGCAAGTTAATGTTATAACTTTAGTTTTTAAAAAAAGAGAGAAAATGAACTTTAAAGATAAAAGTAGCATATTTTTGTATGAGATTATTTTTTCTACATTTCAGACAATGCTTGTGTAAGAAATGTTTTTTTTTTTATTGCTTTAATTAAAAAGATACATAATTTTCTTACAGTAGGCATTGTTGAAGTAAAATTCTACAAAGCAATTAGCATGGAATGTAATTAATGATTAGAAATAATAGTTTATCTGGAGTTATCTAATAAATGCATGGGTCTAAAAGTTTTCAGAGTAGCAAAAGGTCTATACCCATATAAAAGCCACCAAATTCATTATAAAAGTTACTTAGTTACTTACTTAATTACTTATGAGAACAATCTTTTGTGATATTTCATGGTTCCAATTACCTCATCCCTCATCAATATTCAACTCCTTCACAGTAATAATCTGCAATGGTTCTCTGCAGTTATAGTGTGAAATGCAGCTTATCAACAGAATCAATCACTACAAATGAAAGGATCAACTACTTCAATAACTATATCTATTAGTATGTGTGGCTAAGGCATTTACACAATAATGAACTCCTATTTTTAAGCATAACTCCATTCATCACCATGATATAAGTGAGTAATAAGACTAACTTTCTGATATTGTTAATCAATAACCTCTATACCAAGACATCTCTCTTGCTCTAATGCAAATGGAAAGAAATAAACAACATGATTCTTCAAATACATGTATGTACTTATTCAACTGGATCATTAAATACAAAAGTCTGAAGCACAAAAGATTTATGGTAATATATGAGAACTTTAGTCATATTCATTAAACCAGGTATTATTCAATTTTATATATAGAAACATGTATGCTTATTGTAAAATAATTGTTGTTAGATTTAAGTATTAGATGACTTTCTGATATTGATATAATTTAATATTTATAATTAATTTTCTTATATGGATGAGTTAAGTTTTTTGTATCATATCTCAAGAGTACAAGTATATCAGTCTTCCATAAGATGACAATTGAATGTTACTGATTTACATGATTGCAATCATTATAATTCACTATAGGTAATTTCCTTCTCCAGATTATTAAAATGGTTAGAAAGTAAATTATTTTTTTTATAATACTCATTTATAAATAACCTTTTAATTTAGAAAAGAAAAACTTTAATTATTTTATTTACCCATATGTGCAATAGGCATTAACTCTCTTAAAGTATCTGAAACCTAGTGCATATTTTCCTGCTATATAATGTAATAACTGCGCATTATTATAAGTTTTTATGTGTGTGGGACATGGGTGATATAAATGTTTCACTCTTTAGAAGTATCAGGAGCTATTAGAGCCTTATTTACATCTAACCTTTCACAATCATCTTTCTATCAAAATTACTATATTTATTATTTAATTTGTGTAATTGTTTTTTTTTCTTAATAGTGGACTTGGTTAACTTAGCTTTGGAAAGGCTTTGGTACAGATTCCAGGGCATATTATTTTATTGTTGCTACATAAAAATAATTAGTAAACCCTTCAGTGCCTCTGTCAAGCCCTTTATTAGATATTAGCATATATCTGGGTCCCTTAGTGCTAGAAGAGCAGTCTGTATTATTATTGATGAGATGAGCTTAAAAAAGCATTTCTGGCCTTTCTTTAGTTAAAATTGTTTATGAGGCTTGGAATGTTTTATATAATTTTACACACATGCATCTAAGTTAAGATTTAAGTGAGGATACAGTATCCAAATACTTTATGGTTATTAAAGAATGATTAGCTAAAGTAATTATGCATATTTCATAAAAAGTTATTTTGTGTCGGAAGAGCAATATGTTTTTTTAAAATTTATAATGAACAAGAATAAACTATCTTGATTAGTTATTTAACTGAAACCATTCATAATTAAATTTAAGTCATTTTAAATTTATGTATTTTATTTTATGTGTTGTCATTTAGTACTTAACAAATGTGATTATTTAAATTTGCCTAGGGTTTGTTTACTCTTTCTATAAGCTGAAATAGTCTAATGATTAATTAAGTGATAAAGATACATCAGGACAGTAATCATTAACATTATTGAGGCATGAAATAAATTTTCCAGGTTATATGAATGCTTTGTGGTATCCATCAGTGTTGGATATATGGATGGCAGTGTAGTATAATATATAAAAAGCTATTATATATTGCTAGAGAAACTCGTTTAGTCTCAGGACTGTCATATAATAATTGATAGTTGCCTAAAAACATTAAAGATAAAAATTATTTCTGGTTGATTACATGAATGTAATCACTTAATTTCCATTATTTACATTATAATAAATGCATGAAAATATGTAATACACACATATATAATATCAAACAAAACAAATATAATAATAAAATATTCTAGAATACAAACTATAAAATGTTCCATATGTCTATATAAAATACAAATAAAATCTGTTATAACCAGCTTACAGCATAGATTTTATTTGTATTTTATATAGGCATATGGAATTTTTTAATATTTATTGTAGAATATTTTACTTACACACACACGCACACACACACGCGCGCGCGCGCACACACACACACACATATATATATTGTAATCTTATAATAGAGCTTGATGTTTTTCAAGCCCTATTTTATCAGTTAATTAGCTAAACTTTTAAATTTTAATCAACAATAATTTTGATTATTCTATGATTAATATCAGTCCGTGTGGTCTCATGATTATTAAGTTAGGGAATAAAATTAGATACATTTCATAAGTGTATCTTTTTAGAATGGTAAAGAGTTGTTCAACATATGTGTTAGCCCTCTGCCAGATTGTGTGTGAGACTTTTCATATACAGTCTGCCAGATAAATTAGATTCAGTATTTCTAATATAATAATTTAATATTGTTAGTAAATAAAATCATAGAAGTATTTTAATATTTTATTTTTAAACAATAGTTGTCAAGAAACTTAAAATTATAATTATTTTAAATTAAACATTATAATTAATTATTAAACATATTTTATTGCAATTTAAAATAATGTTGAGCAGTTTAATTAGTTATCATTTATATTTACAGATGGAGATTTATGTAAATATATTCACTTACAATAATTTAATTCGATTATTATTTTTACAATCAGCGGCCAAAAGTTAATAAATAGATTTGCACAGATTTTGAGAGAAAAATAGTAGAGCTGTCAATAGAGCTATCTCTTTTTAATTATCTCTCTGTTGATTTATTTCTCATCATAAAGAAAAAGAAAAGAAAAATATTTTTTTTTATTACTGAGAAACAAATACAAATTATTTCTTACTCTTCACTTATAAATAATGGAGTATATTGTACCTGACTTACACTCATAGAAGGACATAGCACTGCTGTCCACTAATAATTTGAAGAATGGTTCACTGTAAAGAAAAAATATGTTCTACAGAAATGCCTGCCAAAATTAAATTCAAATCTCAGCTAGTCCAGAAATTTGTAAGCTTAAAATTTAATTATTTATCTTACAAATGTTTTACTTATAATAGTTACAAAATGAATTATATATATTGTTATAATAGATGTGGAATTATAAGAAAAAAAACATTTTGGACTTTCATTTGTGAAAGTAAGTTTAGAAAGTTAACTATGATAAGATATTCATTGTTCTTTTATTGCTACCTAAATTTATGATACACTCATGACATGCTTCCATTAAAATGAAATATTACTTAAAACTAAACCTAGATATCACCAGTTTTCCTAATGTTATTGAAAGCTACAAAATACATGGGAAAGTATTTAAAAATTATTTTGTTGCAGTTAATTTAATAGCAACAATAGCGCATACTCAATTTAATAATTATAAATAAATATACTAAAAATATTAGTTCTTAAAGTATTTTATTAAAACTCTTGACATTAAATTTTTTTTTATATTATTTTAAACTTATGTTGAGGTAAAACCGTATTTGTCATTATAGAACTTGCTTAATTTAAATGGGATTGACCATTTATTAAATAGGACCATAGTAGTTCACCAATATTATTTTCGATTTTAACTTAGCTTCCCAGTGTATAAGTTATCATGTTAACCATATTGTAAATATCAAATGTATAATATAATATTTGCTGAATAGTTCAATAAACATAAAATTAAAAAAATTATATGTGTAATAATGACCAAAATCGATGATCATTTTCAACCTTTAATTTCTTTTATTTTAAAATAATAAAAGTTTTAAGAGAAGAAACTGCAATCATTTAATGAACTGACAATTCCTTAGGATTACTAATTAGATTAATAAATATGTGCAGAATGTACCCATGATGTATGATCCTAGTAAATGTGTGTTGGAAGGAATCTTTACAAATATCTACAAAGATAATAAAAGTCATAATGGTACCATGTAGAGGATAAATTTTACGATAATTATATACTAAGAGTTCAAGAGTGGAAGTTAATATTTTCCTATAATCTACTTATTATATGCAAGGAAGAAAATAGTTATTTGCAATATTGATAAAGAAGAAAAGCCATAAGGAATATGAAGGAATTTTAATATTGTAAAATGATAAAGAACATTACATGAGCTTTAGAGAATTCTGCAGTTTTTAAATTGTTGTATTTAAGTTGTTTTTTCCCTTCATAGAAGAAACATGAAGAAGCTTTATATAATAATGTTTTATTATTATTTTAATATATGTTGTATGATTAGAGTGAATATAAGCTGGTTCATGAAACAAATGAAATATATATGGTACCATTAAATTTAGATATTGTTTATATTTTAAAAGTGATTACAAGAAAAAAGGTAAAATTTCTCACAATAAATTGTCAAAATTTGATCTGTTATTATATTTTTATCTTAATTTTTTTTTTCTGGTAAAGCTGCAATTGCTGAATGATAATAGAAGGTAACATCCAATTTTATCAATTTAGGCATATTTGATAATATGTTGTATATTGTGACATGTAATTAATTACTGCTAATGATTATTATAGTTGTGGATGACTTTCAAATTGATAATTGTAATTTTAATTTTTGTGTATTGCACCAGTTAAAACATGTTTATCCATCTAACATGAGCTGAAACTCACAAAATGTATTTCAAACCCAGTCCAGCCCAAGATTTAGGTTAGGGACCAAGCTGGATTCGAACCCATTCTCCAAGCTTCAGATCAAACACCTAATGAATAACATATAATGATGGCACATGAGAATTTATTTTAAATTTGGCCCACTAGCAGAGTGGCAAGACAATGAGACATCTATTAACTATGACTTAAGCAGAATATGTTGTAATTTATCCAGAGAATAACACTTAACGTGATCTGCATTATAGGGCGCCATCTAGGCATTTGAACCTAAAAAAAATTATAAAGTAGGCAGATACGTAAGTCAAAAAATAAATTTTTTTTTTTTTAAATTTTGATTCTGGTTGTTAGCCCAAGTCACTAGCTCAGGGAGTAGCAGAGATTTAGTAATATAATATCTTATCTAATTATATTTCAATATTAAAAAATAAATAAAATAAGCCACTGCCAGTAATTAACATACAAAAATTTATTTACGCACATATATATATAAAATTTAACATTATTATTTTAGTATGTTTATTTTAGATTTTAATTTGATTTTATAATTTAAATTTACATTTTAATTTTTATAATATTATAAGTTTACATTTTAATTAAGTTCGCACAGATGGATTTATGAAAGTTTGTTTTATAATGTTGAGTATAGATCGGTTACATAGATTACACGGTTAAAAACATTTCAAAGTAAACATAAACGATCAAAATACAAAATCATTGATACCGTCAATTGCATAGGGAATACAAGAAACCCAATGGTGTTCATCATAAGACACCGCATTAACACCAATAACTTAAAAGACATCCGAATAAATACATCTTAGATACTCACCGTAGGGTATCAGTATTTACTGAATGTCTATATATTTTGATCACCTATGAAAACCAAAAACATAATTAACCGGCAATGAACCCATGCAAGCATCTACACCCAACTTAAATTTAATGCAATTTTATTTATGGGTGTTGAGTATGAATGGACTACATAGATTTGCATTTGAAAAGAAAATATTCAATCCTTGTTTAACCTTAGGCCAAAGGTTCGCAGTCAAACCAAACTTCAATCCATCTGATATATCAATGTGTTCAATGTAATACGAATACGGCAGCACAATTAGGTTAAGAGAAGAAACTGCTTCTCGTCAGATAGGAATATTACATCTATCAGACAAGAAGAGCAATAAAAAAAACTCCATCGAAAAGAACAGCATTCTACATCTTATAATCCCTTCCATAGACAAAATGGAAGTGTGCGGCGTATAATAGCGATTCTGCCCATAGCGAATCTCATACTACATCTACTAATTACACCAATATATCCAATCCATTGACCTAATTCAACTACAAAATGAATAACCTAAGATTACCCTCCCTTAATATAACTTTACAAATCTATATAGCCATTCATGCCCGACTTAAGTTTAATATTTATATAACTAGTTTAATGAAAAACAGAAATCATAATAAAACTTAAAGAACAAATAAATAAATAAATGGAAATGATTTTACAAAAGAAATACATTAAATAAAATTATAACTAATTAATAACTAACATTGGTCAGATAGGATTCTATTTGTATTATTTAAATACGGAAAGTTTTTAATTTAATGTTCATTAATTATAAAGTTCTTACGGTTTTAAACAGTTCATCTTTATCTGCTGCTTGCCATTGGAATGTGAATTCCCACACCGTCCAAAAAAGATTGATATTCTGTTGGCCGTTTTATTCATCCGGAGGTTTTTTACTCCAGCTGGTCCTCAATGTAGAAAATGATAGTTCATTTCTCTTTCTTCCTAGCAGAACTGAAGGGATTGAAGAGTGAAGGGATTGAAGAGTGCATCTTTTCAATCTCTTCTCCTTCAACTCCGCGCTAACACATATCTATCCACTCGTAATAACCAACTAACTCTTTTATTTTCAAACCTTTCCTTTTATAATAATTTTGTGGATTAACTCAACATTACGTCATGATGGTGAAAACCTTTTCGTTGAGGTCTGATTTCCCAATGGATTTCTTTCATTTGCTAAAAGTTTTTATTGTTTTCCTATCTGACCGATGCTTATACATTTAAATGCCCAAAGGCTAGTTTATTAATTAAAATAATCATTTCCATTTTACAAAAGATTAATTAATTTGTTTTCAAACTTAAACATATATTTTTATCTCTAAATGTTTTCTGAAAATTTAGTTTTAAACTACTCTTTTTTTTAATAAAGTTTTATTTTAATAAATATTTATCTGTGCAGTTTTATATATATGCGAGTTTAAGATGATTTTTTAATTTTCAGTTTTTAATTCTTAAAAAAAGAAATTTTTATTGGCGAACTTTTTTTTTTAAGTTTACTAATAAAAAATAATGTAACGTACGTATGTGCCCGTTACAATGTATAAACATGGTTCTATATGTGGAAGTGGAGAAAAAGGAATTCGAATTAATCAAATAAGCTATTTAATAACAAATGGTTTAATACAATGACAAATTATTTATATACATTTATGTGTGCATGAATGAGCAAGTGATCTCCCAAATGGTAGATAATTACATATCACGCTATTATTTCTCATATGTTCTTTTATTAATTAAATGACATATACTATACATAAACACACATCTTTGGTGGGTCGAATATTAAGATGCCAATCAATTATTAGAAAGAATTTACATAAAATTGCTATTAATGCTTTTATACATGGTTCTAAAACCTGGTGACTAACAATTTCAGAGAGCATTCTGAGATTCATTATATATATAAGAAAACTATTTTCACACTGCTGAAGTTGTGAAAATAAACAAAATACATTTGAAAGATTATATTTGAATCTATAAAGAAATATTTACTGAAAAATTCTTTTACTCAACATTTAGAAGACAGAACACTTGATTTTTCCCAAGACATATGCTCTTAAATACAGAAATAATCAATTATGATGTTGGGATTGTATAAGATTGAAATAACATTATTAATAAGCTAGTGGTATAGCATTATATATATATATATATATATATATATATATATATATATATTTAAGCAGAGCACTATTTTAATATTAGAGCATTAAAACTGGCTCATGAAGCAAAAGAAATAATAATACAAAAAAGTTTGCAGTACTGACGACAGTGAAGAAATGAAAGGAAAAGGTCATGCTTCTGGATAAAAACCAAGTCTAAGACCCCCATTGTAGGGCAGTGCTTAGAAAAAAGTTGATTAGGCATGCCATGGACACACTGACATGCAGAGACTGAAAGTGGATATGCATAGTGTGTGTCAAGTGTATTGGGATCACCACCAGAGGCCTTTTATACAAAATAAGTCCTGGAAAAATAAACTATCCACAGGACAGGGCATGAGAAGAAAATCTATGGGTTCGATCTTGTTGCAACCCCCCTATTAGAAGCACATAATATATATATATATATAATTCATGACGATGAGCTGAATGTCAGTATTGCAGTATGACTGAATGTCCCTAATGATATAGAAAAAAGATTTACTGCTTTAATAATAAATGACCCATTTGAATGCCATAATTTAGATGAATAATACGCTATGCTGCTATAATATATATACATATACAAGATTTTATTTACTAACTGAAATAGTCAAAGATATATTGAGATTCCCTTCCTTTTCTGCTATTTAATATAATTCAATGGATTTTACAACAATTGAGAATATTTAAGCATATGATATTTTAAGAGTATGGAAAAATAAAATAAAAACTAGCAGTTATATATAGGAAACAAATAATAAGTCATCCTTTCAGAATTAAATAATATTTATAAAATAAATAAGGTTTCAGAGTATTAATTAGCCTATGTTCTGGATTCACCCTGGGTAGAATCCAGAGTTAAACAAATAACAAATTTTTATACTAAAACATACACAAAATCTGATGAGCATATTAATTAATAATGCATTATATTTTAAGGTGATGTTAATAACCTTAATTCATGAAGATTTACTTAAAAAGAAGATTTTAGAAATTCAACTCATCAGATTGTTTGAGATTGGCATATTAATAATAACTAAAATAGACATATAAAATTAAGTAATAAATTTATATAAATAAATGACCACACTAAAGTTAAAAAAAGCTAGCGCATATGAGAGAGAATTAAATTTATAGAAATTTGAGAGCAATTTACATATTAGAAAAGTTACAAAGTTAAATCATACATTAGGAGAAATTGATAGTAGGGTTTGAGATTAGTCAGCTAGATTTACTTTCAGGTGGTATGAAAATCATTACCTTGCACAATTTAAGAGTCCATTTTCAAAGTACAGCAGTTAATGGAGCCACGTGAATTCTTTTTAGTAACAGCCAGCTTCCATTCAGCATTCCAGAGTTTTTTTTAGGCTTTTCTTTATTTTAGGGCAGCAGGATATTATGGTAGTGGAAGATGACCCACAAAGGTTGGGAAAGGCTTTCTACTAGATCATCATTTTTAAGATTTCAAAGCAGTGTGGAGTCTAGTAGCAATCAGTTATCTCAATAGTAGCTAATCTATTGGTATTCAGAATTAGCCTGATTTTTACTCCTACCCAGGTATTTGAAGAATGCTTTCAATTTCTTATCTCTAGCTTAAATGAAATCTTTAATCCAACAGAAATTTTAAGTTTCCTTTGTCCATTGTTTGTGAGATGCAAACATTAGATAACATTCCAAAAATATATTCAAATCTATTTCCAGATTGAAAATAGATTTGACAAAAGTAAAATGTATTAATCTCATTCCCCATTTTATTTTCAGTAAAACTTTAATTAAAAATTCCTTCCCAAGATTAAAACAATATATTTCCAACCCTTTAATTATTTTTGGACAATTAACAGTTGCATCTTCCATCTTGGATTTTATAAAAATATACCGTTTAATAGTTTAAAAAGAAAAAGTTTTAAAATATTTAAAAAAAAAAAATCAATATTTTATTAGTATTTTTGCTTCTATAATGTATATATATCTGAGCTGCACCTATGTATTTTTAATGTGAAGAAAAGAATTAATAAAAAAGAATTAATAATAATACTTATTGAAAAGTTAAACTTTATAAGTTTTAGGCATGCATCTCAAATATATACCTAGAATATATATACATGACTAAAGGAGCAGGATGGGGTATAGGGTTTGAATACAGGTTAGTAGATGACACAAGGAAGCTCAACCTTAAGCTAAGATTGACTGCTTCAGTATTAATTAAGTATTCTGTTTTTCTTGATGTTTGCATTTATGTGGTAGATGTTATTTAGTATGAGATTTGGTTGTTGTCATGTTAAATGATTGTGATAATATTATATTTGTAATATGTTCATATACCCATGTCATCTCACATCAGGTGTACTTGTTCTCTTACCCTGTGTGAAAGTGTAAATTATCATGATGGGTAAATCATGTATAATACCCATAGAGTTTTGAATGAATTAAGGCTATGTTATCAATGTATTTTGTACATTTTCTTAAACAAGGGATTAAACACCTCTTCCTTTTTCATGACCCTAAAGGCATTCCCAAATAAGGGCACCAAAATTTCAGACCATTTGTAGTCATGTACTTACCATGGTCTTAGATTGTTTATTTACTTATTTGCCTTAGCTCAACTCCATTATAGATCTGGATATATTGTATATTTCACTAGATTTCATACTCTTAAGTCTTAATGATTTGATATTAGTAACAATGAAATCATTCCTGAAATGATAATAATTAAAAATATGAATTGTTTAACATTTAAAAAACTATGGTAGGAAATAATATCTTGTCAAGTATTATTTTATATTATTAGATTATTGTCTAATGCTTTATCTATTCAAAGTGATCTCAATTATACATAACATCATTGTTATTTGCTATTTATAGCTAAGTGTTAAAATGCTGATGTTTTCACTAGGATTAGGGAAAATCCTATAATATGACCCTAATGATTAAAGTATAGAACCATAGTAATATTGATTTCTCAGAGTAACATTGACAGTCCAGCATCTTGAGTAAATAAAAAACTAGGAAGTCATATAATCTTCTTAACATATTATAATATGAACCATTATTAATGATGTAGGAATGCCTATTATATTACATTGCCTAATATTGAGTATTGCCAGATTGCTATTCATTGGATATGAATTTTAGGATTATTCTACCCATAATTAGCTTTAAATAAATAAGTTTCATAAAACTATGCTTGATAAATAAAATATAAAAATGTGTAATAGGTTAAAACAAATATAATTTAAAGAATGGATGTAAATAACAATTCAATATAAGTTGATAATGCATTATAATTTTACTCAGATTCAAAGAGATCTTTCTTTGATGATATTTAGATATGTTAACTAAATCATTGTTGATTTATGAAATATGTAAATAGTGTAAATAAAAACTTTTGTTTTTGAAAATGTATTCAGTTGTCTGTAGCTTTATTATTAAACACTGTCCATTTTTTTGTTGCTATTGCTATCCACACATTATTGCTGCCAACATCATCATCACTTAATATGATTGATGTTATTATATATTTAGCTTACTAAAAACAAGTTTTGCCAAGCCTTTATATTTGGAGTATACAAAATTTTACTATTTACTGATCAAAACATGGTTAATATTATGTACGTATGTTATTTTTAAATAATGTCGTAAAAGCTAGATATTTAGTTTTGGGGAATAACCTTTTAATAAATTTTAAAATAGCATCATTCACTGAACTTGGTCATATTGTTCACTGTGGTCACAGCTAAACTAACCATAGATGATAGTATATCTGTCCTATTAGTATTGTTATAATTGTAATTAAAATATTTTAAAATTATCTCACAATTAACATGATTATTATATTTACTTTATTCAATTTGTCAATTAAGCAAATAAGTTAAGATATGTAAAATAAACTTTCAACACAATATTTTAAATCCTGATGAAAACCTTATACCTAAAGTATTTTTCTTTTTTAAATGACCTATCCTTATGCTAACATGCAAGACATTCTGGTCACATGCATAATAGGAGGCATATATGATTCTATAGAAACTGACATAGTTGCCATCTTTTATTCATCTATTATTGACCAAAAAGTTTTGTGTTTTTAGTAAAAATGTAAACTCTGCAGTGCCATAAAGGGAATATCTCATACTTGGTGAATATTTCCTATTTTGATAATTTATGATATGGCCATACCTCATCAGATCAAATCTAATGCAGATATTAATATCATTGACAAGAGTAAAAATCATGTATGTATTGTTGCTTTTTATGTGATATTCATTATAGAAGCTAGCATTTAAAACCAAAAGTATTATTATATTATCAAAATTTTGTTTTCCAGAGGTCATGTAAAAAAAGAAAATAAACAATATTTATCTCAAAATAAAGTCTCAAAGTAACTATATAAAATTGTTAATTACAAATTTTATTAAACGCCCATTATTATATTAAGTAATAATTTACTAAGGCTGTAACCTTAGAAATAAGCGTCTGAAAAATACGAAGGTAGGGACCTCTATAGGTCTTAAAACACAAGCTTACGCTATGAAGAAAAGAGAGAATCCTTCTTTACTTCAACCTACTTTTATATATAAATAGGTGAAGCTGAAGTGTTTTGATCTAAGAGTGTGAAGCTATTCAATACTTCACTAATTAAGTCCACAATTCTTATAATACATTAATACTCGCGAAATCTTACAATTTACTACGAGTCAATGAAAAGATCTTATAGTAAGAAATCTATTACGATAATTTAAAGTTGTAATTATAAATTTTATTAAACGCCCATTATTATATTAAGTAATAATTTATTAAGGCTGTAACCTTAGAAATAAGCGTCTGAAAAATACGAAGGTAGGGATCTCTATAGGTCTTAAAACACAAGCTTACGCTATGAAGAAAAGAGAGAATCCTTCTTTACTTCAACCTACTTTTATATATAAATAGGTGAAGCTGAAGTGTTTTGATCTAAGAGTGTGAAACTATTCAATACTTCACTAATTAAGTCCACAATTCTTCTCTTTTTTCTTCATAGCGTAAGCTTGTGTTTTAAGACCTATAGAGGTCCCTACCTTCGTATTTTTCAGACGCTTATTTCTAAGGTTACAGCCTTAGTAAATTATTACTTAATATAATAATGGGCGTTTAATAAAATTTATAATTACAACTTTAAATTATCGTAACAGATTTCTTACTATAAGATCTTTTCATTGACTCGTAGTAAATCGTAAGATTTCGCGAGTAATAATGTATTATAAGAATTGTGGACTTAATTAGTGAAGTATTGAATAGCTTCACACTCTTAGATCAAAACACTTCAGCTTCACCTATTTATATATAAAAGTAGGTTGAAGTAAAGAAGGATTCTCTCTTTTCTTCATAGCGTAAGCTTGTGTTTTAAGACCTATAGAGGTCCCTACCTTTGTATTTTTCAGACGCTTATTTCTAAGGTTACAGCCTTAGTAAATTATTAAAATCGTTAATTGTTTTTTTTTTTTTGTACATTTTTACTAAACTTCACATGATCAACATTTCTTATAGTTGCTCAAGCTGTTAAAACAGAAAAAACTCTCCCTACAGTAGTGCCACTCAGTGCAAACCAGAGATCTAGGTGCAGTGCTCTCAGATCCAAGGCTCCACACTGATGAAAGCCAGAAGTTAGAAACTAGTCTGGGGATAATGGATGAGTAGGCTCTAAATAGGGATTTTATGCACAAACCTTGCATCCATTGATTACTCTGGCTTGCACTGAGTAGGACTACTGTATGGAGAGTTTTACTTGCTTTTACATTTTTACTACATTTGCCTTTAAAGTTATTATTGGAAAACCAATATTAAATTTTCTGGATTAGTACCAGATAATATAACTATTCACAAATAGTGATTGCTTCTCTTGGTTACATTAAATTCGACTTCTCCTTAAAATAAATTTACTATCACAAGATTCCATCTACGTACATTGAAACATTGTGTATCAATTTAATTTTTATACCATTTTACATCCTCTATGTAATTACACTTCCTTAAGAGATAAAGGTTTCTTAATTAAAGATTATTTCTGCTACTTTTAATGCTTGAATTTCATAAAATCTTTTGAATGGTAAACAATGTAATTATTTTTACATGTATATTTATAATTTTTTGCATATTGCTAAATAATAAATTTATTTTGACTCTATGACATTATTATAAAAAAATCTTAATTAGTGAAATTGATACAGAAAATTAATAAATATAGATAAGAAATGGACTGAAAAAAATCTAAGACAGATAAAAAGTTAATTTAATATATACTTTGACCTAAGTACAATAAAACAAAATAACTTGAATAATAAAATAAAAAGTACAGAAGTAAAGCAGTAAATGGAGAAACTGATTGTTTTAGTAAAGAATAAGAATGCCTTGAAAAGGTAAAAAAATATATGTGATACATTTAATAGAAATAAAAAATTATCTGATAATGCAATAGATTGTGTAATACCTAATCAGAAATTATCTGTATATAGGTAGAAATGATATTTTGCAAGATTCAGAAAGTGATAGAGATTTTATCTCAGTTGAGAAAAAGTTTTGAGAAATTATAGTATTTGTAATAAGATTTTTGATTCAGGGTTTGGTTTACAGATAACTTGTCAAAGGCTATAATTTAATGCAATAAATATTGGAATTTTAGAAGAATTAATTTAATTTTTCACAACAATAATGGAGTTGTTGAGCTGATCTATTTCTAATAGATTTTTTATTTGAAAAAAACATTTTGTATTTACACAAGGGACATAATAAAAGTGCTAAATCAAATGATATATTGCTTGGGAATTCATAAAAAAATTGAGCATCAGAAATTATAGAAGTGAATCATGATCTATAAAACTTAAATTCCAGAATCTGATACTATGCTATTGTACTAAACCATACATAGGTATAAGAATAATGGAAGCAATTAATAAAAGAAATATTAGAAAGAAAGATAGTTGTTTTACTAATCTTGAAAAGGCTTTTAATGAGATCAATCACAAAATGAAAGGGAAGAAATCATCTGTACTACCTCATAGGAGTGTTAAGTTGAATAGTTAAAGGTCTCTGGACTGAAGTTAAACCAACTTTTAAATGTACTTAGAGGAGTTGGAAAAAAAGATGATTTTGTTATATCTGATTTGTTGGTGCTGTGAAATTGCTGTAGATGATATGGATGAATTTTAAAAACTGGTAAATAATGTTGATAGAATTTCATAATAATTGTAAGAAGAAAATAAAGAGATTTTAAAATAAAACAATATTCTTCATGAATCTCAGTTTATTTCTTCCATTAGTGCTCAAACATCAAGGGAATTTTTATATGAATTTCTGAATGATAAATCATCCAATTATTTTTAACTAAAGAAATAAAAGTAGTTATAAAGAATACAAATTTAAAAATAATATATGAAGAGTAAGTTATATAAAGTTAACTGATTAGCAGATAAAAGAAGTAGTAATAAAACACGACAGTAAAAATTGGAATGGTTCATCAGGTTTAATATGCCAGAAACTTTAAATTTGGTTTTAATATGCTAGAAAGTTCAGTATTTGTGTAAAATTCAGAAAACCAAGGCTGAAAGCAATTTTTTTTAATTATACAGTTTCAGGGGGCCTACAATGAATGTCTAAAACAAAATGACTGAAAAAAGAAATCCTATTTAATAATTCCAGTGTTTTTTTTAAAATTAGTGTTATTGTTTAAAAAAGACAATTTTATGCAAAATTATTTATAATATTTTCACTTTATTTTTTTTCTATTAAATAAAGTTATTAATATAAAAATGTAACAAATGTAAATACGAAAAGAGATAAACAAAACCACTTCTTCATTATAATTGATTTATTATTTTTTTAAAATTTAACAATTAACACATATTCATTAAAATAAAATTGAAAATAAATAAATATTTGTAAAGGCCTCTGAAACTGTATAATTAAAAAAAATATGCTTCCAGCCTTGGTTTTTTGGATTATACACAAGTTTTGAAAGTTCTCCTGAGAATTTATTAAAATTAAAACTTATCAAAAAGCTTGCAAAATATTATGATTTAAATGTTTACTTTATATGAAGCAAAGACTTGGATAATTAAACCTAAAAATATTGGGGGGGGGGGTAAGAAAAACTATTGCTGTATTTGCAAAAACAATATATAGGTGTGGCAAAAAGTTATAAAATAAGACTTTTATTGAAAAAATTAAGTAAAAGAAACTGAACTAAATATTTTCTTAGAGATTGCAAAGTTTTAATATAATCAATACTTGATTAATTATTCCATTTTCTTTCTAAATATGACCCATTATTTTCAATATATAAGACATTAATTTCATAACTTTTTTACTTATGACTATTTTTATGTCAATTTAACATTTTGACCATATTATGTGGGCATTGTCATGGATTATTTTTCTTGCATACTTTGTATTTGTCTTCAAAAAATAAAAAGGTGAAGATAAATGTTAAAGTAAACAAGAAAAATAATCCAAATATTGTCCAAATGTTAAATTGAAGTGAAGAATAGTTCATAAAATGAAACGAAGATTTGAAAAGAAAAAATGTGTAAAATTAGTTAGTTTTCTATACTGGAAAGTTTGTGATATGTGAAAAAAACAAAAAAAAAAAATTATTATATAATAATAAGAAAATCCAGTATTAGAAACATTTGAAAAAGAAATCTAGCACAACAGAAAGGATTTTCTTTTTAATGGACGAGTAAAAGTAAATGTTAGTTACATATGTGAAATCAGAATTTCCAGTAACACAGTTTATTTATAGAATAATAATTAATTGCCCAATTGAATTTTCAGACTAAATAAATAAATTCATCTAATAATTTATTGTTCAGGAATTTATAAGAAGTGAAAGATCTGAAGCTATGATCCCCTTACCATGAGTTCTAGTGTGTATCATTCTACCATTGCAGTGAACCACACGAGCAATTTTCAAGCTAAATAGCAGTTATGAAATAATAAATACTAGTTTTTTTACTGATAAGTATATGAAAGCATTAATAAATCTGAAAATTATTTGTGTGTGTGTGTATATATATATATATATATATATATATATGATACTCTAATATTCCTACATATCTTGCAACCTATTCTGAACAAAAATATTCTATTTAATTACTCTTTCTAAAATCAATAGACAAAAATATTGCTTAAAATGCAATATTATCATGGCATATATATATATGTAAAATAAATAAAATATTCGTTAATTAAAAACAATATTGTAATTATAATTGAAATAATATTTTTAACGGTTTACAAACAATCTTTAAGTTTGGTTTTTGAATTTAATGTCAGTTGAGGCAGGTTAGAAAGTTACCGAAAGTACTTCTGCGGATTTAAAGATTGTTTGTAATTGTTTGTAAACCGTTAAAAATATTATTTCAATTATAATTACAATATATATATATATATGTCATTTTATATAATACTTTTTTTGTATATATTACAAATTATAATTTTTAAAAGTTTTATTTAAGAAATTATTTAATTCATTGGATGGAAAAAAAAAATATGAACTGAAAACAAGAACACGCTTAAAATAAAAATTAAATAACAGATATCTTAACTATATCAGATAATTAAGTTTTTGTTAATTAATATTTCAAATAATACAATTAATTAGATATTAGAAAACAAAAAAACTAAAACAAAATATTTTTATAGTAGTAAGCTAATATTAAAGTAAATATATTTAAGTTAATGATTTATTTTGGAAAAATATTATTCCGTCTTAGTTTAAAAACATGGAATATGTTAGGAGTCGAAACATTAAAGCTTTATATAAGTTTGTTGTAGAGCCAAACTTTTAATTTATTAAACATTCTTTCACCATTATTCATCATTTTCAGTTAGGGATATTTCACTGCAATGAAAAATGTTTCCTATTTGGTATAAAACTTTCTGTTTGCAATGATCCACCAAGCTTTCTTATTTCTTTCTTCCACCTCAAAATACTATAGATAGAGTTCTGAGAATGCTTCTTATCTGAGTATATTTAGCCAAAAATTACCTTAATTAATCGATTGCTGACTTTTTTTTATGTGCTCAACCTACCTTTTTTTCCCATATGTCATAGCATCAGCCGGGAGGCGAACCCGCAACAAAGGTCTTTCAAGCAACTGCTTGCTTGCAAGCAGCTGCGCTGACCTCTCAGCTAATTATGCTTGACTGTGCTCAACCTACTTCCATTTAAATTGTTTAATTTTTACAATGATGATATTAATAGAAAATGAATTTTAAATCTTTTTTTCTCCAACTTTATTATTCCCAACATATTTTTTTATCCTTCATTGGATTATATATAATCTTTATATCATTTAAGATCCATGTTTTGCAACTATTAGTAATGATTAACCACATTTTAAAACAATTTTCTTTCTATTATGTATACTGTTTTTAGATAATTTAAATTCTTTAAACATTGGTTTTTGTTAATCCTTTCTTCACAAATTTTTGACTCTAAATCGTTATTATTGCAAAAAGCAATATAATTGGCTAAGATGTTCTTAAATAATTAATCATTGCATAACCTGAAATATGACATATAATTTATTTAGACCTTTCATAATGCATAGAATGGCTGATAATAATCCAGGAGAAATTGAATATTTTAATATACATTCTCTTGTTTTGAAAATTTTAGAAATTTTGTATTTTTTAAAAACTATTGTTTAAATAGTTGCTAGGAAAGTCATATGACATTTGATCTTCAGAAGTGCCATGTTGAGTTTGAACCAGGAATATTTTTCTCTTGAAGTAGCACTTTTGTATATTTTATTTCTAAATTCAATAATAGACTTCAGATGTTTTAAAATGCTAATAACATTTTTAAAATGCTATTAATTTTTTTTTAAATTTATAAAACTAAAATATTCTGGAAGGTTATATTCATCATGATTTTGAAATATTTCATTTACTATTTGTAATTTATTTATGGTATTATATTTCCTTAGTCTACCATATCTTTTGATTAAATAAATCCAGTTTTTTTCTAATGTTCTACAATGAAATAGTAAACTTTTTTTGTATATAATAGATATACTCTCTAATTTTTAAATCTTCTTTACCATCATTTTTTAAGAACACAAATGACTTTTTAAAGCATCTTGTAATCAAAACCATCAACATTTTTAATAATTTACTACACTATTTTCAATTACCATACCAGCCTCTAGGCACTTTCTATTTCCATATCAGAAACCGCATATATAACTTTAGTATATCTGCAATTATTGAATATAAAACCACTGAAACATCACATGATCATCATTTTACATGCTTATACAAACTATTAAAACAGTTACAAACTCTCCATACAGTAGAGCTACCCAATGGAATGCAAGAAGATTTCTGTATCAAATCTATTTCTAGTATCTATTCATTCAATATTATTGTTAGTCTGAAAATATTGTGTATGAGTAGGCAATAGTTGGGAATTTTATGCTTAAGCTTTCATGCATCCATTGATTGTGAAGGCTTGCACTAGATGGCACTATTATATGAAGTTTGCTAATGTTTCAACACTTATTTAATATCAAGTGAAATATCATTCCTTTACTAAGAGTATAACTGAACTTTTTTTTAATATTAGTAATTCTAATTCTTTATAATTATTTTAAGGTCAAAATACATTTTTTTAGTTTATGAAATTATTAAAAGTTTTAATAACATGTTTTAAAAATCTATCTATCATCATTAAAAACTATTGTGTTTAAAAAAGCAATTTATCTATTGGAAATTTTTTATTTTCATTTTACAAATCAATTTTTTTAATGTATATGTGTATTAACATTTTGAATATTTGAAAAGAAAAGACTATTCAGTATCAAAATATTTTAAAAATTGCTAAGCATGCTTTTGCCCCCTAAGGACAAAATCATAGCATTCATGAACTGCAGGGTGTATTGTGGGATTTAAGTAAGGTGGATTATCTAGAAAACTCTAGTAGCAAACATTGCTATTAGAAATACCTATATAAATGAGCAATGAACAACTCTGAGCATAATTCAAATTTTCTCAAGCATGATCAGGAATATGATCATATTTTTGACCCAGCAAATATAAATATTGTATGTTGTGAATGTGACAATAGAAAAGGCATGGTTCATTTGTAATAACCCCATACAATAACAAAAAAGAAAATAGTGTTCCATTGTCCAAAAATGGAATATTTAAAATAGACATTTACATAATGTCTATCTTACTTAAATCTCACAATGCACACTTCAGTTTATAAATGCTATGGTTCTGATCTTAGTGGTCAAAAGCATGATCAGCAAGTTTTAAATATTTTAATAATGAATAATTTTTTCTCTTTCAAACATTCAAAGCATTGATATATATATATAAGCAAAAGAAAGGATAAAATTCGATTTGAATTAATATACTGTATACATATAATCACAGGTTTAGATATTATTTTTTTTTGATTTTGTTAAAAATCTTTTCCAGAAAAATTCAACTTATGCCTTTCATAATGGTGTGATCCGGCAGCATCCATCTCTTACTTTAAAACAGCAGAAAAAGAAAAGTTTTATTATAGGAATGTTTTAAACATATTTTAAATATTAAGTCAAACATTTGATATTTATGCATATATGTTAAAACAGGAAAGCTTGGAAGATCATGTGATACTTGACTAGTATAAGTGACAATTGAGCTTCTATGTAGGAATTTGAATTCTCAAGATCATTAATCTATCATAAAGATAATATAAAAAATAATTGAAATTCAGTTGCTTGAAAAGTCATGTGGTACTTGATTAGAACTTGAGTTCTTAAGATCACCAATATGCCACGAATTAACTCACATAGAACAGGTGAAGTAGGAGACTGAATTGTAAAGAACAGGTGTAGTAGGATGTAATAACATAAAATTATTATTTGCCTTCACTTGACATTTCCTTTTTTATTCTAATATTCAAAGTTATAGGATCGTCTATTATAATGTATATGATGAATAAATTAACGATTTATTTTTGTTATAAGATTTTGCAGCTATATTATAACAAATTAATGGAAGTACAAAAGTAAATGATTGCAGTTTGACGTTACTTTAAAACTGTTTAGCAAAATAAAACCTAAAATTAATTTTTCTTCTCGATAAATTTCTATTATGTTTTGCCTATAAAAATATTTTCATTGAATATGAGTTTATATGTAAACAATTACTAACGTTAAAATAACAGAAACTGTTTTTAAGCTACATAAATCTTAATTAACCTAATTGTATTTTTGACATATATGATATTACGCTTGGTTTAAGAAATAAATAGTAACTAAAATTTTAATTTATATGCAGTTCATAATTTGGAATATGTAATTAATTTGCAATTTATAGAAATTTTATTCAGAAAAATAAAAAGTTCATAATATGTCTGCTGAATTGAAAGATATATATTTTTTAATAAATAATTATATTAAAAAAATATTCTAAAGACAAAACATTAAAAGATAAAAACATATGTCAGCATATATAAATCAAATATACGACTGTGTACTTTAAATATGAAAGGGCTTATTAAAGAATATATATTGTAGATCCAATATTGTATTAAGATAGTGATAAGCATGAACAAACTTCTACAGGTCATAATCTTGTTAGATACCCTATTTCATTTTATTGCTTTTATGTAAAATAAAGCAATATATTTTTTCCTGCATTTTTAATTAGCAATAAATTTTATTGTTACTATAGTACCAAGTTACCCAATTTATCTTTGGAAATGTTTAATATTATATATTTTCTGTTGATTTTGGTATATTAAATTAATACACTTAAATATAATAAAATGCAGTTAGAAAACCTTTTCATATCTAGGACCTGAGATTTTAATTCCAGTAAAATTTGGATTATTTTTTCCAAGTGAAACTTTTTTTCTAGGTAATTAGTCAATAGAAAACCTAACTATGCATCCAATATTTATCATTCAGCATTACTTTTCATACCATTTTCTTTCATATTTTTTAAAATCTCTTCCAGTATGTCTTCCACGACTCATCTGTTTCTAAGTATATGCCCCATCCAATATTTCATCCTCTTCATAATTGAAGAATACTAGTGAAGCAAATTAGTCAACTATCAAAATCAGATTTTACTAGTAAAACATTTCTAGATATAATAAAATTTTATAAATAGACTATATATATATATATATATGTGTGTGTGTGTGTGTGTGTGTGTCTGTGTGTGTTTTTCATATGAACACAAAAATATACACTTTTCCCCGTAATTTTTTATTAAAAATAAACAATCATTTTTATTTATTGCTTTCAACTACTATTTTTTCCATGCCATATCTTTGATCTTAAAATTATAGACAATATTTTTTACTTCACATAAATATTTTTAATGTTTTAAGACACCATTGCTTTCAAAAATCATTTAAACTATGTTACTAGATTTTGTTTAAAAAACTCAACTTAAGTATTTAAAGTGCTTAATTAAGGTGACAATTTTTCAAAATTATTGCAATTACTTATTTCAAAAGAACATGTTTTAAAAATTGGTTATTCATGATTCTTTTAAGCATTATCTGTCTTAATTTTTTTACAGGGTTCTGATACATGTCAACATTATATGAATAATGTAAAATAATAAAATCTAAACCATTTCTGAATGTTATCAAAATCATTGTTAGACACTTTTAGATATTGTAATGACTTCTTTAGAATGTCTCATAGATAACAGATTAAATTTTTTTATCCATCTAACTTCTGATATTTATATTTGAAATTTAAGTGGGAATTGCTTTATAGTAGAGTATTATAAGCAAATAAAAATACCATCGTTGTTGACAAATTTTAGGGCTGCATCATATATTTGACTGAATATTTTACACTTTTAAAACAAACGGGTGACTATACAAATAATGTTTTTTAAGAATAACAATGTTTATTTAGAATTTGACTACTATATGCTTGGAAATTGTTTTTTGAAAAATGGTTAATTACAATAATGTGAGGGAGGATATAAAAACAATAATATGTTTTAAACATTAATTCTTATTAAGTGCATGACCAGAACACAAATACATATAAGGTTTTAATCTTAGTACTATGCACCTTGAGTGCTTAATTTTACCATAAGAGGATTGAAGATTTAAATGGCCACTCTTATCTTTATAAAGATGCAATCTTGTGTTAAGATTTGTAGAAGTTCCTCTCATGGTAAAATTAAGCACTCAAGGTGCATAGTATTAAAATTAAAGCTTTATATGTATTTATGTGCTGACCATGCACTTAGGAATTAATGTTTACTACTTTAAAATTAATCTGAAATATTTCTAATTAGAAGATCTAAATATTAACTCACTGTGAATCAAAAGATTTCATGAATGTTGATTTCTAAACAAAGTAATGGAATTAATTAGTGAAGAACTTACTAGCTTCACAATCTCAAATCAAAATGCTTTAGATTTGCCTATATAATTAGAAAGTAGGTTGAAGATAAGACAACTGCTCTTATCTTTATAAAGTCATAATCTTGTGTTAAGATTTGTAGAAGTTCCTCTCATGGCAAAATTAAGCACTCAAGGCACATAGTATTAATATGTTTTATAATTTTCATGTTGAACACAGTTGTTAGACATGTATAATCTGGAGTTTGAATTCAGATAAGATCAAATTTGAAGGTTTTTTAAACACATTCAGAATTTTTGTTTTAGGTAGATAGACTTAGCCAACCTAATTAGGCATTCAATGACAATTGGTAAATAACGATCTGGTCACTCTTAGCTAATCAATAAACATCTCAGTTAATTTGAAATGATCATATAATGAAAAGGCACAGATTATAAAAATAAAATAATTATTATAATGTGACTTTTATTACTCTTACCACAGGTGTTATATTCTTATGATATTTTGGTCCATGATTAGTTTTATTTTTTGTACAATTTTTACCAAAAAAAAAAATAAATTCCAACTTGCATAATTCTTTTATAATCATTTATTTTTAAAAAAATCCAATGTTTGTTGCTCAAGACTTCATATAAAATTCAATTAGAAAGAAGTGACAAAATTGGGATATAATCTATATAACTTAAATTTTAGAATCAATTTTTATCACTGCATTGAACTTTATACAGGGTAGTAGTTAATAATTAATCAGTAAGTGATTTTTGATCTTTGTCTTATCTAATCATCCACAAATGATACACACTTAACTAGGAACATAATATGTTATTGGCAATCAAGAAATAGATGAAAAAAACATTTTCTTGAAGATGATTAATCATAAATTTACTTTTGACCCATCTTTAACCCACATTTTTATTTAACTACTAAGTCTGCACTTTACAATTATTTTTATTGATTTTAAAATGACGAAGAAGAAAAAATTGAACATTCCAGGTACAATCATACTAAAATGTCTAGATCATTTAAAATAAAATTACAGTTAGTCAACCCAAAAATGAAACTAATTTTTATATATGACAATGGTGCTTTATAAAATTGTAGATCTTCAGGCTGTAAGTGTCATTATTTGTAATTAAGATTGAATTACTTCAATTATTTGGTTGAATTGTTAAATGTTTTTTAAAAATTTAGATTTTATGTATATTGTTCAAAATACATTCATTTGTTAGTAATAACACTCATGTTAGTATGTAATGTATTTCCAGTGGTATTTTTCTCTTCTTTTTGTCAGGTGATGCTGTCCTGGCCACATGATAATATACCATGTGAGTTCAAATAGTAACCTATAGATTTGTTAAAACTAAATTTAAGGTGTGACTAAGTAAACAAGTAACATTATTTTAAATTTAGTATTCATAAATCTAAAAAATTACTGGTTCAATTTTTATGCTAGTTTATCACTTATTCAGGCCACTCTAAAGAAAAGAAGAGAAAAATGTAATTAGAAATAATATTTTCTATAAATATATAAAATGCACTAAAATGGACAAACACACTTTGTTAATAGAGTGTGATCCTTTGCAATTGCCCAGGCCTCTTTATATTTTATTTTTCTGTTGTCTCTTTTGGCCCAAATTGTTCTCACATAATTGGGAGTGAAAGTGTTGCCTGTGGTGAGCTCATGGTAGAGAAATAATTATTTTAACCTTTTTATAACAATTTGATTATAGTGAGCAGTTAAGAATATTTTCTATAGTTATCTATGGATTTATTTACAGTTTAGTGTACTTAAAAAAATATAAATAAAATGTGAATTTAAACGAAAAAATATTCAACTAGTTGATGGGAATAGTCAGACATATAAATAAGAAAAAACAAGATACCATTATCACAAATCTTCAGAAAAACATCATTGTCATTATATTTTAAAAATTGAAAAACAAACAAACATGTAATTGTTTATCAGAATTATATTTATTAAAAAGTATATTCAAATCTTTTCAATGTGTCCAAAAACTATCATAAAAGTTATTGTCATTCTTCTTCTTTTTGCTTTATATACTTATAAATAATTAAGATATTAGAAAATTATTGGACTCAAATAATATTCAAAATACAAATATAATTAAAATTATAATTTCTAGAACATGCTAAGATTGTAAGGTCAGTATTTCAATTTCTAAAGCTTTAAAGTTTGCTGGTCTTTATACATTCTGTAATAGAGTAAAAAGTTTCATACATTTTAATAAAAACTCTTTAATCTCTTTCAAAGTATGAATATCAGTTTCTGTGTTAGCATGCTAAGTAAATAGTTCTTTTAAAAAGATATTTTGCTTGTAAAATCACATTATATGTTTCCAATTGTGTATTAAATATATCATTATACATATATGCTCATAAAATAAACATATGTAAACATCCTATACAGAGTATAAAGTTATTAAATCTATAGTGAAAATTCTCAGTTAAAATGGATTGAGCAGTTGTAGCATGTTGGACACTCCCAGCAACTGATTTGTTGAAATTTTGATTTCTTTTTTAAATTACAGTACATGAAAACTATAAGCATGACATCAACAGAAATCCCGGCATTTATTGCTACTGAAATTTTTCTTTAAATGGCGTATCACAAGTTGAAATTGAATAAAATTTGATTTTTTTATTAATATTTTTATTAATAGGTTCATTTAATTTTTTTTCTTTTCTGGTCAGTTTACTAGATTACATGAAGATGACAAAAAAGAATTACTTTATTAGCCAGACTCATTACTAAAATGGATTAAAAATGCTCTAACGATTTGCATTTCAAGGCCTTCAACCTAATAAAAACATAATCAGACTATTGGGTGTAAGTATTTAATTTTAATTTTTTAATCATTTGAATATTAAATTTTTTGATAAATGGTATAATTTATTAATGTGTTTATGTTTGTATTGGTGTGTCTGTGTAATATATAAATTATATAATATTAAATTATTTATTGCTCTTTATTATACAGTATATAAATTTATATTCAAATATAACAAAATGATTTATGTACAATGTAATTTTGGGGCTCTGATGCAAATTTGAAGCAACCTTATTTTATAGACATAATGGTTCTCAAAAGGTTTAATAATTTATTAGTGCGTTTATATTTGTATTAGTGTGTTTGTGTTTGCACTTAAATGTCTGTGTTTGAATAACAAGTAATGATTTTTTTATAAAAATTATAGAGTAGTGCAATGTAAATTTTAAGACTGATTATCAGATATACAGCAAGATTGCAGTTGATAAAGCAATCACAAAATTTACTGAGCATAGTACCATGTGAAAATATAAACACTTCAAAACCAATAAAGAGAGATTTCAAATGGTGTGCGTGGTGATAGCCACAATGGTTACGTATATACCATATGAAATTGTATGCAGACAAAAATAAAATTCTGATTCTTACTTATGCCTTAGTACTCATGCTGTGGAATCAGCAGTTTTGCAACATCTTGCATCACATTATTTTCAAGTCTATAGCTAGCAATTGAGCTATGTGCAAATAAATTATATCTCTGTGGGACAATATATATATATATATATATATATATATATATATATATATATAACAAGATACCATCACTGGTGTGCATAAAGAATATAAACATCACTGGTGTACAAAAAAAATATAAAATGAAGAAATTAAACTTATTTTATCATTGATACAGACAGTAGCATATGATTTGTAGTTTTAGATAGACAAGAAGCCAATTGCTATGATGACAAATGCATATCCATCTTCTGGAAATGATTTATTTTGTATCTTTTATTAGGATGAATCTTTTTCTTGTAGATGCCTGGAGATTTGTTAACTTTTGGGGTACATGATAAAAATGAAGACTTCTTATGGGACTGTTTTGTAGATTCTGAAGCTATGGATTATCTCAGGTAAGAATTATTATATATAGTTTGAATGAGAATTTTGTGAGGAATATAATGAAATTATCAATAAAAATTGTAATTTAAACTTAATTAATGCTAAATTAGAAATTATGAACAAACAATAAAGTAATAATTATTTTGGATGCTGAAATTTCTTTTTTCTTTATTTTTTTAAATAGTAATCACTATTTGTCTTAACTTTATTGTTTTCCTTAGTGTTCTAGTTTCTGTCAATGTAAAGCTTTTTGCTCTAACATTATTAAAATAAATTATTGTGTGTATTGTGTCTCAAGTCAGTTTTTTAAAAATTCAATATGGCACCAAGGATCATAAACATGTTAATTAAATTAGGCAATCTAGACTTCAATTAAAAGAGGGTTAACAATTGTTTTCTTTTAGATTGGCTATAGTTTAAGGACAAGTTTTAAGTGGTCTGGCTCTCTGTAGAGATAATGGAACTGTATTATCTTTTTATTTTATATTAATATTTGCTTATTACAATGTTATATATTTATTTTAATAGATTATTATACATGTAACATCAAAGCCTGATATAAAATGAATATTTGTATCTTGCTTCACAGTAGGTTTGAATGTAGTTCTTAACTTTTTTAGGACTTCATTATAAATTATAAAGTTTATGTTTAACTAAAGAGGGTTTGAACACAGACTTTTAAGTTTTCTACAGTCACCCATTCTATTCAATATAACTAATACACATGACCACATACATGTGAAAAAGATAAATGATCTCCAATATACCTATTTCATGCTGAACTAGCACTCATCAGTTAGTCTGGATTATCATCTTCCACACACATATATAATCAGTACTTGGTTTAAGTTTATAAAATAATTGGAATATCCATTAGATAATAAGTAAAAGTTTTGCCAATGTATTGCTGAGGAAGTGGCTAAACAGAAATATGATTACAATATAGAGTCAAACATTTCTTTTGCCTATTGCCTGTGATTATTTGAGTAATGCATTATTATTTATTAACTTTCTGCTATTGAATTAATTGTACATTCCACCTTTATTGATAAAATGAGGTTGCATTGTCAACAGTTTGGATTGTTTAAGTGTTGACTGGTTTTTAATGATTATTACTATTATATGATGATGATGTAATGATGAATTGGTAGCATATTTGTCTGCCATTACTATGATCCAAGTTTAATTACAGGCTAAGTAATTATAAAAATATTTTCAATAAGTACTTAGAATTTTTTCCCCGAATATCTGGACACAAACAATCAAATAATTATTCTCTTTTGATTAGTAAATCGATATCTAGCAATAATAAAAAACTATCAAAAAAGAACTTCATTAGATAAAGATAAAACCTATGCTAAAATTATAAAAATATTTAAAAAATTTAATTGCATTAAATTAATACATTTTTTATTTAATCCTGAGATAGCAATGAAATCTATTACAATATAGGTATGTATAATAATAATAATAAGTTAGTAACAATTTATAGAAATTACAATGATAAAGATTTTTACAATAATATTTTATTTTTAATTCTATGTAAGTTGTTTGAGACATAGTGTGGTTTCCAAAATTTGATATTCACTAATTAACATTATTGTCATAGCAAGATTCTACATCCAAAGATTCACATGTTGATTCCCAACTAAAGAAAATTAAATTATCTATTTGATTAAATAAGAGATGATTTTGTATTCAGCCATTACAATAATACTCAAATGCCACATGATATGTCAACCACAGGCGCTACAATTATTATTGTCACATTTCCACAAATTATATATAAAATAGAGTGAAGTATATTTTATTACATTCATAAAATTATCAAAATTATCTCATACCAGATTTTACAAAAAAAAACTTTACAGTCTAGCTAAAAAGCACTGACTGTCTGTGAAATCAGTTTATATAAAGAGGATTTAAAAAAAAATATGAGAACCAACATTCAGATTAATGACGAAAAACTTAATAGTCTTGGTCAGTATGGGAGATCAGGATATATCTGTTTCTCATTTGGATTTTTTTTGCATATTTTTTGCAGCATGTATTGAATGATACTATAATGATGACTTTAAACCACTGAACATCACATGATCACCATTTCTTATGCTTTCTCATAACTGTTATTAAAACAGGTAAAACTCTCCATGGAGTAGTGCCACTCAGTGCAAACTGGAGCAATCAATGGATGCCAGAAGGCTTGTGCATAAAATCCCTTTCTAGTGCCTACTCATCCAATATCCCCAGACTAGTTTCTAGCTTGTGGCTTTTGTCAATGAGGAGCTTTGGACCTGAGGGCACTGCACCTAGATCTTAGGACAAGCTAGAAACTAGCATGGGGATATTGGATGAGTAGGCACTAGATAGAGATTTTATGCACATGCCTTCTGTCATCCAATGATTACTCTTGCTTGCACTGAGTAGTACTACTGTATGGAGAGTTTTGCCTGTTTTAATGATGACTTTATTTATGTTAGATATTTTGGCTTACTACCTGACATGGAGCAACAATTTTAGATAAAAACATAACATCATGATCCAGTAAAAAGCTTATTCTTGTTGATTTTGCAACTGTTACAATTTTTCGATAAGTCTACCTTGAAATCTCTGTTAAGTATTGTAGCTGAGCCATTTTGAATTATATTAGTGTACAGTCATAAACAACTTTATATTATGATGAAGTAAATAAATACCAGAGAGCATGAACAATTCAAAATTGATATTTCAGACCAAAACATGTTATATCATGTTTTTATTTTTAGCACTCTCTTATCTAAAACCATGATTGGACAAGATTTTCAGGATATAAAAAAGTATTAAACTTTTAACACTAACAATATCTTCAAATAATTAATGGCAGAATAAGTAATAAATACATAAGTATTGTTGTATTTATATATTGGACTATTTCCATCATCTAATACTAAGTATTGAATGTCTTTAGAAACGTTTACTTTCATTTAAATTTTCCAATTACATTCAATTGTCAATAATAGCACCCAGGTTAATATATGAACAATGTTTTAAGTGATATTATTCTCCTTTCTTCTTCAGATGTTGCTGGACTGACCAGTGACAGTACTACCATGGGAAATGAACCTGGATTCTTGGATTTTTGAAATATTGAATTTTAAGGTAATGCTCTAGCCTACTTAGCTAAAAGTCTAGGTTCAATTTCCATGCTAGTACTGTCACTGGCCAAAATCAACAACATATGAAGAATAAAATAAACAATATTACTCAAAATGTTGTGCATATACTAACCTGTGGGCTATTAATAACAGTTGAAGGTATTTGGAATATTTAAATAAAGTTAATTTTTTCTAAAGACATTCAATATTTAATACTAGATGATGGAAATAATCCAATATATAAATACAACTCAAACACTATCATCACAAACTTTTAAGAAAACATAAATACTGTGGTATAAAATGATACTATATATTTTGAAGTCTATAATGAAAACAATTAAGATTTCATTATATCAAAAATAAAATATAGACCACGAAATAAAATATACAAAATCATTGACATGGAATCTCATTATAAAAGATTCTTTCATTAATTTTATTAACTGGAAAAAATATTTAAGTACTACAATTACAGAGCATAAAAGTATTTGCCAAGTCATAATTATGCAGAAGAAATGCTACACCTTTTTTAAATCTGCATAAACTTTTCATCTCTATGCCTATTTGTGTTCCATAAGCATACAATTAACCTCAAGAAATTACTAAAAAAATATTTAAAATACTTTCAGCCCTATAATGCATCTATAATTATTCACATGCTGTTTCATAATTTTTGACAATAAAAAATACAATGTACTACAAAAAAAACCAAGGAATGGTTCAATTTATATTTATACTCTCTTAAATTCTTATCTAGGAACATCATGACCAATACTTAGCAATCAAGAATTTATCTCAGGTGTGCTCTCTCATAGCTTAAACCTCTATTTTTATTAACACTCATCATCATATTTCACTTTTGAAAAACAAATATCTAGATTCTTGTTCAGTCTAGTCATCATAATTATGCAATATTAGAACATGTTCCTCTTCAAATTTGAATCACAATTCATCAAAATTAAACAACTTATTGTATTACCTATACCAATTATCATTGAAGTTTTCTATATAACATAAGATTGGCTATCTTAATATAAGCTGAGCGTTGATTGTATATATGTGTGGAGATGATAATCTGGACCAACTGACGAGTGCTGGTTTAGCATAAAACACATCTATTGGTGATTATTTATCTTTTTGACATGTGTGTAATCAAGTGTATCAGCATTATGAGATAACATGGATGGTTGAGGATCATGTGAAAGTCTGAGTTCAAACCCCTATATATTGTAAATATGTTAATATTTGTATATAGTTTATTATCAATATAAAATAATAATAATAAAAAAAAGACATAGTTTTCTATTTAAAAACTTCTAGAAAATAAAACTGAATATAAAATATTAAACTGCTGAAAAATATAGATAGTTAGTTAGATTGATGAATAGGTAAATAATTATTAATTACATTGTCAATGATTATGCAGATTCATCTATGGATTAACCTGTTATCAAAATTCTTGATATTAAGATTTCTGACCTTTATATGCCTGCTTTTGAAAGAAAGGAATATTTCATTCCCATTAACAATTAATTAAATCAAATGATTTATTACTTGGAAATCCATAAGAAATTGGGACACTGACAATGATACACCTGATTTGCAATTCTTGTATCTTGAGCTCTGAAGTCTACCATTATCCACCCACACAAGGCCCCACTCACAATCAAATATAATTACTAAAATTTAAAGTCATTTGATGGTTTATAACTTGCTTGTCTTATCCAAGATTATGTTTTGAATATGGACTGGGTAACTTAGAAATTTTACATATTTTAATGAGGCCTAATTTTTTTTTTAAATAGCTGTTTTAGCCATTTAAAATTGATTTATAAATGGGTATTCATAGTAATGAATAAAAGAATAATGGCAAACTGATAGAACTCATTCTTAAAATTTAGTTAATAATGACTTATTCTTTGCAGAGGGTTCTTAGAAAGGTCTTTGGTTAAAAGCTGTTTTACGTTTATTTTTTACTTACTAAAGTTTACAGTAAAAAACAAAACAAAACAACAACTCTTTTTTATGCACATAGATTCAGCAAACATTATATTTCGTTAAAAATAAAAACAGTGTACTAGTTAAAGAAATCTAAATAACTTGAAACCACATTCAAATGAAATCATTAACTATTTATTTAGTAAATAATATCATTAAACTATCTCAAAAAAAACAAGTCGTCTATTCACTAGTCACTGGCTAAATTAAAGAATAACAAAAAACGTTTGTAAAAAGAAAAAAAAAGTTTTTTTTTAGCTATATTAAATAAAAAAGTAAATTGCATTTACTTTTTTATTTATTTTATATTTAAGAAATAAATTGTTCATTGTTGCTTGAATAAAAAGAGCATTTATTCAAAACAATTTTTTTATTTTTTAAAACACACTTTCTGATTAATTTTTTTTTTTTTTTTGAAAAAGGTTAAAATAAATTCTTTATTTCTTCAAACATTAGCAGCGGCTAATAAATGAATATGACTATTCTACTAACTAAAGAAAAAATTGATTGAGAGACAAAGAACGAAAACGTAAATTTTGTAATGAGTATACAATTTAATCCATGAAACACATTTCTCAGAATCTTATTTTCAAACTTTATTAATTCACTACAGGATGAAGCTTTTTTTAAATTTAGTCCATGTTCTCCAACAATACTACCTTTTCTTTAAATCACATCAGCAAAGTTTTTTATTTCATCTGTCCACCTCACATGTGGTCTTGTTTACGGTCTCTTGGAACATATTTTAACATTTCAATTATCATCTCTTCTAGCAATATGTCCAGCCCAAAGTTTTTATTTTACCTGACCATATCATACGTGGTTTTGTATACAGTCTCTGGTGACACACTTTCATATTTCAATTAACAGCTCTTCGATCCATATATAAAATTATTTGAACTCTTTCAGTAATATCAGTCCTATCTATTTATTCTCTCGCCTACATATTTTGTTCTCAATTTCTTCTTGCTACCATCAACAATGCTTTCTTCTTATTCTGTTGTGTAGTATGAAATCTTTGTATTATTCTTTCTTAAGTATTTAAGTCTCAGATCCATATGTAAGCAAAATACATTTATTAAAAATTTTCCTTTTCAAACATATACGCATGTTTTTTTTAATATTAAGTTATTTCTTCCAAATCAACTGCATCCAAGTTTAATCCAGAATTAATTTTAGCCATTATGTCTCCCTCTGTATTGATAATCTGACAAATATATTAGTAATAACATTATATTAGTAATAATTAATTTTTACTAATTCATGGTTATTGATATTTATTTTTTTTCTAGAAAATTTATTGAATATTACTTATTTTGCAACAAAATTTTTTTTTAAAAAGATCACATCTTGCTTAGTTGTAACTTGGTCACATCCTCCAATAAGTGATATCAATAATTTTTATAAATAAAAACAAGGTCTGACTCTACTACAAAATTCATGCTGACCTTGTTCATTATATATATTCATTGTATCAATATTTCATACTCTGTAGTCAAGTTGCAATCTTTAAGTGTCCATATATATTCAATGAACCATTAGTAAGAGTGGGATTTCCATTCTTGCTATTAAAAGGTGTGAAGGTTGCCTTGACAGCAGTGAGAAATATTGATTACTATATTTGCTGTGAATGTTTAGGTGGTTACTGGTTGGTATCTAATACATCATTATCCCAGTTAGCTTTAAGTACTATTTCGCTTATTATTTCTAAATAATACATGGACAATTTAAAAGTATTGCAGGTTGTAATGTTATAATTGACTATTAATTTGTCTGCATTACAGTACCATGTTTATTTCATGTTTAAAGAGGTTTATTTAAACTTCATTGTATCAATATTTCATACTCTATAGTCACGTTGCAATCTTTAAGTGTCCATATATATTCAATGGACCATTAGTAAGAATGGGAATTTCATTCTTGCTATTAAAAGCTGTGAAGGTTGCCTTGACAGCAGTGAGAAATATTGATTACTATATTTGCTGTGAATGTTTAGGTGGTTACTGGTTGGCATCTAATTATATATATATATATTAAAGAAAATCGCTTGATATATATATATATTAAAGAAAATCGCTTGATATTCATTGCTTTATAAAATTAATCCAATAAAAGTAGATGTTTACTATTAATACTTCATTTAATTTTGTCACATTCAGAAAATTAATGAATATACTGATTGTCTTCATGATTATAATTTCAGGATATTATGGGCATCCATAATGAAAATGTTTTCACTATTTATTAGAACATTAGCAAATTTTACAATAACCATCATACTATATTATAAAGAATATAACAAATCAATCAGAAATATTTTATATATGTGTATGATGTTTATAAGAATGATTAAAGATGAATGTAGAAAAGTCACCATCATTCAACTATCTTATATTAGTGACTTTTTATTTATTTATTATTAGAAAACTATTTTTGTCTAACAACATTTCTATTTTCATAGTAAACTTTTTATTACAAAAAATGTACTGATGACAAGATAATATACATAATGCCAACTTAAAACAAAGTAGTGAAAAGTGAGCTGCGATTGAGTGAAAATGTAAACACGAGGCGTGGTCGGGATGTAGTTCTGTCTTGTTTAACTAATTTATTTATTTAACTTTATTTTTATCAGTGTTCATTCTCATTATATATATATTCTATATTGCCAAAAACAATATTAAATAATTTCAATATGCATAAAATTTTGAAATTAGTATTTAATTTATATCTATATAATATAAACGTTATTATATATTTTGAAAAGTTTATAATAAAACAATAGAAAAATATGTATTGTTATTTATAGTGTTTTTTTTTTCACCTTATTGTAATCGACAGATACAATATTTAAAGTAAAAAAAAAGCAGTTGGGGTTTAAGTGTATTAAATTGTGCCAAATCTCAAAACAATTACTAATTTTTTTTTACCCTAAAAAAAAACAATTACTATATACAGGATTATCAATATAAATATTTTAATGTGATATATTTTATTTTAAAGTGCAGACATTTTTTGCACCTTAACATTAGCATTATGTTCCAATTTTAAACACAGTATAGAATATGATTGAGTGAAATAGCATTCTTATATTAAAACTAAAAAGTACTGCACTGAAATATTTATTCAGAAAAATCAAACTGATATGGTAATGCATAGAATGGTTGATAAAAATCTAAATATAGTTGATGATCTGATGATTTAACTTTGAAACATGTATCTTGGAAACATTTGAATTGTTTCTATTATTATATTGTTGTAATATTAAAATATTTGTTTAATATTTGGATTTAAGATGGCAGCATGCATACTGTTATTATTACACACAAACTTAAATGTTATATAATAGTTTGTAAATTTTTTAAAACTCTTTATAAGTGTAACTTCTCTCACTCTTTTAATAAAAGATATAGTGGTGTTTTGATTATATTTGTAACATTTTATATACAATTATATCTTTATTCTATATCATATACTTTACATTATTTATTACAAATATAAGTTTACAAATGAAAAATCCTTTAAAATAATATTGAAACCTTGCAAATAGAAAAAAATGTACTAAAGTGAAATACATAATGAGAACAATGGCTTTTTTCTATTATTTGATAATTGCTTTTGCCAATTGTGAAAATAAATATTGAACAAATTATTTCTTATTTAAAATCCACTTTTAAAATTGAAATGAATTTTAATTGAAAAATCATAAGCTATAAAATTGTGTTTTAAAATTTAAAATTGCACTTATTAATACTAAAATTTTATTAAAAATTTCTGAACTGGCATTTATAAAAGCATTTCTTTTCAGTGAATCATTCACAACTTCTGTTTTATTACAACTATTATTTAATAACAATAGCAAGCTCTCCATACAGTAGTGCCCTCAAGTGCAAACCTTCATAATCAATGGATCCAAGAAGGTTTGTGCATAAAATCCCTATATAGTTTGTTACTGTTATTAACAGCCTGTGTAAGCATGTGAAATGGTGGTCACATGATGAACTATTGTGTAAATGATTTTTCATAAAAAACATTTTCAAATAAAATTTAATCGTAATTTCATATTTTTTTGGTTACAAATATGTTGCTCATGTAAATAAATTACTGAAAATTACAATTTTTTCCCAAAATACCAAAATAAAATTAAAAGATGCTGTTAGTTTCTTTCTATTATATTACAACCAATCAAAGTGTTGTCAGACTCTTTTGAATTTAAAAATTTGTATGAATTCTGCATCATACTGCTACTTTCAAATTTTTGTAAAACTAATAATGTTAGTTTTAATTTCTATCACAAAATAAATATGAGCCAGCAATATAATGTTATGGATAACCACAAAATAATGAAGATCTTAAAATTTAAAAGTGACAACAGCATCATCACAAAAACTCAAAATGAGTGATTTATTCACTGCTGGTTGAGAACATATATACTTATAAACTTAATACAAAAGCAATACAAAATCTTCAGATAATTGGAAATAGCATGAAGAGTTTCAAAATAAAATATGTGGGAAGAAAATAAACAGAAATTAATGACATTATTAAAAAATTAATAGACTAAAATGAAGCTGGGCTGGATGTATTACTAGAAGAAATAAGAATAGGTATCTTAAACTGCATCCAAGATATTGTGAAAGTCCTTAAAAAACCCTTATGTAAGATATATGGATGAAATTAAAAACTTTGCTAATGTGATGAAGAAAAGAAGAAATACAACTCAGAGAAACTGTATTAATAGGGATTTTCATATTAAAGTAAATCAATAATGGTTGAAAATGTTGATAATGAAGATGATAGAATATGAAATTGAAAAAGTGATACTTCCTATTTTTCATTTAAACTATCTGCCAAGGGTTAAAAAGATTATTGAAATATTGGAAAAACAATAAAAATTGTACTCAATACAATTTAATTTTAATAAATTAATTGAGAAAGTCATTTGCAAATGAATGAATTGTGTTTCATGATGAATATATGAACAATTCCATGATTTCTGTTTCTATTCACATATAACATGTACTTAACCTGTAGTCTGTTTATTTGATATTTAACTTCATCTTTAGTGAATTTTTATCTTATAAAATTCTTTCTTACCTTACCCCATTTTAACTGTTCATTGCTTTTTAGATTTAGCTATATATTCCCAATATAAAAAACACTCAATATTGAACTTCTTTAGAGTGTCTTTGAGATAGTTTTGGTCTTGGTAAATAGGGTCTGGGCCTTTCATATAAATTATGCTTAAAGTATAAACTTTAATCATAGTTTAAGCATAGTTTGTAATGTTCTTTTAAATTTGTTTTATTATAATTCTGGTAATTAACATGGGCTATCTACTTCAGAAATAGTAATTCTACAAATATTTACTTCTCATCTTCTGTTACATTGTAGTTCTATCATAAGCATTTTTCTCACTCATAAAGAAAATATTATTTTGCTTTAAACTCTCAATATATAGTTGTGATCATTTTGCCACTTTAGATTGTTCTTTTACCAACTTATTCAACTGATATTAATGTAGATTTTTTTAAAATAAAATACTAAATTTACAGTCTAGAAATTATTTATTTATTAATTTAAAAAAATATGAAGTGTTCATTATCTTCCAGATAATTGGATATCTTCAAAATGATTTATTCTTTTGTTCATGAAAACAGTACAGACTCTAAGGCAGGGATGCCCAACCCATAGCTTGTGAGTCACATGTGGCTCGCACAATGGCTTAATGTGGCTCGCATTGCACTCTTCAAGAAAAATTAATAAAATATTTTATGTTCCTTGATGCCACATGCACACACTAAAAAATAAACATTTTTACAATACAAATAATAACGATATGCAGTGTCAGGTTTCACATTAAATAAAATAATTAAAATATACTTTTCCTGTAATTGTAATTTATATGTATGTTACCAAATTTTTAATAAATGAATATAAATAAAATGTATTTACATTTTTTTTCTTTTTAACATATTACACCAATTTTTTTTTTAGTTTGTGAATTATGTTTATAAATGTAATATGAAAAATGCAATATATAATTGTGGCTCCCCAAATTTTTTTAAATTCTCAACTGGCTCGTGTCAAGTTAAAGGTTGGGCATCCCTTCTCTAAGGCAACTTGGTTTCCACAGCATTTGAAAGATTATTTCCAAAAAAAATATGAAAAAAAAAGGATATGATTTTTTCTGAATTTACTAAATATTTCTTATTATTTTTACACAAATTTAATAATTGTTTAAAGCAAAATGAATATACATTTACACTTTGATTTTATTCATAAATGTTTTATTTTTAAAAATAGAAATTAATAAAGTTGACTGTGATGTTAACAAAAAACATTACAATGTAATATGACCAAGCCAATGTGAAACTAATTGCATAACATTATTATCAATCAAAATAGACTCTTTTGAGATATTTTAATAATGTAAAACAATCAATATTAAGATTTCAAAGTAGATTTGATAGTTTTATCAAAGATTAAATAAATTTAAAATAAAAATTTTGCCGATTTTTTGAAGATTATTGTGCTACAGATTATTGAATAATATTTAACAATCTTTATTTCAATAATTGAAAAATTCAAATATAATGTTTTTTATTTGTAAAATAAAATTCAAAAGAAATTCAATCCAATTTTTGAGTTTTAGTATAAATTGTTACATTTTCATTTACCATTGTCAAACTTCCCTCCACTCACAACTTTGATGCCATTCATTTCAGATAAATACAATAATGATTATTCCTAATCATAAACAAAGCTAGAGCTTATCTCTAGCACAGATATAAACTTTAAACTTCAGTTAAAGATTAATATATCTGATTTTTTAATTTTACACACACAAAGTTATTCACCTTTTTCTTTCCCATGTGTAATATCTTTATAGATATAATAAACACCTCCATAAAATAAAGATTCATACAGAAATAAAAGATTTAGCATTAACAAAATCTGTGACTAGGTGTAACAATAGATAATATTACATTCAAAAGGATTAATAAATTGTCCTATTCATCATTTACTTTATATGTCCAAACAAATAAATGAAGATGTAATTTTTTAATAGTAATTTTTATAATATATTATAAACAAGATAAAAATTTATTAATAGATTTTAAAATGTTGTCATCATCTTAAATAAAATGTTTTTAGTGCTTTTATTTATGTTGATAAGAAGTACAGATATTATTTTTTTATATAATAAATTGGGCAAAATAACAGTTCTATATACATTTAATTTAGGTGTAATATTTATTTGATTATAATAAAATAATGTATATTTTATATTTATTTGATTATAATAAAATAATGTATATTTTTAACTACTTAACTATAGCAACAACAACAACAACAATAACAACAACAATAATAACAACAACAACAACAACAATAATAATAATAATAATAATAATAATAATAATAATAATAATAATAATAATAATAATAATAATAATAATAATAATAATAATAATAATAATAATAATAATAATAATAATAATAATAATAATAATAATAATAATAATAATAATAATAATAATAATAATAATAATAATAATAATAATAATACCACCCCCCCCCCAAACAAACCCCCACAAAACACAAACACACAAACCAAACAAAAAAAAAACAAACAAACCCCACAAAACACCAAAAACCAAAAAACACCAAAAAAAAACCAGACAGCCACCCCCTTCAGATCCCCCACCCAACACAAAACCCAAGCACAGACCTGCATCACCCCAAACCGACACCCAACCCCCACTGAACCACCCCCGAAAACAGAACCAAAATTCGATTTTCTCTCACCCCCCCCACCCATTCCTGACTCCCCCCCCCGGAAGGCCGACATTCTCTCCCCCCACCCCCCCACCCCCCCCCCCCCCCCCCCCTTCCCCCCCATAATAATAATAATAATAATAATAATAATAATGATAATGATATGATAATGATAATAAATAATAATAATAATAATAATAATAATAATAATAATAATAATAATAATAATAATAATAATCTGTGTTGAACTTTAACATCTAAGTTCATATATTTCTACTTAAAAAGCTTATTATGATATTTAAATTGACTCCTATTTTCAAGTTGATAATCATCCAAGTGTAAATTTTCTGAAGGTTTTTTCAATCACTGGCAGATAAAAGATTTGCGTTTTTAAGTTTAATAAAATTAAATCATAATAACTGATATAGAATAATGAACTTCATAACACATCAAGTTTTAACAGAATTTGTCGTTTTGAAATTTAATTATAAGTATAAGCAGCTATATTGCATTCAAAATGATAATTCAATTAAATATAATAGACATAATAATCCATTGGTATAATAACAATTTAGTTTAAATGTTAACAGTGATTATTAAAGATTTATGGTAAAAAAATTATAATTTTTGTTTATCCTTTATTCAAGCATCTTTCATTATATGTATATAATTTTGAAATTAAACATTCTCTTATTCAAAAAAAAGCAATGCTTTATCTCTATAATAACAAGAGATTGCATTTAATAAAGGCTCCTCTTTTGAATGCAAAATGCATTTACAATATATAATTTTTATTGGTTACTGTTTATTAACATCTGACTGCAATTTTTCTGAAATAAAATATAACAAATATTTAAATATAAGAACTAAAGAGCACTTGTTGTTATTAAAAAGGCTGCAGTAAATGAAACAAAAATGCAAAGTAAATAATAATGTTTCAGCATCCGTTTTTTATGATCATAATAAGTCATATATATATATAATAGTGAAACCATAACAGTCAGTCGCAATTCAAAGAGAAAAAAACAATAAAATAATTAAAAAATTTTAAAGAAGTGAAATTTTAATTTTTTTGTTTCCATTGCAATTGTTATATGCTGCAAGTGTTAACAAAATAAGTTCTAATGCAGATAAATGGCTGATTTTATTTGGTCAAAAAATATGCTTAAAAAATAAATTAATAAAATTTAGATATTGTATTTTTGCATTTTACCACTACTAATTTTTATTGTAAAACCTAGAAAAATGCAGTTACTTTATTTTTGTCTTGGTTTATTATTTTTTTAAAACAATTTGAAATCTAGAGAATTTTTTTTAAAAAATTTGATCCAAGTTTTTATTAGATATTATATAAATACAGTACTATTCTTCTTCTATACCATATTTTATACATTTTTAATTATTTTTGTTTATGTCTCAATTTATATGCATAATTTTAAAAATAATTTTGTATCATTAATAAATATACTCATAAATTTGAATATACATAATCATTGTCATCATAGTCAACTATTATCGATCCACTACAGGATGAAGATTTTTTCAAGTTCAATCCATCTTCTCTGATCTCTAGCCTCTGTTCTCCACACCACACAGCACACTTCCTTATTTCATCCATCCATCTCACACATGGTCTCTTTCTAGATCTTTTACAATCTCTTGGAATCTAATTTAAGATTTTAATTGTCCATCTATTATCATTTCTTTTAGCAATATGTTAAGCCCAATTCCATTTCAGTCTCTTCATTTTTGTAAAGATCTCTGTAACACCTGTGTACTCTCTCATCTATGTATTTTATTTTAAATCTCTTCTTGTTACTGCTAACATACATCTCTTCATACTTTATTGAGCAGTCTAAAGCCTCTGTATGGCTTTTCTGTTAAATTTCCAAGTCTCAAATCCATAAGGAAATACTGGTAATATACATTTATTAACATTTTATTTTCAAAGATATAGACATGTTTACTTTTGATATCAAGTTATTTCTACCAAAAGTACTCCAACCAAGTTTAATTCTATGATTAATTTCATCCATTATGTTTCCATCTGTAGTAATAATCTTACTAAGATATTTGTAATTGTTAACTTCTTCTAATTCATCATTATAAGAAGTTAACAACTACAAATATATTTGAATATAGCCCTGCATGGTTTAGTGAAATAGTGGAGTGGTGGATTCTGGAACTCAAGATTTATCGATCATGATGTATGCTTTGTTCATTTATAGTGTTTAAACATCTTATATACTTCTGAGAAATAAATCTTTCAATTACTTTACATTATTTGTCTGATGATGATGCCATCATCAATTTTTATTTAATTATTTTTTGTGAGACAGGTGAAATGATTACTTGTCAGTTTTTCATAATCAACCAGAAAATAATATTTTTATTTAAAATAATGGTACTAATATAACAGAGACACAAGGACACCTATAGCAATGATGGACATTATATTTTTATTAAATATGCAAAGCAAAAATTATCATTTTAAATAATTGTTCCCAAAAGAAGTTAAACTAAATACCATCTTGTAAGCAGGTGAAGCATGATGAATATTCCTAGTGAGAAAGGAAATGTAGACAAACATTTTATTGTCTCAACCCAATCACAAAGAATTCAGTGGAATAATTAAAAACAATATATTAACTAGTTAAAGAAAATCTAAATGAAATAATTAGCAATTTAAAGTAATTTCAATTTCATGTTTTTAGCTTGAATATTAAAATGGAAATTTTTAAATGGCTGCTAGATGTATAACTGCATTATTTCCAGATTTAATTTCAAGTCTTCACTGCAGATAAAATCCCAAAAGTTCCTCCACTCTGTAATTACTAAATATTCAAGTTTACCTATAGATGCCACTAGGGTAAAGAGCTGCTTTTGTTTTATCATATATTGTGTAATCTGAAAAATCAAGTGATTTGTTATCATAAAATGTGGTTGCAAATATACATTCTATTTCTAGATGTATAAAAATTAGATCTATGGATGATTGCAGTAATTCAATACATATTAAAAGTATAAAATCTATTATTATTTATTTAACATGTGTCTTTGAATAAATAGAGAAATATAGTAATGAGATAATAGATATTTGAAGGGTTTCAAGTAGAAGTATATTTTAACTAAGTTTAGAACTCTCTCTCTTTATAAATATGTTTATTTATGCCCTCTATAGAAATTTATAAAAACATAAATCTTATATATAACATTTGATAAAGAAGTCATCTAAACTTCTAGCAAGACAAATGTTTCTGTTAATCACACCAGCTCTTCATCGGCTGCATCGAATATCAGTTAAGATCACATCAAACATTGTAACTCAGTTTCCATTTAAATAGACTCAAGACTCAATGTGAAGTTTAATATTAATAAAAGCTGATACAAAAGATGATTTAATTAAATTACCATTAGAATTCACAGTCAATATCAAAATGAGCACTGAAAGTCTATTTAAATGGATAATGATTTGCTATGCTATCATAATTTCAACTGAGCTCTCACATGAAGTCAGGTTTGATTAACAAAAAGTTGAGTCCAACAAAAGGCTTACTTGCTTTTTCATCAAATATTGCCATCTGTAAGGTCATACATTTGTATATATTTCTATAGAAAGTGTAAATAACTAACTTTAATATACTATATACTTAAATGAGATTTAATTAATATTTAATTTAATAAAATACTTTTTCTAAGTGTTGCTTTCAACCAGTCAATCATATTCATAAAATTACTATAAATTTATATAAATAGAATTTATATATACCATTTTCATGATAATGCAATGCATGAGTCTTTCTTGTTTATTGCATTGATGTTATTTGTAATAAACCATGCCTCTTTATATTTTCTTTTCAATCATTGTGCTCAGTGCAAATAAGTTTAATACTAAAAGGATCAAACTTGTGGCCAGTTTTTATTTCATGTTCTAAAAATATACATTTAATAATAGGGTCTGTTTTAACATCTTTATATATATATATATGTGTGTGTGTGTGTCATTTTTTACGATCATAATAAATCATGTATTTATGGTTTTAACTTCAATTATAATAATGTAAAAATATTGCAAATTGAAAAAAATAACAAGAAAAGGAAAATAAGGGAAGTTATATGAATATACAAATACAAACAAGACTTAATTAACAGATAGGCAGCCAGCCTTTATTTCATGTTCCAAAAATATACATTTAGTAATAGGGTCTGTTTTAACATCTTTATATATATATATATGTCATTTTTCACGACCATAATAAGTCATGTATTTATGGTTTTAACTTCAATTATAATAATGTAAAAATATTGCAAATTGAAAAAAATAACAAGAAAATGAAAATAAAGGAAGCTATGTTAATATACAAATACAAACAAGACTTAATTAACAGACAGGCAGCAAATGTTAAAATCACAGAATTGTGGGAAGGTTAGTCCTTCAAAGTGTTAGTTGATGAAGATTATGAGGATAGTCGAAAGCACTACTAAGTGGATAAAATTGTTAAAGTTATATTTACATATATCTAATTACTGTATTTATAAATATTTAATTATAAGATTATATATATTGATTTAAAGAAATACAGACATCGAATTATAATATATATATATATGTGTGTGTGTATGTGTTATGCTAATTTTGTAGCACAGTTGGCACAAGACTCACCATAATAAATTGCATTGCATGTTGGGTTCATTACATTTAATTTTATAAATTATTTGGAGAGTTTAGTTTGGAGATAATTTATCTTTAGTATTGTTCAAAATTTGATTAAGATTAGGAGATGTTCTAAAACTAATATTGAAATTGTTTGAGCAGATTGTTTTCATCTTCTTAGATATATGTGATATAAAAGGAAGGCTGATCTATGCATTAATAGTGTTATTAAAGTTCATAATATTTGAAGACGAATAGAATTTTTTAAGAGTTTTATTTAATATATTAATATTATAGTGAATATCATGATTAAGTCTTTTATATAGTTTTGAATGTTGTCTTTTCTGTCTGCTACAAACTTACATAATTTATAGTTTCTATACAAAAAACATTTGAAGCCAGTCAATTTATGTGAAATTAGAGTATAAGAATATGAGTGAATTATACCATGAACATAGATGGGTTGTATAATCATTTTATAATTAATTTGTAAGTTTGAATGTTAAATATACATATCTAAAACCTTTACATAATTTAATGTATTTTTATTTTCTATAGTCCAAACTAAAGAAGGTAAATGAGATAACTCATTCTTTATATTAATAATTTTTTTTTCAGCACAGATAAGAACGTCATATATGTATTGCATATACAAAGATGATGTTAATGTAGTGAACTTTTTTGAAATAACTGCTAATTCAAATTGGTTACAAACTATACTACAAATTATTCTATGTAATAACAGCCCCATAGGACATCCATGTTCCATTGTATAAAATTTACTATTGAAAAGGGCTGTAATGTCCCCAATCCATCCATTTAAAAACATCAATAATAAAATTTATTTTATACTCATTAAAATTTAAATTAATTAAAATATCAAAAATTATACTAATAGATAACTGTCATGATACTGAACCATTATGTCTAATGAAGAAAGTTTATTATTAAAGTTATATATTTGTGAATTTAATATTTGCACACATTCAAATAAAGATTTTATAGCAAATTTTCTAAAACCAACTCAAACAATTTCAATGTTAGTTTTATAATGCTTCCTAATCTTAATCAAATTTTGATCAATTACTAAAGATAAATTATCTCCAAACCAAGCTCTCCAAATAGTTTATAAAATTAGATGTAATAAACCAACGTGTAATGCAATTTATTGTGGTGAGTCTCATGCCAATTGTGATACAAGATTACAACATAATATGAAGTCTGGCCATAATTTCAATTTTCTTAGTATTGAAGTTGTTACACTGAGCACAATGATCAGAAAAGAAAATATAAAGAGGCATAGTTTATTACAAATAACATGCAGACAATAAACAAGAAAGACTTATGCATTGCATTATCACATAATGGGTATATATAAATTATTAACTTATAAATTTTATATAATCTTATAATAGTTCTATGAATATGAAAACAGGCAAAACTCTCTATACAGTATTGCCACTCAGTGCAAGCCATAGTAATCAATGGATGCCAGAAGACTTGTGAATAAAATCCCCAACTAGTGCCTACTCATCCAATATCCCCAGACTAGTTTCTGGCTTGTGGCCTTTATGAGTGAGGAGCCTTGGATCTGAGAGTACTGCACCTAGATCTTAGGATCTAATGCAAATCTCCAGCAGCCACCTTTTAACTCTACTTAACTACAAAATTTTCAATCCAAGCTCATTATTTTATATAGATATAGGTTTGAACTCAGTTCAGTATCTATACATTTTGATGTCTAATAGGATAGCCACCAGTTCCTACTAGGCAGAATGGTTTTTAGCCAATAAACATCACATGATCACCATTTCTTATGCTTGCTTACAACTGTTATTAAAACAGGAAAAACTCTCCATACAATATTGCCACTCAGTGCAAGCCAGAGTAATCAATCCAAGGCTCCTCACTGATAAATGCCACAAGCCAAAAACTAGTCTGGGGATATTGAATGAGTAGGCACTAGATGAGCATTTTATGTACAAGCTTTCTGGCATCCACTGATTACTCTGGCTTGCACTGAATGGCAATACTGTATGGAGAGTTTTGCCTGTTTTAATAACAGTTATAAGCAAGTATAAGAAATGGTGACCAAGTGATGTCTATGAATATGACTGACCTGATCAAAAGCAATACTTAGAAATAATATTTTTATTAAATTTAGAATCTTACCAAAACAGTGTACCTTCGCTATTATTTTTTATAATTAATATTTATTTATTTAAATTGTTTACTTGAAGGTAAAATTAGGCTCCATCTAAAGGAGACTTTAATTAAATTACCACTAAAATTCAGTTTCAAGCTTTGATATCAAGTACTGCAAGTTTGTTTAAATTAAAACTGAACTGATATGTCTAATGTGATCTCAATTGATTTTCCAAATGGCTGAGGATTTAGGTTTGATTGAACTCAGAAATAATATGAGAAATAAAACCAATACATTATCAAATGCTTACTTTCTTGCAGGACAACTTTGAGTACTGAAATGCTAGGATTCTATAAATACATAGCTCTAAGGTACATCACTGCGATTACTCTAAATTAGCAAGGCAATTTGATAAATATAGTTAATTATTAAGATTATTAATGCAAATTTTGAGATGTTAATGAGCATATTATTAAGTGCTAGCAGTTATCTGCTCAACAAAGGCACTTCATAAAATATTCATTAATCCTTGAAAACGTCACAATAATTTTTAATTGACATATGCACACACATATATGTATATATAATATAAAAATTGCCACAATGCTAAATTGTTTTAACAGAACTCTTTTGTGAAAGTAAATATAAAATTTGAATTAATGGCATATCTAAAAGTTTAACCTACAGCACTAATTCAGACTTTTTGTTTATCTCATAGAGAGCTCTGCACCGTGTGACAATTTATATTCTTTATATTTGAATTTCAGCTAACATTTGCATCTGATTCTATATATGTGTCATTAAAATGAGTCAACACTTAGACAATCTTAATATCAATAACAATCAACAATTTCAAACTGTTGTGAAGGCAACCTCATTTTAACAATAAGGTGGAATCCCACCTTTATTAATAATCTAATATACTTATATAGACACTAAAGATTGCAACTTGACCACAGAAATTAAAATTATTGATAGAAAGAAGTTTAAATAAACCTTAATTTATATATATATATAGTTTATCTCTCAATACTTTATTATAATTATATTCTGATATCTTGACTAGCAATTTGAGATCCCAAAATTTAATTGTTATTGTTGTATTAAAATGTAATTATATACAAAACTTTTCACTTATTTTTTCTTTTTAAATTATAGCTCCATGATAATAAATATATAAAATCAACATTTCCCCTTTTTCTTTTTAAAACTTGTTTTATTCCAAACTCATAGCTTTATAGTTGATTAAAAAGGTAAAAGAAGGCTGCTGGAATATTGCATTAGATCATAAGATCTAGGTGCAACTCTCAAATCCAAGGTTCCTCCCTGATGAAAGCTACAAGCTAGAAAAGTAGTCTGTGAATATTGGATGAGTAGGCACTAAATAGGGATTTTATGCAAAAATCTTTCTGCATCCATTGATTATGAAAGTTTGCACTTGGTGGCACTACTATATGGAGTTTACTACTGTTGTTACAATAATTAGGCAAATGACAATATTGAAAACGTACATTTTGTTTAAAAATAATAGGCAAAATAATTTTATTTATTAAGTTTTAGGGCAATAAATTATTTTATTATGTTATTTTGGATTAATTCAATTAAAATTATGTTATACCATGTGAATATAATAAATGAAAATGTCTGACATCTTTGTATGTTTGTATAAAAATACTCTAAAAAAATCTCTTTTAAAAATTTAGTTATGTATCTATATGTACACATATATAGAGAGATATAAGCATATATGATATAAATGTGTGTATATATATATGTTAAAACGAAGATTTTCCGTATATGTTTTTACTCCAATAAATTATACATGATTAACTCAGATAATATTTCATTTATATGTATATAATAAAACATTGGAAACTCCACAAATTTCAATATATCGATATATATTTACATTAAAATAAATAAATGATAGCTATATTCAATTTACATCCTGAAAATTCAAATTCTAACTGTAAATTGCTATTTAAGATGGCTGTCATGCTGTAAGCAGATTATAGCTTTTATTTATTTGTTTATATATATATATTGATATATGAAAATTTATGGAGGTTAATTGCAATGTTCTGCTTTATTATATAGGTATTATATTATCTGATATTATATATACACGTACAGCCACATAAAAGTTAATTGTTAAAGTTTTTAACAAAACAAACGATATTTCATTGCGTTATATAATAAAAAAAACCATAACGAGTCCAAATGATAAAACTGTCTAGGATAAAAGTTTGAATACTTTTATTAAAAAATTACTTTTGCGATTATTATTATTATAAGAGAATAAGAAATGAATTTTTAATAGAGAGATTTTAATAAGACATGATATGTACATTTAAAATTCCATTTTTATTATTTTCATTTATTATTTTATATTTAAAAATATTATTAATGATAAGAATTATTAACAAAACATCTATTCAATTATAGTAATTCCTATGAATTTCCTGAAACTTGATTGCTAGTTTTTTAATTCTACTGGGCTTATATTTCTCTTTTCATTATTACATGAATGAATATCCGTACACTACATAAATAAATAAAAACATAATAATTACTTTTTATAATCGTTAATCTAATTAGTCAAGTTCAAATATTATTTTTTCACTTTTATGATTAAATGAATAATTTATATTTTGATATTTAAATGAAGAATTTCACAAGTTCTTTTAAATTTTGCATAATTATTAACTCACTAGATTTAAGCATTGGCTAAGGTTTGAAAAAAAATTAATCTGATTTAGGTTTCTGGGTTATAAATAATGTCTGCATTTATATGAGGGTGTGAGATCTTTTAAGAATTACTGTAGCTGCTGACTATCATAAATTAAATGTATAGATTAAATAAACATAAAATTTACTTAACTTATGAATCTTTTATTATAAAGCGCTGAAATTTTTGAAATTATTAAAGCGGAAGTCAACCTCTGATAATGCCTATTTCTTAAATATTATAAATCTCCGCGCATTTGCCCGCCAGTAAGCGTTTAAAAAACATTACGGTTGCGAGAGTGTGCTGAGATTTATAATGCAGTACTGTACTGTATTTAAAAATTTAAACTCTTACTGGCAGGCGAGTGCGCGGAGGTTTATCATATTTAAGAAATAGCGCATTTTCGGAGGTTGACTTCCGCTTTATTAACTTATGAATCTAAATGCCCTTTTTGTTTGTTTACTTTTGTTTCGGATGTGGTGGCGCCACTGAAATATATATAACTTTTATATTACATTTTAATTTTGGAATTATGTGCTGAATATTAAGACAACTACAAAAATAATAATAAAAAAAAAATATTTACATTATAACAAACAGCTCTCCACCTGATAATATCTAGGTAATATAAATTCATTATATACTGCTCTTATTTCAGCTGAGAAATTAATAATTAATTATTGATACTGTACATTATTGCATTATTTTTAACATGCATAAATATTATAATCATGAGAAATATGAGAATGTAGATATATGTCAATGTTGGTCATTATTTTTTATAACATTATGAAAAATAGATAAATATATGAAGAAATGTGTAGATATTATATTTTAATTACAATTGTCACACATTGGTAAATTCATATACATATACTGGAGAGGAAAGTTTACTAAATATTTTATGTGACATTCTGAACTCAATTATTAATTAATAATTAAAATATTTGATAATGATCAAATCATGCATTGACTATATTGTAAATATCACACTGAAGAATTGCAAAATAATATCAATTTACAATCATTTATATGAAGGTCAGACAAATAGGGATCTAATCTCATAGCTTCTTTTATAATTAATATATCATTATAATATCCAATTCATTCACTGTTAACATTGTGATATATAATGCATAAGCATGCTCAGAAACATAAACTATTTAGTTTTAAAACAGGCAAAACTCACCTTACTATACGTATTGCACACACAGCAAGCTAGAGTAATCGATGGATGCCAGAAGGCTTGTGCATAAAATCCCCATGTAGTGCCTACTCATCCAAAAGCAAATAATTTATTAAAATAATTTGATTAATTAAAAAATATTGTATTTTATATGCACACACAGATATAACAAAAATATATCCCTGAACTGATGTTTCAGGAAAATATTCTCACATAATATCTGTCTAAAGAAGGAAAGAAACTAATTTATAATGTGCTGCAATATTAAACATTCTTTAGTCAACAAACATTTTTTTTATATTAACATTATTACACATATATAGATAGATGGATGGAGGGATGGATGGATAGATAGATATATGGATAGATAGGCAGCAGGCAGGTGGGTAGGGAGGGAAGGAGAGATAGGTAGAGAGATAGGTAGGTAGGGAGGGTGGTTGATAGATAGATATGTTTTTAATATAATAACAGCACATATTTTAATTTACAGATTTTTAATCTTTACAAATATTTTATTTATTTTGATATTTGACTCAAATACTTATTAACTATATAATCATAATCATCATCAGTAAAGTAATTTTGTTTAATGTTTAAGGTTGTAATTATAAATTTATTAAACGCATATTGATTACGTAAGTAATATTTACTGAGGCTATAACCTCGATAATATGCGTGTAAAAATGCGATAGTAGGGACCTCTACAGGTGTTTTAACCACAAGCTTATGCTATGGAAGAAAAGAGGGGAACCCTTCTTTACTTCAACCTACTTTCTATTTAAATAGGTGAAGCTGAAGCAGTTAGATCTGCGAGCGTGAAGCTATTCGATACTTCACTGATTAAGTCCACATTTCTTATTACACATTAATACTCACGAAATCTTTCGATTTACAACGAGTCAATGGAAAGATTTTATAGTTAGAAATCTATTAAAGTAATTTAAAGTTGTAATTATAAATTTATTAAACGCACATTCATTACGTAAGTAATATTTACAGAGGCTATACCCTTGATAATATGCGTGTAAAAATGCAATAGTAGGAACCTGTACAGGTGTTTTAACCACAAGCTTACACTATGGAATTTAAATAGAAAGTAGGTTGAAGTAAAGAAGGGTTCCCCTCTTTTCTTCCATAGCATAAGCTTGTGGTTAAAACATCTGTAGAGGTCCCTACTATCGCATTTTTATACGCATATTATCGAGGTTATAGCCTCAGTAAATATTATTTAATGTTTAAGGTTTATGATCCAAATCAACCTTCTTGAACAGTTATTTAGACCTGATCCTGGATCAGTAATTAGTTATATATTATAGTAATTATATATTTTTTTATAACTATAAGTATACTTTCTCTTGTCCAAAAAACAAGCAGAGTTACAAAAATTAATAGTTACAGATCAAAGGTCAGATCTGTGCAACTGCTCAAACAGTTAGAATGTTTTGACTATTAGGTTTTTAACTTGAATATAGCAAAATGAATCTAACAGTACTTTCTAGATGCATATCTGCATTATTTTCAGTTCTAAATTACAAATTCACATTAATAAAGATGAAAGCTAAAAACTAGTCTAGGGATTGGGATTTAAATGGAATACCATTTAATATACATTCACTAATTGCTTAAGCTCACTATAGATGGCATTAAGATAGATTTATTGTTGTTTTATTACATTTAATGATAAGAACCAAAAAAAGATGAGAATTTTTTGTGATTCATTAATTATCCTCAATTTTTTCTGACACTAACATTAAATACTCTGGGAATATTAAATTATTGTAGAAGATTTATTTATTGTTCTAACATCAAGCTATCTCTGTATGAAATCTTAAATGCTATATAGCCTTATGGTTTCTTTATTACATAAAAGTTATAAATCTGATAAATTATGCAATAATATAAAAAGTAAGAGTTGATCAAAAGAGAGTATAAGAACTATGCCACAATAATATGAGAACTTTAAATTGCATATTTCAGTAAAACAATGATCCTATGTCATTAGCAGCAATTTTTTCTTAGTGGATTTATTTTGCAATGTTGAACATATGTCTGTGATCTTGAACTGAAAGTGAATTAATAAGACAGTGCAAGTCACAAATTACATAATATCAGACTTGCTGCAGTTTTCTTTTTTAAGTGATGTGGGTGATTAGGTGGTAACTGAGATTTAAGTTTGTAATGACTTTTAAAAGAAAACTTTCATAGTGTAGGAAACAATAGTTTGATAGTATAAATGTTCAAAATGTTGAGAAACAGAATGAAGTGTTGAATAAAGTTGGAAGACTGATGGGTTGTGTCATAAAAGGGCAAAATAGCCATTTAAATAGTTATTACAGGGTAAGGCTTTTGCAACAGTTCCTTATATAAGATACAGAAGAAAAATACCCCCCTCCGACTTTCCAATTACTGAGTGAAGAAGATTTGAGAAATGATCTAATATTTTTTGGGTCCTTTAGCTAAGATTAGCTAGGTATTTATTTACCAACCAACTTTGGATGATTAGTTGAGTAGCTATATATAAAAATTCCCAAGACTGAAAAAAAATCAAATATTTTATCCAAATTTTATTCAGATTATATTGTAGCAATCAAGTAAGTATTATGATGTCTATTAAATTTAAAATCGTAATGTCATGTAATATGGACATCATTTTAATATTGAATCTACAAAATCTGCTATTTTTCAAGACTATTCATCAACAACATTATTATAGATCATGCCAGTAAAATCAAAAGAATCATACTTCTTGAAATATTTTATTCTATATTAACATCTGTGTTACTACAAACAGTTGAATATATATAGAAAGATGTACATAAAGGTTGCATTTTTCTAAAAAAAATTTAATAATGGAAATAGTTCAAGACATTTATAAATATTTAAATTGTCTTTCAGTTTATCTGCTGTAATGTATACCGTTAAAAATAATTTATTTATAACTCTTAATTGTTTATGGTTATTAATAGTCAGTCTATTAGTAATTTGCTTATACTTTAGGTAGAAAATATAAGTTGTATAAATTAAATCAATTTTGCTAAATTATTTCATAATGATTAGATTGAATTATTATCCTGGAACACAAAATTTAATACACAAATAATTGTTGACTGTAGACAGTTATGAAGTATTTTTTGAATTAATAGCAGTCAATGGGTGTTTTGTTTGTTACTTGAATTTATTATTTTTGGTATTGAAATATACCATGATTCGATTATCCTTCATCCTATATCATTTAGTGCAGTGATAAAATGATAATCTCAAAATAAACAATCAGGTATCCAAACAATCTAATACAGCCGATGCTTTAATATCACATGACCTTTAGAGTATCAATGTAATTTGATTCTTTTATCTATAATATTAATTTGGACTGTCTATATTATATTATGTTGTTGAAATGGAACCATATTTTTGCTTACAAATATGTATACATTCGTCAAGTGTTGTTAGCCGAAAGGTCAGCGCAGCCGTCTTGCAAGCAAGCAGTTGGTTGCAGACGGTTGCCGGGTTCGCCTCCCGACAGATACTATTCGCCTCCCGACAGATACTATGACATATGGAAAAAAAATGTATACATTCTTACTTGTGCTTTATATTTAATTTTATGAAATCAGCACTTTATAGAATGGTAACTAAAGAATTATTTTAGCCCCAAAACAAAATTTGTCCATGTGTCTGTTAAATGTCAATATCAAAACTATGATGTTATAGTGAAATATACAGCACGTATTGAATAACATGCCAACTTAATTAGACTATAAATGAATACCAAATTACTTTTTCCCATTACTTGGATTGAAACAAATTGTCTTTTTATGTCTAAAATATGCTTCCAGACAATAGAGGTCATGATTTAATGTCTCAGATGGTTTGAATGGAGACAGTATTCAAGTTTTTACGAATATCATATTTGATCTTTGTCGTTTAGCCTTTTTTTTTTTTTTAAAAAAAATTATAAATTATGCCATTACAATTTTTTAATAGCTTCTAAATGATTAAAAATATTTTTAGCAAAATAAATGTACATTTTTTTTTTGTTAAAAATATCAAAAATAATTTTGCTTTTAAAAACAAAAATATTATAATTAAGCATAAAACCGTTCAGTAATATTCGTGCTTAATTTGCATAATATTTTTTGGAACTACTTTAAAAGCACTTCTCATTTTTTTAAAAATATCATTAAAATCATTGATTTGGTAATTAGAAAATTATAAACATATGACATTAACCTTAAAAGACACAGTAAAAATAGATACTTTCAAAGACTATATTTAAAATAAAAATTAATCAATAATTTTTAATTTAAAATGTAAAATTTTTAACTTGTCATACTCTGTCATAATTATTAAGTAATGAAATGTTTAAAGTAACAATATGACTAGTTAAAGACAAATAATAATCATTATTAATTAATTTTTAAACTATTAAATAATTAATTAACCAATAATTAGTTATGAATAAAATCTTTTAATATTTAAAAAGAAAAGATTTAGAAATAATATACTTACATATAAAAAAATGCTATAAACACCTTTTCAAAACGATTAAAGTATCCTATTTAAATATATTTTTTTTATATACACATCAAGCAAAGAACTTCATGTCAGATTGGTTAACAAGTACATTCACCATATCCATGGCTTGGAATTGGAATCTGGAAAGGATAAACTAGTATTTTTTTTCAGATGCAAGCATTTTTTCTCTCAGATAATCGTTCTGCAGACAGTCTAATTAATGCTTAGTAAATAGATATTTAGCTATTTTTAGCTGAAAAATAAAAGAACGTTCTCAATTATCATTGGCAATCCTAATGTGTAATCTTTTCTCTTTTGCTATTCCTAGAAGAAAAGAGATAAATGAAGGGGATTCTGTCTTGCAATAGGATTTTGTTTTCATACATGATGCACATAAATTACAAATTTGTTGAAGATTTAAACCTTTTAGTTGAAAAATCTATGCAGCATAAACATCAAGGACTTAGTAATTAAAGAGAAAAGCTTGCTGGCACTAAATATGAGTACAGGTAATTATAAAATATCAAATAATATTCTACACTCTGTTCATAGGAAAACATATATACTTCAATTTTTTTAATTGCAGCCATAATTCCAATCTTTAGGTAAAAACATTAATCATTTTAATGTTCAATGCATAGTTACTAATGAATTACAAATGAATAAACTAAGAACATAATATCTTGGGAATAATATCTACAAGTACTTAGAGAAAACTTTGTAAGATTCATTTTAAGATAAAGACTACCTAATATTTCTATATCTCATGATTTCATTTTTTATTTTCAATCAAAATTGCAAAAATAAATTATACACATACTATAGCATATTAAAATAAAATTTAAATTAATCTTATAAAATTATTAGACTATATTATATAAATATTTCTTCAAGGTATTTTAGTTGTATTTATTTCCATCATCTAATATTAAGTGTTGAATGTCTTTAGAAAAATTTAATTTTATTTAAATTTTCCAACTACATCCAACTATTAGTATTAGTACACAGGTCAGTATATGCACAATGTTTCAAGTGATATTTTTCTCCTGTCTTTTTCAGTTGTTGCTGGCTTGGTCAGTGACAGATATGCTAAGGGAATTCTTAACACCATCTACATTAGTCTGCTAACTGTGGCCTTATCTGGTGATTTTAAAGACCCTTGCAAATAAGAACCATAATTTAATTTGTCACTCATGATATTTATTCTGCTTTCAAGAAAACTCAACTGATATTTCAGTCAAAATTATCAGCCAACTGAGAAGAAATACCATCGTGTCACTTGTTATAATACTCAAATATAAAAAGCCAATAAATTCACCAAACTGGCTGATGCATGTTGGTGAATATCACATCCATGTTTATTTACTATATGAATAATTATTTAGGAATAACAATTGCAATGACAAGAATGTAGGATTAGACATTAAATTTGCTCTGCTTGATTTCTTTAAGGCCTTAAAGAAAACCAAAGGCCACTCTTTCAATATCAAACTCCTTTTTTGCAGCCAACAAGTAATTTTCTATGTAAAATACTACATATTTATATATATTTTCTTAGTATAATCAATAAGTATTATTTTAAAAATTCAATCCTATATTGATTAAATCTTTTATCAGATAGATAATTTAGAGTAGTTGTAATTTGATTTAACAAAGACAAATGAAATAACTTTTCAAATTTTACTTAATCTCTGAAGGTACATCAGCTGGTGGGAATTCTAGACTGCAGCTCTTAAAACCAAGATTTTAAAAACATTAATCACATACCCTCTGAAGGTGATAAACCATTCATTTTTTACTTTTTTTTACAATCTTTATAGAATGTTTAAAGCTTTAAAATCTTTTTAATTTATTAGAAAAATAAATTTTGCAGCAATCATTTAAGCATTTAAAAATTGTCTAGTAAAAATGGCAATAACATTAATGACTTGAATAATTCGTTATCAATCTGAAGTATTACTGTTATGGCAAATAACTAGATGAACAATAAAACAGAAAATATTCCTTAATAAAACATTAATAAATAAACGATGAAGCAGCAAAAAAATAGATCTTCAGAAATCAATTGTAACTAGCAACTCTCACTTGTCAATGTAACATTGTGAAAAATGCAAAATAACAGTTGTCAAGTGTTGGTAGCCAAGTGATCAGCACAACTGCCTTTTGTCTGGGGTTCGCAGGTTCGCTTCCTGGCCAATGCTTTGACACATGAAAAAAACACAGTTGTAAATTTTATTAATCATCATAACAATGATATATATATATATAAACAGAAACTAAAAAGGAACAAAATATTTGTGTAGGCAACCATTGCATATTACACTACTTTATAAATTGAAAATGGTGGTTGTAAAAAAGACAATATTCTATAAAGTTACTTGTGAGGTTTCAAGTACTGTTTTCAGGGCCTATAATCTAACTAAGATGTGTTAGTTGTTAAATTAAAAAAATATTAATATGATTGTTTAATTTAAAAAAAAAAATGAATAAATTTTGATAAATTTCATTGAGAAGCTTTATTTTAATTTTTTAGTTATAATGTGGGAAATGACATGATGTTTTTAACACTATCATACTTTGTTCAATTCAGCATTTCTTTTTGTCATCAGTTTTTTTTGTAAATTGTCATAATGATAAAAACTTGGGAATCTCCCTTCACAGAACATGATACAGTGGTCTATTTCCAAAGGTATGGGATTCTACCCTCCTGAAAAGTGTGCATTGAGGGTCTGATATTATTGCATGCTGCTGATATGAATAAAGTGGAAATATTGTAATTATATATATTTTTCATTTTTGTGTAAATAAGTTAATTAAAAAAAAGAAAATAAACTGTAAAAATAAACTGTAAATATTGTAATTAATTTTTTCAGAATGATTTTTAAAAAAAATAACTAATAAAAAATAAAATGTAAATATTAAATATGCGGTTTTTTAGCAGTCATTTTTTTGTAAACATTTTTTTGGGAGCCCCTGAACCTGTATATTTATCAAAAATATGGGCTGCCATCTTGGTTTACTTAAAAGCTTAAAAACTCACAACTACCTAAACAAATTAATCATAAAAATGACTTGTGAGGTTTAACTACTTCCGGTTTGTCGGCGACGATTGCGCTCGTTAATGTTCGTTTGTTGAAGTTCGTTTTTCTGTTTGAAATTACGGAAAAACTATAAGGACTACGCATGCGCCTATACCATAATTCTCTTCGTTGTTTTTTCCTCTTTTCGTAGGTAGTCGCCATTTTTCTGTAAGTTAAAAAATAAAATTTTTATTAATTTTTTTGCGAATAAGGTCAATTTTTTTAAAAAAATTTTTCACAATTTGTTAGATTAACGGAAACAAAAGTACGCAAAATAAATGAACGGGACATGATGGCCTCTGATACGGATTATTCCAGCGGTGATGAATTTGTCCCATCTAAGCCCTTTGACTCCGAGGATAGTGTTAGTTGTAGTGATCTTGAAGAATAGAAGAAACTCTTTTACCAGCCAAAAAGAAAAAACTACGAGTGCTTTTCTGGATGATATCAATACACCAGGCCCGTCAACAAGTGTTCCCAACGATATCAATCGGCCAGGCCCTTCATCTAGTAACAGTAATCTGTATCCGAACGTAACCTGCAAACCTGTGAATGTAGAGAATTTTACTAAAACTCCAGGTTTGAAGTTTTCTATAGTAGGTAAGTATTCAATTTTATATTTTTTTTTAATGTTATTTGATAAAAAACTTTTATCAACTATTATCGGAGAAACTAATAAATATGCCACTCAAGAAAAATGACTGACTGATTTTTTACTCTGTGATAGGTAGCACATATGAAAGGTAATGTTTTTATTATTGTTTTTTTTTGTTGGTTTGTTTTAGCTACCAGCACAATGGATGAATGGTTGACACACTGATTCAAGACTATTTACAATTTATTCCTCTCTAGCAAATTGATTGAGCATCGGAAGCAGCACACGACGCTCTTCTGTTTTTACTAATTTTTGTTTTACTAACATGGTTTTCATTGTTTTTGTTTTACTAATTTAGTTTTTATTTGTTGTTTTATTAACTTGTTTTTTTACTAACTTCATTTTATACTTTATAGGCATATGACTGCCTGATTGCCTTCCTTATTAGAATTTTGTTTCAGCTTCATTACTGATTACTTTTTCCAATTGGTAAACAAGATCTGGCATGATGAAATATTTTGCATATTTATATTAGCATATATGAACAGGTATGCTTCTCTGGAAGACATATCTTGGAAGAGGTAGAATATAAACATTTTTTTATATAAATATCTGCCATAGAACCTTTTTAGTAATCATTGTCTGCCTCTTGAAATGAGAAATTTGTAAATTGTTTTCTGTATTGGCAATGATTATTCAGTATGATGATGATGATGTTATAAACAAGGTTGGTTTATCCAAAGTCTAAAATCAAAATAGTGCATCTTGTTTAACAGGCTTTTGAGTTTTCCCATAACCATTAGCAGAACTTTCATGATTCATACATAAACACCACTTTTATAATATACCTGTACTATGATGATGATGATGACATTTTATTTTTTTATTGTATTTATAATGGTAAGTCATAATTTTCCACTTCCTTCATTATTTTTATATTCTGTTAGAATTTTAATTTTTTTATTTTTTATCTTTTATTAGGGAGAACTCTTTTCTTCCAGGCGCCTTGACAATTTGCAACAGTTGGGGTAGAAGATAAAAATGAAGAACTCTTATAGGAATATTTTCGGACATTGTAAAGCTATGGATTATCTCAGGTAAGACTTATTATATATCTTTAGAAAGATTTTTTTGTGAGGAATACAAAGAAATTATCACTGAAGATGTAATTTGCATTTTAGTTAATGTTAATTTCCATATTATGAACAATCAATAAAATAATAATTATTTCGGTTGTGAAAATTTCTTTTTTTCCTTATTTTTTATATAGTTATCACTATTTATTTTATGCTTATTGTTTTCCTTAGTTTTTCTAGTTTCTAGCAATGTAATTGTTTTTGCTCTAACATAATTCAAACTGAAGTTATTGTGAAAATTGTGTATCAGGCCAGTATTTTAAAAAGTTCAATATGGCGGCTTGAAGCTGAAGTAGTTAAAGCAGTCATAAGGCAGTGAACTCAAGAGTTAAAGATTCATGAATTATGTCTCATCTCTGTCGTTTCCAGTTCTAAACTTTCTATTAGTTCCCAAGTAACACACTATTTGATTCTTTTGCCTTGAATATAGTGATGTTCTTAACTTCTATAGATCATAGGTTCAGCAAGGTCCCTTTCTGTACTTGAGTTTTTTAAGAGCCACGATCAACAAACCATTCAGTTATTATTATTGATTATAAAAATGCTAACAGATCAAAAATAATATTGCCATAATTAAATATCAAATATCCAAAATATTTTAAAAGTGAATATATTAAGCCAAAATTGCTCTTATAAAGAATGTGTTGGCATAACCATTGAATATAAGATGTTGCATTTCAAGGATTAGAAAAATGTGTATATATATATATATATGTTTTTGAAACAATACACACTAATAATAGTTATAAATTATAATCAGATAAGTTATAGTAAGTCTAATAAGACAATTTATCAGACAGTTATTTAAAACTATTTAAGAAAGATTAAATGAATATTGCTCTCTGCGGTTTCAAGGATGGTAAAATGATGGATTTGAGAGCTAAAATTATTTATCAAAGCTTCATCATGCCACTTCTGAATCTCAAACATCACACAACCTTTTAAATCACTAACCTCAATTTATTTTTTTAAAAATTAGGTTAAAAAATACTAACATATAAAAATTTAGAAAGATTTATTGTACCTAGTATACTTTCAACGCTTTCGCATCATATTCATAGTTAGTCTGCTGAAAATATGCTTTTGCGTCATATTCATGGTTAGTCTGCTGAGAATATGCTTTTGTGTCATATTCATGGTTAGTCTGCTGAGAATATGCTTTTGCGTCATATTCATGGTTAGTCTGCTGAGAATATGCTTTTGCATCATATTCATGGTTAGTCTGCCGAGAATATGCTTTTGCATCATATTCATGGTTAGACTGCTGAGAATATGCTTTTGCATCATATTCATGGTTAGTCTGCTGAGAATATGCTTTTGCATCATATTCATGGTTAGTCTGCTGAGAATATGCTTTTGCATCATATTCATGGTTAGTCTGCTGAGAATATGCTTTTGCATCATATTCATGGTTAGTCTGCTGAGAATATGCTTTTGCATCATATTCATGGTTAGTCTGCTGAGAATATGCTTTTGAATCATATTCATGGTTGGTCTGCTGAGAATATGCTTTTGCATCATATTCATGGTTGGTCTGCTGAGAATATGCTTTTGCATCATATTCATGGTTAGTCTGCTGAGAATATGCTTTTGCATCATATTCATGGTTAGTCTGCTGAGAATATGCTTTTGCATCATATTCATGGTAAGTCTGCTGAGAATATGCTTTTGCATCATATTCATGGTTAGTCTGCTGAGCATATGCCTTTGCATGATGTTCATGGTTAGTCTGCTGAGCATATGCCTTCGCATGATATTCATGGTTAGTCTGCTGAGCATATGCCTTTGCATGATATCCATGGTTAGTCTGCTGAGCATATGCTTTCGCATGATATTCATGGTTAGTCTGCTGAGAATATGCTTTTGCATGATATTCATGGTTAGCCTGCTAAGAACATGCTTTTGCATCATATTCATGGTTAGTCTGCTGAGAATATGCTTTTGCATCATATTCATGGTTAGTCTGCTGAGAATATGCTTTTGCATCATATTCATGGTTAGTCTGCTGAGAATATGCTTTTGCATCATATTCATGGTTAATCTCTAGAAAACACTAATTTTTTGCTGATTTTAATGCTATTTGATTTTTGATTCATTACATATTCATTTTGTCTAATGATTCATTCACACTTCCTTTATCTTGTCTGCAATTGTTTCTTTAAATTGGTATTTAGCATAAATAGAAGATGCTGAATGATAGCAGTTGGAAAGGGTTGTAAAACCATAAAAATCTTTATTATTTTTTGAGTATCTTTGCAAACAGAATTATGAAGATCCATATTCTATTCATCTCTATTTCTGCTAATGTATATATATGTTTTTGTTTTTTTAACATTAAATGACAAGAAATTTATTTTCTCTCATATATCGGAGCGTTGATTTGAAATAAGGTTGTATATAAAAAATGAATTTGTGGGCCCCAATCGATACTCATGGAAGGTAAATGACCGCGAGTGGCGAACTCATCGCATCTTATATCATGATAACATTATTTTTTATTTTATCCAAATATGCATTTAATAGTTTTTTTTTTTAATGTCAAATGCGTTGACCGGGAAGCAAACCGAGCTAGCTGCTTGGAAGGCAGCTATGCTACCACTAGGCTACCAATGCTTGACTAATAGTTGATTTTATTTAAAACAAATGATAGCGATAAAGAATATTTTTTGTCTTTGCAAATTAGCTATAAAATTTAATTAAAAATACAAAACAAAGGCACCAAAGTTAGCAGTTATGAATTTTTTTTAAAATTTTAATATTTTTGAGGTTTTTTTGTTTTCATATTAATCATTTTATTGTAATTTCTAAACATTATTATTTGTTCTGTTTATTTTAATAAAGATGAAATATATATATACACACACACATATATAAAGGCAATATGCATTTAATTTTCATTTTTTATATATTGTAAAATGTTTTGGTAATAAGCTTTTAATTTTTTTAAAATTAAAAAAAATTAAATAAAAATTATTATTATTATTTTTTTTAAAAAAGTTGAAAGCGCTTTTGAAATTTAACATATAAGATTTATTTTTATTTAAAAAAAATTTTTTTTTAATCAATTTAATTTGCAAAAAAAATGTCCTTCACTAATCTAAGGGTTTTATTATTTTAATAACGTGTCTCTAAATCCCAAATTCAATAGTAAAAAATTAGCAAGTTAAGCTAATATTTTAAAGATCACTATTTGGGATTTAGTCATGTTGATTTTAATGTTACAAAGTGTATAGATTCTATTACATCATTTGAATTGTTATGACATATATATCTTTATTTTAATGCAGGGTCATTATATGCTATTCTAATAATAAATGATTACGTTAAGACTTATTTCAGTATACATTTACTATATCTGGTTTTAAGAATTAATAACTTCCTAATGAAATATTATTATTTTTAATCGTATAATGTTTTAGTGCTTCCTTTAATATAATTTTATTCCAGATAAGAAGATGATAATAGCTCTGAATCAGAATTTCGTGGTATATATGATATCACTGTGCTTTTTTCATGAACTAGTATGTACATTGTACTATGATGTTCTTATATAAAAAATAAAGGCAGTGATGATGATGATAAATATTGGCCTATAATTCTGCACCATAAATCTGGAATTGCAAACATAGAGACTATTAAGTATATTTGCTTAGAGAGCTCAAATTAAATTCATTGTTCTCTTCAAAACATTTTAATACCATTATATAAAAGGATAGAATAAGCATGTGGTCAGTGCTAAATAGAAATCCTTACATAAATGTGGTCAATATGGAATCATAACTAAGAATAATATATACTGTTACACCTCCTAGTTCAATGAATCATTCAACAGGATTATAAAATCCTCTGTACCACAGTGATAGAGTGACAGATTTAATTGTAATGCTCTGTGCACTTTAATAAAATGCTACCAGATTCAGGAGCTAAAACTTTGCAAATAATTTAGCTTCTTTTTTTAAGCATTTTTTGTTCCATGAAACACTTTTTGAAATAATTCCAAAATGTTATCTATTAAAGAAATAATCAAATGACTCTATTGTTTGGGAATTCATAACATGTTTGAATGCTGAAAGTGTCAGAATCCAGCACTAGAATTGATTTGAAGACTTTACATTCCCAGAATCTGATGGTCTTAAACTCCACAGGGCCAGATATATTTGAACAACAGAAGTTCCAGCAGTGGAATTGATTTGAGGACTTTACATTCCAGAATCTAATGGTCTTAAATCCCACACAGCATTGAACAACAGAAGTTCCAGCATGAAGAATTGATTTGAGGACTTTACATTCCAGAATCTACTGGTCTACTACTACACTAAATCCCACAGGGCCAGAGAGATTTGAACAACAGGAGTTTCAGCACTGGAATTAATTTGAGGACTTTACATTCCAAATCCCACAGGGCCAGAGAGATTTGAACAACAGAAGTTCCAGCATGAATAATTGATTTGAGGACTTTATATTCCAGAATCTAATGATCTACTACTACACTAAATCCCACAGTGCCAGAGAGATTGGAATAACAGGAGTTTTAGCACTGGAATTGATTTGAGGACTTTACATTCCAAAATCTGATGGTCTTAAACTCCACAGGGCCAGATAGATTTGAACAACAGAAGTTCCAGCATGAAGAATTGATTTGAGGACTTTACATTCCAGAATCTAATGGTCTACTACTACACTAAATCCCACAGGGCCAGAGAGATTTGAACAACAGGAGTTCCAGCACTGGAATTGTTTGAGGACTTTACATTCCAGAATCTGATGGTCTTAAATCCCACAGAGCATTGAACAATAGAAGTTCCAGCATGAAAAATTGATTTGAGGACTTTACATTCCACAGTCTAATGGTCTACTACTACACTAAATCCCACAGGGACAGAGAGATTTGAACAGAAGTTCCAACACTGGAACTGATCTGAGGACTTTACAATCCAAAGGTTGATACTATATCAATGTACTAAATCACAAATACCAAAAAATAAAGCTGGTCAATGCAATCAGGATTTCCAGATGGTCACCCATAAAAAAAACTAGCAGCCTAACATTGCTTAATTTTGGTGATTGAAAGAGAACAATGAGTTCAACATAATATGGCCATAGTCATTTTATATATTTAATTTTACAAGGAGAGAATTTGTTAGTAACACATTTGCCAGGTTTATATATATTTTTATTACATCTTTTTTTTTCCATTAAAACTGAACTTCTTAGTAATAAATTTTTTGCTGTTTTTTTTTTTTTTTTTGTAAATTCATTTTCTAATTACTTTTTTGATATTCTATTGACATTTTCACTTTTATCATCTTTTAAAGTGTTTTTTCAGTGCTTTTACAAAAACTATACAATTTTTATAATTTCTCACAAAAATAGTATTTGTTTTTATAAATTTTCACATACCTTTTTTTTTTTTAGTAACCATGACTATAAAAGTCAATAACAAAACAAATTCAGAACATGAAGGTAAATGGGGTAAATAAAGATGAAAAATCGCTATTAGTCAGCCCACATTATAGAAAAAAAAAGATCAAACATTAAAAGCAACGGATAGAGGGAAGATAAATGCAACATAATCTTTAGAAACTTTAAAGTCTTAAAAGAGAGTATATGGCAAATAATCAAAGAAGTATAAACGAATTTACTACATCTATATTTATATAAAGATTAAATAATCCAATGTTTCTAATAATATATAATCATGGAAAAAAATAAAAATTTTCTCATATGGCTTATATTAATGCATTATCCTTATTATCAAATACTGACAACAGAGGGCAGTGCATTGATATAAACAATGTGGGAGTCATTTGTTGTCACTGAATACATATTATGAGAAGCAATGTATTAATTAAAATTTACCTAACAGTTATATACTAACAAGGATGTTAAAATAAGTAGCATATTAATTCTACCCTGAGAAAATTAAATTATTGCCATATTGACTGAAACTTTGTTAAAATCGGAGTTTCATTGGAAGTTTGCCATGACTAATATTATTTGTCAGTTCATTTTTCTTATAAGAAATGGAAAACAAATGTAAATAAATTCATTTTAAATTTGTAATGCATTGCATATTTATTTACAAAATTGGATATTCATTTATCAACAAATATTGAAGGATTAGCTATACAATAAATAATTAAATATTTAAACATGTATTTATAAATAAGTTGGATATATTACTTACACACACATATATATATATCTGATTACTGTTTGATAATGACATCCGCATACACATTTGCTTATATATATATATTATACAAATTTTCTTTAGCAAGCACTTATGCATAGCAATCACATTTTAATATATGAAATGTAAAAAATGAGCAGTAATTATATAAAACCAATAAAATTAATTCACAGTAATTTTAAATTGCATTCCATAATCGTAGAAGCTATCAAATCAGTAAAAAAAAGATAGAAAGCTGAATATTTTTACTATATATATATTCTTAGATAATCGATTAACTATAAGTTAAATCATTATTTAGAAACTGGGACATATAATTACTTGTGAAAAAAATATACATATAATTAAGAATAGTAAAAATTTTAAAGAAAGAAAATATAAAACACAATAGTTCTATAAAACGGGGGGGGATAAGTGGTCACTATTAGGGAATTGGAAGTAATATATAGAGAATTATAGGTATACATATATATAAAGGTAAATATATTATTTAATTTAAAGGTTAATGAAAGATGAATCATATATATAGGTATAAAAAAAGGTAACAATAAAAGATGTATAATTGATAGAAACATAGGTATAAATTTTGTAAAAGGTTTTGTAAAAAAAAAAGTGAGTTTAGTTCTAATGATGACCACTAGAAAGTGTATGTATTTTGTCACATGATGAATATTTTAAAAATGGCATCTTAAATAAATTCTAATTATAATGAAAATTAATTAGATGGTATTAAAATAATGTGCACAATAGAGTTGTCTATTATTTCAAATTAATTTATAGTTAATTAATTATCGGTGACAACATTATGGGTTGAAAAATTATTGAAAATTGACCACAATATATATATTGATAAAAATTTCTATTTATCCGAACAGACACACTGAATCTTCTTTTTAGAGATAATAGCTTAATTTTCAATATAAATATTTATGAATGCAGTTTTTATGATATATATATATATGAAGAAATACTGTTATTTTCTTCACTGGCTTAATAACATACAAGATTAGGAAATTTGATTCAGAAGCAAGATTAATTAATTTCATTAATTATGTGTTTTCTTTCATCAAAGGGTTTAAAAGTTATACTCAGTGCATATGTATCAAATAGTCCATTAGCTAATGTAAACAAAGTTCAAACAGAAGTAAACTAGCCTTCCATAAGTTATGGATAAATAACAATCATATATCAGCAAGTAACAAAGAAAAGAGTGAATTCATCTATGAATTGATTGTTATGAGATTACATGTACTAACATTTGTATGGAAATAAAGAATGATAATTATATATTAGACTAAGTTATAATATGACATAACCATTTTGAAATTACAACTAGGCAGATAAAGTCATGGACAGAATCTCATTTTTAAATAATCTCTGCATACATAAAGTTATGACTATTTTATGCTTGCATTTTTATACTGTTATTTAATTAAAAACATATATAAAGATTATTAAAAATAAGACTCTGTCTCTGCCTCTGTTAGCACAATTGTAATTTTGAAATTAGTTTGCTTCCAGAAAAGTCAATAAAAAAAAGCTTATAGTGGATTAAAAGCTTAAAGGATAAATGGATTTACTCTATTCTTCATCATTTAATAATATATGAATGTTACTTATCTTTAACTTATGGGAAGTTCTACTTGAATTTCATATATATTAAGCTACATCTATTTGACATTCACATTCATAAATTAATGTTTAATTATATTTATATGTATAACTTATTAAATAACAAAATTATCTCTGTTTTCTATTTGGACAATTGTAATTTCAAACTTGTTATACCATATTTAAATCAGGCTAATATAAAATTTCCATTTATTTTCTATTTCCAGCAATGTCAAAAAATAAAAGCATATATGGAATGAAAGTTTAAAGGATAAATCGATTCATTGTACTGCTTATTGTTTATTGATGTATGAGTGCTATTTATTCCATAGCTCACAATGGAGTTAGTTTACTTTGGCTTGAATTGTTCATGTACACACATATATTGTAATGGGATGAGGTTCAAAAGGTTTGAACAGGGTTGATGGAAAAATATTTTAATTAAAATTAATTCAAATAATGAGCAATTTCATACAAATTAGAGCATTAAACAATGGGATAAGATATTAAAGTATTAAAATAAAATTTAAAGTAAGAGATATATTAAAGTAAGATATTATATATTATAAGAGAGCATGAGATCATGAAGTCTTTGAGAAATCATCCAGTCACTCCTCAGAGCAACTATAAATATCATTAACTATACATCAACCAGTATTATCAATAAGTAAGTAAAAAACAGTACAAGAAATATTCAAAAGAAAACATTCCCATCATGAATCATCAAAATCAAATTACATCAACAGTCAATCTGTGACTGGATTTGAAATGAGTCTTCTGTAGACCAGGCTAACTATTGAGCCTTTGCTAGGTTGGGGCAATTATTTAAACATATTTTGGATGCACAAACTAAGTGCTCATCCATAAAAATACATAATCATGAAAAACAATAATGCTGGGATGTTAAAACATGCTGATCATCATCAATGTTCTGCCCACTTAGTACATTAAGATATTGGCCAATTATAAACTTAATTTCTAATAAGACTAAATTAAATAAAATACAGTGCATGGGCTTTAAAGCATATAATCTTAGTGCCAATCCAGGATATATCAACCATACTGGATGCCCCTTAAGCACTAACATGCATTACCATTCATATAATCAGACCATTATGTATGAACTAGCTCAGAAGAACACAAGCTCAAGTACTGTTATAGTGACCAATAGATGATGCAATACAATTTTTAACAAATGAATTCAAGTTTATAAATAAGAATAAAAAAAATTGAAATTAAGGTCTTTAGAATATGGCTATATATAAAAATTAAACCTTCTGATTTTGATTAATATACAATAAAAATTATCACATTTATGATTTACAAAATTACTATACATAACTTAAGTTATTTCATTATGATTTACAAGATTTCCTAATGAGTTTACATAAAATGCATATATATATATATATCATACAGATGTGTATTATAGTTTAGAAATGAATATATTTTAATTGACATTTAATAAAATAAAAAAATGAATAAATTTTACATGTGTTTACTTGACACTTATTGATATATATATATATATACATGCACATATACATGTGTGTGCATGTAATTTCTGAACATTATTTAAATTGTCCTACAATAATACATAATTAAACTTTTAAGTTATATTTTTAATAATACAAATACCTATGCTAGGTTTACTAAAACATGTATGTAAAATTGCAAAGATTATTAACATAACAAATTTAATTTTGTCAAAACAATAAATGACAAATAATTTTTATAATTACTAATTCCATTTTGAATATACATAAAATTTACATAGATACATGACTATCAATAAAAAAAACAGTTTATGAAATTCTAAAGTGAATTTTCTTTTAAATTTTTTTGAAAGTTTATAAAAGTTCTTTTCTTATTGAAATTAAAATCAGGTTTCAACTGATTATGTTAATTAATTATAATACTTTTAGAATCGTCTTTAAATTAATCTAAACAAGATTTTTTTTTGGTCAATGAATTTAATCATTTCATTCACTCAGAATTTTACTTGTGTTATTTTTTAAAAATATAGATTTCAAAATAATATTCTTCTATATATGTCTCACTATCACAGGTTGCTTCTCAAAAAGATTTTAAAATATCTTTTAAATGTTAATTCTGACTCTTAGATTTGTTTTTTTTTTAATTCAGGCAGAGTTATTTATTTGTGTTACTCTTTTTTTAAATATATAGAGTTTAAACAATTTAAGATAATACTGTTTTATATTATATATGTCACTTTTAAAATGTCATTTTAAAAAATAAATTATTTAAAACAACTCACATTATATAAATATGATGTGATGTGTTGATCTGTGGTTTGCTGCATGTATAGATAACCAACAGCATAATATATGAATTCTTCAAGATGTCTCTTGCTAAGCTTGGTTTTTGGTCCATCAGTAAAGTATAGTCTAGGTAAATTGGTCTGCAATGATTCCCCTTCTATCCAGAATTTTTCCAGGCAAGCAGCTGACTTCTTAGTACACATTTAAGCAGAATATACTCATCATAAGTGGACTGAGACCTTGTGAGTAAACTCCAGCAGTAAACTATAGAACAGCTTTCTCTTTTCTTGACTCTAGCTACATCTTCATGATAACTCTGTCTAATTCTGCCAGCTATCTCTCTAGCCAGCTAATTACTGCCAACTTTGCAGCTAGCTATTCTGCATCTCAAAAATATTAAAACCAGACTAAAAATATTTTTTCCCAAACCATTTAGTCTTGGATTGCTAAGGTGATAAAAACACATTGCAGATTGTTTTTAATATTGATTAAAACAATTCTAATCCTTTTGAAAGCAACTTTGAAATTTTTATCAAAGTGTGATATACAAAGATTTCTACATAAATAAAAATTTACCAATTAATTAATTAAAAACATTTTTATGTCTTTAATTCCTTTGAAAGTAAGTTTGACAGTCTTATCAAAGCAGAATGTACAATATTTCAAAAATAGATAATAGACATGTATACAAGAATTAATAAAAAAAACCATGCTTGTTTTTAAGTTCAAAATCAAAATCCAATATTAATTTATTTATCAGATCTTTTTAAATGTTTATTTATAATAAAATTTTATTCTAAATCTAGAATTATTTAATTCTTTTACTATGATTATTTTAAGAAATGTAGAAAATATCTAGTAAATTTTTTTGTTTATATATATATATATTTCACTTGATGGTATTTCTTTTAAAACCATTGTTGTCTTTCTTAAAAACTTTCTCCTGAACTAAATATGAAACATAATCAATTTAATAGATAACTGTATATTTAAATCAAAAATTTATTTCCATCAGATTGACTTTCATTCAAAAATTGAACCTTGTCAAGATGTTACAATAATTCAAAAAGTGACATGTGATTTACATATTATCTACACATCCTCTATGGGCCAATCCCAAACCAAAAAATGTTTTCATAGTTTCCAATTTTTATTTAACATCCATTTTCCTCCTAACTTTATTGAAAAATGTACTAAATTCATACATTTCTCTATTTTCTTGTATATACATTGTCTCATACACTTTTCTTTTTTTATAATTTCTACAATATTTGCTCACTTCAATACTTTCTTCACATTTCATAACATGCCCTGTATCTAAAAAAATGTCAGAATGGTCCTGACTTAATATCTCTCCATTTATTGCTCCATCATGCTTCTTACCTCTTTCTATCTTACTTTTCACTGACTGACCTATATATATATTATCATACATCCCTTGCACACAATTTTATAAACTATTCCTATTTTATGACTCCTATCATTTCTCATTTTGGAATTACTAACTTTTTTAATGATTTAATATTTTTTTATCCTATCCCTATATTCTAATTTATTTTCTCTTTCATATCATTTAGAATTCTATATACCTCCTTTGAATATGTAATAGAAACCCATTTCTTATTCTTTCTTTCATTTTTATTGATAACTTTCTTATATCTTTTATCCCTCAATATATTTCTTACAACCCTACCACTATATCCATATTCAATGTATTCATTTTGGATCTGCAATTTTTGCTCCTTTGTATTCTTTTCATTCAATGTAAGACTATCATTTTTCTTTTTTTATTCATTTAAGTACCCTCATTTTATGACACCAAGATTTATAAGATTTTGGATGTATCATTCCCCTTACATTTTTATTCTTTATGCAATACTTTATCTTAGTCTCTCCAGTCTCATCTTTTTCACTAATAAATCTAAATATTTCACTCCTTTTTCATTATTTTCTATTGTAAATTTAATATTAAACATATTTTTATTTAGTTCATTAAATGCTTTCATTATGCTTCTTCTATTTTCTACTACTATTACATCATCTACATATCTATAATATTGTATAATTTCCCATTCTCAATGTACTTATTAATTACTCCCTTCTCAATCCAATCTACCATACTTAATGCCATAATCCAACATATTGAACATCCCATTATCCATTCTTTCTCTATATTCCAATATTCATTATTATATTTTACATACAATGTTTCACTAATTATTATTAATATCTCTTCTATTATTTTTATCTATTCCTTTGAAAATTTCTCCTCATTTTTGATCTTTCTTACCACAATTTCAATACTTTTCCTCCTAGACACACTTTGATATATTTTATCTATATCAAATGATACTATATTACCATTCCTCCCCAATTTAACCATTTTAAACAATGCTCTTACTTCCTCAGAATTTTTTTATACAATGCTTTCCATATCCCATATTATCTGCAAGCTTTTTAAATGTTACTTCATATATTTCTTTTAATATATATCAATTGAAATTCATCATTAATCTTACAGGCATATTCTCTTTGTGCATTTGTATTTTCCCAAACATTATAAGATGCTCATATGCCATTGGATATAACAGCCTATATTCATTATTATTAATCAATTTAGTCTTTCTAATTCTTTGTAGTATTTTAATATATTTATACTTAATTACACTACTTGGATTCTTTTCTATTTTCACAATCCTTTCTAATTTTATCTTCATATTTTTATTTATTTAAAATTACAAATCTAGATCCTTTATCTTTTATAGTATGTTCCTTTTTAACTTTCTCTTTAATGTTCTTTATTGTTTGTTTACCTTTCCATTCATTCTTATTTATATGTCCATTCTTCCTATTAATAACATTATTAATTTGTTACTGCATATTAATTTTTTATTTTTCCTTAATATTCGCTGCTTCAATACTAACCACTGTTTTTTTTATCAATGTCCATATCCTTAAATGGTATATATTTTGATCTTTTTTCCAACATCCTCATCTGGTAATTTGAAAATTTACTTCTTGATATATTTACCAATTTATTATTATTACTTTCATTTCTATGATATTCATTTTTATTCTCTTCATTTTTATTATTTCTCTCTCCATACAATCATTTATCCGTATACTTTCTCCATTTCGACTTTTTATCATACTTTATTTTAAGCCTATCCTTTATGAATTCATTAGGCTCTTCTAACTATTTATTCATATAATAAAACATGTTCCACGATACTTTTCTTTTTATTCTTGTCTTATTTTTTTATAAATTGTTTTAAATATAAATATGGAAATTGATTCAAGTTATTTAGATGTAATTAATGGGGGAGCAAGTGAACTATAGTTGTAAGTATATATATATAATTGGAAAATCTAATGAAATAGCCCCAAAATGTCAAAATAGATGTCACAAGATACTATTATAAAAGAAAAAAAATAGAAAAAGTTGAATAAGATATATATTTTTTAAAAAACTGAATGGGAATTTATAAAGAACATTCAGAATGATTAAATCAAAATCATAACCTTTGTAAAAAAATGAAATCAAAATTTTAATCTTGATTAAGTTTTCTACAAAAGTACTAATGAACAGATTATAATTGGAAGATAATTGATAATAAATACAAAAGGATTATAACATAATACAAACACCATAAAACAGTTAATGAGATCAGCTAGTATACAGACCCCCAGTAATAAAATATAGAGCCATATTACCTATAATATTTCACCAAATGGTAATCACAATGGCATTGTATCTGAAATAAAAAATATTTAAAGAAATCAATCAAATTATTGCTGATGAAAACATGTAAATTAATTTGGCAATCATTTCATGATTAAAGTTGGAAAAAAAACAATTTATATTTTTGCATAAAGAAAGAAGTATGGATATTTATTATAAACCACTAAGCATCACATGATCACTATTTCTTATGCTAGCACATCTGGGATTAACAATGGCAAAACTCTCCATACAGTAGTGCCACCCAGTGCCAACCAGAATAATCAATGGATGCCAGGAGGCTTGTAGTTCAGTAGTTTGTAGTTAAGTAGAAATAAAAGGTGGCTGCTGGAGGGTTGCATTAGATCCTAAGACCAAGTGCAGTGCTCTCAGATCCAAAGCTCATCACTGACGAAAGCCACAAATCAGAAACTAGTCTGGGATATTGGATCAGTAGGCACTTGATGGGGATTTTATGCACAAGCCTTCTGGCATCCATTGATTACTCTGGTTGGCAATGGGTGGCACTACTGTATGGAGAGTTTTGCCTTTGTTTGATATTTATTATATTTCTTTTTTTTATCTATATGCATGTAAGATAATGCTAAAACTTATTCAGCAAAACAATACTTTATATTAAGTGCCAGAAAAATTCAGAAACAAGAGACATCATATAAATGAACCATTAAAAAGCCTATTTTATTAAGGCCAGTTGTTCTTGCAAAATAAATAGTATAGCATATTATAAAATTATAATATAAAATCTCTGAGTACATAAGAAACTTTGACTAAAACAGACTACTAAAAAGAAAATTTATTTCATAGCAGCAAAAGTATTAGAGTGTACAACACATTTTCGCAATACTGTAAATTTGTCTACTGAATATCTAATGGGTAAAGTCTTCATGACAGTGGATAAATGTTAATTCAAGATTGATGTGTATATATTAAGAATACCATATTCAGAGAAAAGAAGAGAACAAACTTAAAGTCCATTACAAATAAAAGTTAAAAAGATAAAGTGAAAAGGCATTATAATGACCAAACACACACATACACACAAAAGACCAATATTATATTGACAAAAATAGCAAAGAACTTTATAAAGTTAATTAATGATAAGTATGCAAACAATTTTTCTTTTTGGAATTTCATCGTTTTCAAAAGATCCACAAGTCAAGTAATTTGTTGCTGTCTGACACTGAAAAGAAATGCATTATGAAAAAACAACAATATATTTTTAAAAAATAGAAGTCAGATTGTGTTTACACTAAAACATTCCATGACTCTTACAGATATAAAAGTTCCCTTCAGCTATCCACTCAATCTTATATAACTACACACATGATCACATACATATGAAAAAGATAAATTATCCCCAATACACATATTTCATGATAAACCATATATATATATATAGTTGTACATGTGAACCATATATGTGATCATGTGTGTTAGTTATATAAGATGGAGTAGATAGATAGATAAAGAGAGCTTGAAAGTCTATGTTCAAATCATCTCTAATTACATCTAAGGTTCATTATATACAATGTTCTTTTACTTAAATATTACAGATATAAAAGTTACATAATCAAAATAGAATAAAGAAAGATTTGATATTTTGAGTTGCATGATGTTCTAACAAACACTTTCAAAAATATCATGGTCAGCATGCAAAATAAAAATTATGGATATTCAATAAACTTATTGAAATGAATTGTATTTTTATACTGGACTGTTTCCATCATCTAATATGAGTATCAAATGTCTTTAGAAAAAATTAACTTTATTTAAATATTCCAAATACATTCAATTGTTAGTAATAACCCATCAAAAAGTTAATATATGCACAACATTTTGAGAGGTATTTATTCTCCTCTCTTCTTCAGGTGTTTCTGGCCTTGGCAATAATAACACAAGATTCAAACCTGGATCCTTAGATTCTTGAGTGTTGAATGATAAGATAATGCTTTAACCAACTGAGCCATGCTAGTACTGTCACTGGTCAGGCCAGAAACAACTGAAGAAGAGGGCAGAATAATACTTCTCAAAACATTGTGCATATACTAACTGTTTGATTGGCTATTACTAACAGTTGAATGTATTTGAAATATTTAAATAAGATTAAATTTTTCTAAAGACATTCAATACTCATATTAAATGATGGAAATAGTCCAATATAAAAATACAACTAGAACACCATCATTACAAACCTTCAGGAAAACCTTATTGAAATGAAGTATAGAATATTAGTTTAAAATTAATTTTAAAAGATGATAAAATATATGATAGCATATTATAAACAACAATAATTTTATTATCTATTCTAGTGCCATCTATTGTAAGCTTACAATACAAAGTGCTACCATCATGTATTTAAATGGAAAGAAGAAATTAAAAGAACTGCTTCTGGTTTTCATGTTGGATTTGTTTACTTCTAATATCTCCTCATGAGCAGTCCTATTTGCACCTTTTAAGTTTGATATTTAAAAAATAAAAGTTATAAAAAAATCAAGTAAGTACTTTTATCTCTTACTTTTATCTCTATTTATAATATTTTTCTAAAAAATTGAAATATATTAAGATATATTTAGTCACTATTTGTGGCTAGCCATATGTTCTGAACGCTAATGGCAACCTCAAAAAAAAAGATCTTAGTTAACTCAAGAAATACAAGTGAAACTCCAGTTCTTGAAAAAGAACGTGAAAAAATTTGCAAGCCTGTTATGAAAATGTATAGTAAAAAATCAACTAGAAAATTAAATACTAGTCCTAAGAAATCTTTAAATCAATCGATAAAGGCAATCTCGATTGAAAATATTAACGAAGAAATAGACATAAAACAGAAAATCAATAACGTAAAATTTAAACAAAGTTCTGATAACTTAAAACAGGTTCCTAAAGCTTCAAATGTTACCAAAATAATAGGGACAAGTTCAAAATCCATTAATCTTAAAAAAAAAAAACAAGTAAGTCAAGCATTGGAAAAAAAAGTTCTATTAAGAAAACTAACGAAAATTTTGAGTTACGGTATGAACGTGTCTCTCCGGAATTGCCGAAATGCGGGAATACCTTGCAGAACTCGGATGACGGCTTAAATATTAATGCGAATAAAAAATATAATATGGATAATATGTTTTTTTTTTGAGAGCTTCAACCCTGATAAAAAATCAGATTTTTATATCTTTCCTGAAAAAAGTTATTCTCAAAAAATAGATACAACAATGGCGCCGCCATTAAAGCAAAAAAAAATTTTAAGCAGCGCTAATATTCATGGAGTAGATTACTATGCAAATTCTGACGAATTAAACCTTATTAATACAAAATTGGATGATGAGGATACATTTAGAGGATCTGAATCTATAAATTTCCCATCTACACAAGCTCATACAGGTTTCAGTAATAAATCTCTTGAACATCAAATTTTATGTGATAACTCTAATATAATCAATAAAAAAAAATCTGTTTACAAAAATAGCTTGCAAATGAAGACTGAAGTCTTCAAAGACTACACAAGGATTCCTAATTCAATCAATCTGTCTGCAAGTTGCTCTGGACTTGATTCTCAGAATATATTTGAAAGACAAACTTATCACAAGTTTATCACTGAAAATTCTAATCAACAATCTAATAACACAGTGTTTAACTGTAATTATAATTACAATGAAAATTCAATTACATCTCAGAAGATGCATAACTTCAAATATAAAGAGGACTTTCCAGTGTTAAATAAAAACACAACATCAGATCATACTTTCAATTTAAAATTCACTAATAATAATATGTTACAACATAATATTTCTAAGTCTTTATCTTATGCTGATAAAGCTGCAACCAATTCAAAAATATCAACTTTGAACTCAGCTAGTGAGAAAAGAAGAAGTGATGTAATATAAAATATTGAAGATTATCACAAAGGTATTCAAATTCTAGATTTAGATAATATGAACTCTACAACACAATCCATTGAGAACTGTCCTACTACTATCAATACTAATTCTGATTGTGATTTATCTTGATATAATATAATCACTGAAAGTTTCCAACAATCCATTCCGGCTATACTGATGAGATCTTTCATGAATTATAAAGATCCAAATGCTGTCATTTTAACAACCATGGATAACAACATAAAACTTAACAAATTTCCAACTCAGGCTTTATTCACATTATTTAAAGAACATGGCATTTGGACTTCAGTGTTTAAGATTTTATTTCATTCAAACAATAGGTATATTGTGATACAGTTTAAGAATGCGGTTGCTAAAGAAGCATTTAGAAACAATCATAAAACACTAGAAGGTCATTATTTAATCTCAGTTGATATAAATCGTCCAACATCTATTGATGGATTTGTATGCAATTGTGGTATTAACTTTGACAGAACAGAACTACAAAGAATTCTCAGCCCCTATGGGAAAATAATATCATTTGTTTATTTTTGTTTAAGAAACATTGACTGTGAAGTTTTTACAAACACTGCTTTTTTTAAAATTGTACTTGCAAAAGATATTTCTCCATTATCCATTCCAGGGCTTATTCAATTAAATGAATCTCCTATCATAATTAATTTGTGTGGAGTCGCACCACAGTGCTTCCATTGCTCAAAAAGAGGACATATCATGAAAACATGTCCTGAACGTTCATGCCATCAATGTGGTCTAATAAAGAAAAAGTTTCACAAATGTATAATTAAAGATTTTGAGACTTCTTTATCATCCACAACTGTAATTCCCCAGGGAATGTTGATAAATTTTGAAGGAAGTTTATGCAGCAATCTGAATACAGTTTCTTCAAATACTAAATTAAAATACACTGAGCCTTTGAATGACATAGATAACTCATTCAATTTTCAGTCATCAAATCAAACTGAAGCCAGTGCTGGAGAGAAGATAGCTGATTGTCCTGCTGAACTTCAGTCTGAATACAGCCTTATTGATTCTAATAAAGAATTTCAACCCAAAAACTCCATTCACTCTCTTCCCCCTCTCCGAAAGCACAAAAACATAAACAGGAAAAATAAGTCACATCAGTCAAACTCTTCCTCTTCTGCAGAAAGTGTTGTTATAGATGATATCCTTAACTTTAATCACAATACTCGTTTGGGTCATACTTCTGGGGCAAAAAAATTAAAATGCGAAAGCCCTAGTCTTTCAGAAACACTAATTGATCTAAGCATGACAGATACCTCTTTGAAGACTATATCTACAGATCAGTATAATCATAATGATTGTGAAGAGGTATTACAACTGGAAGATTTCAGTTTGTCTTCCTCCCTTGTTAATCATGACTCAGAAAAGGATATCCTCCATTTCAAGAGTGACCAGAATTTCAATAGCCAACTACAAGTTGAAGTGGATTGTCAGGATGCTAATAATTCAAATAAATCAGAAAATGATTAATATTGTATCTGTCAATATATGAGGTTTAAATTCTCGTGACAGGGCATATGCTTTTTCACAGTGGTTTCATTCTCATAGACCTGATATTTTATGTCTTAGTGAGACTAAATTACATTTGCAGTCAGAATCATGCATAATTGATATGATACATAGTTTTGGATATTTTCACTACTCCTTCTCTTATTCAGCTTCTGGAGGCATGGCGATCATAATCAGCAAGAATTCACAAATCACATTGTTCAAAATACTATTCATTGACTCAAATTGCCTAATTGCAATCATACAATATCAAAGCTGGTACTTTAATTTGGTAAATGTATATCTTCATAAATCTCAAGATGCTGTTACAAGAGTGATTAATGTAATTAATTCAACACTAAGAACTAGCCCTTTTGAAATGATTATTATTGGAGATTTTAATCATACATATCAAGTCTTTCAAAAAAAATATATTGGTTACATAAATCAGTCTCTGTGCAGTGGAAAATTCTTCTTTGATGATGAAGCTTTCTCTTTTTATACTAAATCATCACATTCACTAATTGATTTACTTTTTTTTCACCTTCATTATCATCACAAATTTCTAAGCTCATCTGTGGCCCATTACATTCTCTGATCATTATGCTCTGGAGATTAAAATAATCCCAAGAAACATTCTACAACCTATAATTGAGATGCCAAGGACTATTCACATGCTTACAAAGTTTAATGCCATTATTAAACTGATCTCTGAAGCTTATATCATTTTCCATAGAACAAAAATTTTAACTCTCCCTGTGGTAGATGCCTGGAAAACTATTATTGAGACACTAACAACGTTAAAAAATTCTTGTACTGCTAAAACTAAAGGTCCAGTTATTCTTCTCAATGAGCTGGACTCCATAGCACATGATCTCAAAAATATTTCATATGAAGCACAAAATATTCCTAACATTTTAAATTTAAAATCCAAATACAAGGCTAAACAAAAGGCCATTGCTGAGTACTTATCAATTAAAAGGGCCAGACAATATCTTCATCACCAACATTGCTGGACTAGGGGGTACATGAGATGGGCCCTTGGCTCTAGCAGAAGATCAAAGGCACCTAGGTCCATTGAGATACAAGGCAACTGCTATACAGGTTCTTCCATGCTTTTCAGAATTCGGGAATATTATGCAAAAAAATTCCAACCACATAACATTTCTTTTGTCAGAAAATGTTTTGTTTATGAACATTCTGATCAACACAAAATCACTGAAGCAAGAATCATTTCAAAGATTTCATCATTCCCTGACAGAACTCACCCTGGATTACATGGAATACCAAAATTTTTATTACTTCATTTATGCGCATTTTCAGTCCCTATTATTAAAAAAATGGTAGACTTCTGGTATAGTGTTTGCTGAGAAATTAATGGGCTTTGCCAAATAAGCATGGTCCCACTTGTTAAAAAACCTGAGGGTCAAAAAAATCTTGATAATCTTCGGCTTATCTCTATGGTGCCATTGCTTATTAAAACCATTGAAGGCCTTATTAGAGAGGATATACAAACAAACATTATTGGAAAATTATCAATCTATCAGTTTGCAAAGAAAGGGAGCTCTACTGCTGATGCTGTCAGTCAATTTCAACTTCTACTTGATCATGTTCGCAGGAAAAGGATGCCACAGCTAGTTGCAGTTCAACTTGACTTTACCAGAGCCTCATTATTGTGTCAGGATTGATGTGCTACTTGGTGTACTGGAGGAACTCCAAGTGCCTCTGGCATATCTTCAGATGATTGAGAAGCTTCTTCTTAACAGAGAAGTGTCTCCCTCACTTGATGGAAGAGTTGTTCCTGGCATTTGGCCTTGTGTATCCATCCCTCAGGGATCGCCATTAAGTGCATTACTCTTCACAATCTACATGAACCCATTGCTGTTGAGCATCAAGTCTTTCCTTCCAGGGATTTATATTCCTTTATTGAGAGAGAACATATGCCATATTTCCTATATGGATGATGTGGTTGTGTTTTTCTCATCTCAGGATGAGTTCACTAGACTTGAGGAACTCCTAGACCAGTTTACATGTGAATTTGGTCTTGCAATTAATGGAGTGAAGTCAGAATTGTGGTCAATCCTGACAGGGAAGCAAATATCTGGTAGACTAAAAGCTACCCCACAGAAATTTCTTGGATTTAGTATTGCTTCTTTTTTAGCAGCCATGAGAAAAGAACTTGAAAATTCATTAATTTTAAAGATTGAAAATACTGTTAATTCACTATCTAAAATTTATCTTTCTCTATTTGGAAAGGTTGCACTCCTTAATTCTGTGATTTTACCAAAAATTATTTATTATCTAGCTGGTTTTTCACCAACAATTTGTTTCATCCAAAGGTTGAATCTCTATGTAGAAAGCTGTGCTGGGGAGGGAAGACACCAGCAATAAGTCTTAATATTTTGCAAAAACCAAGATATCTTAATGGTTTAGGACTGCACTCGATTAAAATTTTTCTGATACAGAGGACTTACAATATCCTTGTTAAAATTTTCAAAGACAATGCAAACATAGAAAATCCTTTACCTTTTGAAAAAATAATCCCCATTGATCGTCCACCCCCTCATAAAAAAATATTTGGATGCAACAACAATTAACTATTGTCTTTAATAGTATCAAAAGCTCTAGCTCCATGTTTGATGAAAAAATATCATACTAGAGTTCTTATCAATTAGTTCACTCTGGTAAATCTAGAACAGATAATCTTCTCCCAGTTGCAATCCCTCGTCTCATAAGGCTGACTAAGTTCCTGAAATTGGAACCAAAGTTTGTGGATTTTTTGGTTAAGGTCAACCTTGGAGGCTTGCCTACTGATATGTTTCTTTGTAATCAGAGGGGACCCAACAATGATACAGTGTGTACTTTTTTGTAGAAGATTTGACAAGTCCATTGAACACATACTCTATCAATGTGAATGGTGGACTCGGTTACGGAATATTGCCCTACAGAGGATTACAGGATACAATTCTTCAAATGTCTACCTTAATGATACATTCAAAAGTGGAAATTTTGGCTACATCCGCCTGGCCACTGTCATAAATTTTATCATATGGAAGATTAGATGTAAGGTATTATTTGATAGAGAGTTGGCCAGTCCTATTGAGGACATTTTCTTAAAGTTATTATATAAAGCTAAAGAAAGTGATCTAAGAATATGCCTGCCTAGTCTTGCTGAGCAAACATGGAGTCAATTAAATATTTAGCAATGACCATGTATATTATTTATTCATGACACTTAAACTTTACATGCCATGGGATTTATATGCCAAATTAGATCACCCCTGGTAAGTAACATAACATAAATTTTACTTTTAATCCTGTACTCATCATCTAATTTAATAACTAATTACTCTTTAATGTATCAGACATGATTGTAAACATGAACTCTATATTACAATGTATATTTTACTTTTTGTGCAAATAAAGATTATTTTGAAAAAAAAAAAGAAGAAGAAATTAAAAGAAAAAGGGAATACAATAAATAGAGATTCTAATTTTTTGGGAGAATATAAGGATAGAATAGTAGAACAAACAAAATGGGATAGGTAAAAATTATTGAATTAAGAGTGAAAACATAATTAGACAGTTAATGAAAAAAAAGTAAATGAGTTTACAGAAAAATGTAAAGTTTTAAACTTTTAAATATTCAACTTGTTAATAGAGATTTTGCCACATAGCTTATGACAAAATTTTTTGTCTAAAGAAGGCTTTTATTTTACAGCATATTATTGTTGTAATCTGAAAGAATCAATTGACATTTTGTTGGCATATAATAGGTAATCCTAGAGAAATGTTATTAATTTGATCGTCCACAATTGATGATAATTTAGCAGTATCTAAATAATTTTATATTGAGACAGATTGATATCAAGGCACACAACATAGTGTGTGTACATATACATATATATTTAAAGTTTTAAAAAATAAGTGGAAATAAACTTAAAACAAAATTTAAGTATATAATTTTTTAGAATGAAGTCTGAAATATTTTTACAATACAAGTAAATTATCTAAATCAAGTAAGAAAAAGGCCTCTTTCTAACTTTGACAAAATCTAAATTTTTAATGTAACAAAGAAAACATTTTTATTTAAAATAAAAATGTTTACTTTGTATAGCACATTAATTATGGAGTTGATTTTATAATCTATTTTTACTTAAAAGATTAAGAAAGAATTTTATAACTAAAACATTTTTTGGTTTTGATGAATGTAAATTAAAAAAGTTAATCTTCGTATTTTTAAGTTTGTTTGTATCTCTCTATAAATAGTGATATACAGAATTAGATTGTGTTGAAAACCATCATTGAATAAAGGACAGTTGCTAGTTTCCACATTGGTCAATATTGAATTTCCAAGAGAATATAGCAGGATGGCTTCTCTATGATGTTTCATAGTACTTAAGTATGTATTATACCTGATTTGACATTGGTGAAATTTGGAAATTATTGAAGCTGAAAGTTGACTTAGTATTGGTAGCATTTATCTTAAATATTTGTTGACCAGGACATGTTCACAGCCAACCTACTAATCTTGAGACTCCAGTTTATATTTTATTCACATATACTAATTTTATATGTGAATGGAAACAGAAATTTTCTGTCAATTGTATATATATTATCCATGTATGAATATGAAGCATAGATGGAAAAAATTAGCAAGCAAGTAAAATGTATATAATATTGACATTATTTCAAACATTAACTCTGTTATTAGTAAAAAGATTTTTATTTGTTGCCCAAAAGGGAATATTTGATATCTATTATACCAGCAATTTGTTTAAAAACAACTTTTGAATAAACTGAAAAAAATATCAACAAATGAATGTCTCCAGAATATAAGAATTCTAGATATATTTTCTTTGAATTTTATGTCATTCATAAAAGATTTCTGTTAAGGTTTGAAAAATGCCAAATGTATTGTTTAATGGGTGAAAATGAAGAATATGGATTGTAAAAATAATTTGGCTTAAATGATAAGATAATTAATAATTGAAATTTTTTTATATTAGAATTTGAATATTTGTGTGAGCATGTTTTGTATATACATTTAACATTCTATTATATGTTATTAAAATGGTATATTATTAATCTATATATAATTAATAAAATTAATTTTAATGTTTTAATTATTTTTATAAGATAATAGACTATGTGTATGTGTATTCATATGTATACATGTATATCTAAAATTATTATCTATTTATATATTAAAAATAGAACATTTCTTGGTTTAATAATGATTGGAATATTTTGTACTGTTAGACATTCATGTGAGACCATATAGATATGTCATTATTTAATATCTGTTGCAATTTGTGTATTTGTAAATTATAATTTAAATCATGTTAAATCATTTTTACTATATTTTTTTAAAACCTATTTAAATATTTTCAGATATGTGCAAATAGTCCAAATCAAAATGGTCTATTTGTAAGTAGAATATTTTACAAATCTTTTTTATTATTAGTTACTTCTAATTACTAAATTTGTTAATCCTTATTTTAAATTATTTCAGTGTATTTTTTTAATGTTATTATAAATTAATTGAATGAATTTTTTCTTGTTCACACTCATCATACTTATTGTGATCTTAATGTTATATGAAATGTATGGGAGCATATAAGTGTCTGTGGATATCTATGTAATTCTCTTTAGAATTATTTCAATGGCGCAAAGGTAATAAATATCATTTTTAATGTACACTCATTTTAATTATATATTTTAGCAAAATATATAAATAGAACACTTATAATACCTGATGGCCCAGAGTATTGATGATGATTAGTGTTGATGTAATGATCTCAGCATTTTTTTGATATACTTATTATGATAGTTATTTTATTTTATGTGTCAAAGTGTTGGCCGGAAAGCGAACCCCAAGACAATTGCTTGTAAGGCGGTTGTGCTAACCACTCGCACTTATATACATGTGATTGCTTTTATAATATTATGCCGCAAGTTTGGCATTGGCTTAAATATGATTTACCCTAAATTTAACATTGTCTCTTTTAAATTCAGCCACAAAGAAAGACTGTTAGCTGAAAAATAATTATTGCTGATATTATGTTTATCATATTTATTATTTATATTATCTTTTGAACAGTTTCTTTGCTCATGTATTCATTCACATTTATTTATGAGTATTTATTTGGACTATAACCGGATATGGTAACAATATTTAAAATGTTTTGTATAGTTAAATTAATTCAAATGTTTTCTTAAAGTAATATATATCTCAATATATTTTAACAGAGGCAGATAATTACATAAAAAGTTAAGTAGATATAAAATTTTGTTACATATTTATAAGAAAATATGAATAATAATTTTGAGTCCATTCATATTTTAATTACAAGTATTGCCATTTAATTTTGTAACAAGATCAACTGACAGCTTTGCTGATCAATTCAGTCCCCCCCCCCTCAATTTTTTGGTTCTTGAAACAAAATGGAGTTATGAAGTAATTTTAAAAGTAAACAAACATTTATTATCTTCTTAGCTTATACATGTATAATTTGCACTTTTTATTAGCAGTTCAAATTTTGATTAACATATTGTTTATGTTATTTTGCCTGCAGCTTAAAAAAAATTTGGGCTATGTAATTAATGTTCAAAAATGTTCTTTTGTATACTTTAGTGAGAGAATAAATATCTCCATTTATTTTGACTTGGATGATCATCAGCATTGGGAATATGGGACAATTTATATATCTTGATTAGGTAGGGAAAAACACAAATGATGAGATATAGCACATACGCCAACAATCTTTTGCTATAAATTAAATAATAGGTGATTTATCATCTTACACCCATTTCAACTTAATGAGTTGCATAATGAAATTGTTTTTCTTCTAAATTTTGTATAAAAATCAGACAAAGATCCTATATCACTGAAGATGCACAGAAAAAAATTCCACTTATTAATATTATTTAATAGTCTGAAAGTAGAATAGCTATATTATACATTTATCAGGTATTTTATCTAGCTTTCTGGTTGTGAGAATAAATTTCTAATTGAAAGACCCATCTATGTTAGACTGAGCATATAAAAAATGGGAAGATTGAGAAACTTTTTTAAAAATATCTTAGATGAATTTAAACAAAGATTTTATAAAAATTATATAAATAGATGGTTATTCGAAAGAAGGATATATAGCTAGAAGGATAGATAGGAATTTAGACAAATAAAAGAATAGATCTATAGATATTTATGGACAAATAGAGTTACAGATATATAAACTGAAAAACACGCAACCATATGGAATAATATACAGACAAATAATCAGACACATAGACATATAGATGGATACATAGATATAATTGAATAGAATGCAATAAAAAGTTACTATTAGATAGAATTGCTGAAATTATTCAATTAAAAAAAAATCTGTAAAAGATGATTAAAAGAATATATTGTTAGACATCAAGTGAATAGAAAAAAGAAATATCGAAAATAATATATGGAATCATATTTCTATTTTTAAGATGATTAAATCAACACAAAAATCATACTTACGTTTATATATATTTTTATTTCATTCAGTATTTTTCGAGATTAAAATGGCCTTTTTTAGTTTCAAATAAATAGTATTAATAAAGTTATATTTATATATACACACAAACCTACATAAATATATGCATATAAATATAAGTTTTGTGATTTAAATAACTGTTAACATTTACAACAATATATTACAAAAACGTTTCTTATCCCAATATGTCTCTAATATTAAGTCTGTCTTTAAAATATCTTATTGCAAAATTGAGTTTTTCACTAGAAGTTATTTTCTGCCATCTACATGTGGTGAATTTCACATCTGAATGCTTTGCTTTTAATAACGATTATCTATTGATTAGAATTGATACTATCAAAAACTAAAGATTTTCATATTGAAGATCAATTACAAATTAGTTTTATTGATAACAGATGTCAAAAAAATGATTTCATTATCTTATATATATATAAAGCAAAATCAATCTTAACAAAATTTTCTTCATTATATTTCCACTTCATACACATACATTTTTTTTTTTTTTTGCCTTTTTTTAAAAATTCAGACACGAATATAATTAACTTTCTTTATTACTAAATTTATCTTAACAAAAAAAAATTAATTAAACTTCAACACTTGAGACCACATTTTGCAATTTATAAGTATAGAACACAGAATCATCTTTTTAGTTATACTCATATACAAAGCGTTATATACGTAATAGGTATATTTATCACAATTGTAAAGGCAAAATATGTTCATATTAATTTTAAGAAATACATTATCATTAGTATAACTTTTTAATTGTAGTTTCAAATAAAATATCAACAAATTAGAACATTCAAGTATGGGTTTTTTTTAAATTTTGCCTCAGTGTAATGCTTTTTTGGTATTAAAAATGAAAATATAAATTAACTTTCTATGCAAAATAGGACATATCTTTTTGCTAAAATAATATTCACATATATACTAAAATTTCTTAGACTTATTCTTGTAATAACTTGGCTGTGATAGTGTAACTGCACTTATATATATATTGTGTGTATGTAAAACTATCACATAAGTATATATGATTAGTAAATACATTAATTGTTTTATTAAACTTAAAACAATTAAAATAATTATTTTTCATTCATTTATATAAAACTATTGTTTAAACTAATAAATTTCATTAACCAAGATGTTGACATGGAGATAACCTTAAGGTCAAGTTGCAGCCTAGCAATTAGTACAAAGGAAATGAAATGAAATTCAATTTTTTTATGTATCAAAACATTGGCCAGGAAGCAAACCACAGGACAACTGCTTGTAAGACAGCTGTGCTAACCACTTAGCCACCAATGCTTGACTAAATTCAATTATTGATTATTAATATAATTAACAATAATAGAATGTAAAAATCATGAAAACCAAATGATATATGCAATACAGATAATTTATTAAGGAATTCTATCTTTTGCTGATGTACTAGCCACTATGTACAATAATTTCACTGTGCTCAAATATAGAATACTTTTAAAAGAGATTAATAATTTGAACCATTTGCTTATTGATTAAATTTTTTTTATTAGAAAACAAATTCTAATATCACTCAAATAGAAGAGTAAACAAATTACTCTTTATTCATATTATTTGTATTTTCAAAATGAAATTATATATGTTTTATTAATTAGAAAAGCTTATAAAATCATTCTAATTTGGAATTCTGAAATAGATAAATTCCTTCAGAAAACATTTATATATTTAAACCAAAAATTAAATTAAAAAGATTACACCTATAGAAAATGCATCATGAATAAACAACACTTGTCATAGGATATAATGCTATTGTTTAACTGAAGGTAAATGTAATTACTTATTCCTACTGAAATGCCTAAAGATATATAAATTCACCTATATAGTTAATGGAAACTCCAATTGGTAGTTAAATCATTAGTGGAAGAAGTCAACATCATGCAAGAAGAATGTTTTGGAATAACTGGATATCTTGATTGCCTCTGCAATGATGAATGACCAAAGAATAAAGAACTTTATTTTTAACAGACATTACTCCACAAATATGGAAATGAATAGGACAATAATATGAACTTTTATTAGATCATATTATCTTTGTGAATTGTCATTTAAAAATATTTAATTTTATTTCCTTTGTTACTAAAATCTGTTTACCATTGGAATAATTCATTTAAGAAAGACTAAATGAAGAGGAATAGAAGGTCATGAAATCAAATATTTTGTTATATATTTAATAAAATTTAGGTCTTCTATGAAAGCAACTTGACTGAGGTATGAACTGAGATATGAACTAAGGTATAAAAGTAAACTTAATATGAAGGTAAGATTTTACCAGTCTTCATATTGGATTTATCCATGACATGACAGAACTTTGTTGTTACTAACTTAATTAATATGATGTTTGTTTGTTATTTGTTGTGTAAATGACTAATATCTTGTATGAAAAATTTCATATTTCTTAATGATGACTATACATAGGAATGGTCTCATGAAGTCAGAATTCTCTCCTATGAATTGCATAATATAATATTACTATTTATTTGTATAAGAATTAAATCAAGATTATCTAGTTTAGCATTTTTATAATTTTTTTTTGTAAATTATAAAAATTTGTTTATTATGTTATAAATTATTAGAATTTGTTCATGTTATGAGATACATATCTACTATGGGAATATGCAAATGTATTAATTATTTAATATTATAAAATAGTAGAGATGTAAGTTAGGTAATTATGATAATTGTTTTTGTTATATTAAATAAATTTGAATTGTTATTCGTTAATAAATATTGTTAAAGTTTATTTTAAATTTAAAGAAGTTTCTAATTTATTTATTCATTTTATTAACAAAATAAAGTTAAATACACATACCCACAAACATATATTATACTTATTTTATATCTTAATAACTTAGTTGAAATAAATTTTAAAAATATATTGAGAATATATGATGGAAACCCCTGAAGAGAGTTAATTATAAAACCAATGAACAATAATGGAACAATTAATAAAGGTAAAGATTGAATGATTTAGTCTAAATTGTATCCATATTAAATTTTTGATATTAAATTATCTTATTTGAAAAGAATTCAATTTTGGATTATAATTAAATCATTTTATCCAAAGCATCCTACATAAAGACCCCAAATCTGATTATAGTGAGATGCACCTTGTTTATTCTTTAGGGAATTTGTACTGTTACAATATATATATATATATATATATATATATATATATAATTCTGTTTTTATATGATGGATTGGTTGCTGAAAATTACATGTAAAAAAATCATGTAAAAAAGTATATTGTATATATGGAAAATTAAAAGATTAGTTTCAGACCTGAAAAATCAATGGAAATAATGAAATATGAAAAATCTTATTAGAATCTTATTTCTTTTGTGTGGTATCAAATTTAATTTCATAAACATTGCACATAAATAAAAATGAATTATAAGGAACAAATTTTCTTTGAAAAACAAAAAATGTAATGAATTAATGAATATAAAAATTGAGCAGCATATCATGTAAGCCAAAATGAATATTTGTGTATAATTTAATTAACAAAGCTTGACAGCATGTTTTTAATTCTATAGTTTCAGGGGTATACAAGAAATCTTTAAAACAAAATGGCTGAACAAAAGTGATTGTATTTAATATTTCCAGTTATATCTTTTTATTATTATTTTCATTTTTAAAAAAGACAATTTTTTGCCAAAATTATTTATAATATTTCCACTTTATTTCTTAATATTTTTTGCATTAATTGAATTTATTAATATAAAAATAAAAAATATAACAAATATTAATCAAAAAAATAGATAAACGATATCTCTTATTTATTACTTATAAAGAAGGATAACTGAAAATTATTTATGTCAGCAGCCTGAAATTTCTAACGGCCTGTATAATTGCACAAATAAATCTTAGTCTTTGTGTAGTCAATGGCATATAAAATTAATAAAAATCTAGGTGTGATGTGTAATTCCCTAGTGAATAATTCAAGCATGTTGGCATTTAGACCCTATAACATGTATAAAAAAATTAAAATAAACTTTCTGAATGAAATTTCTAATCAATTTGTTCAAGTTTTTAGACTTAACAACTAACACATATTCATTAAAATTGAAAAAAAAAACAGAAATAAATACTTCTAGGGCCCCTGAAACTGTATAATTAAAAAAAAAGATGCTGCTGAGCTTGGTTGATCAGATTATATTTCAAAATTCTTTCCTACAGATGCTACTTTTTCTCCAGTTGCAATACAATCTAAAATTTGAATTTTAGTACCCAAAAAAATCACTTTCCTTTTTTTTTGTTGATGGATTATTTGATATTGTATGAAGGTTACCAAAAAAGATTACAGTTTTAATTAACAAAACATAGATTTGAAAATATGCATGCAACATATAACTTATCATCTATTAAATTTTGACAAAATTAATAAATCGATTATTGCTTTAATTTTTATTAAAATTTTTTAATATCAACATCAACAAAGTACACTTTTTTTTAAAAAAATCTAATGTCAAAAACATCAAAATGTAAACAAAAAATTAACACTAACAAGACTTATTTCTTCTTTCAAAAGAAAACATCAAAAATGTTGCAGACAAGTAAATTTCTACATTTGCAGAAATATTACAAAGAAAGGGATTTTTTTGAAAAATAATGGGAAATAAAGTGAGATGAAAAAAAAATTTTTTTTATCAAATGAGATGATAGTAACACAAAAATTGTTTTTCTTAGTTTTTTGATTGATTGTGTTACTTTAAAAGAACTAGTGTAAAAAGAGAATTTTTTAAAAAGTCATGTTAAATCAAAATCACTTAAAAAAGTAAAATCAAATATTACAAAAAAAAAAAAAAAAAGGCAACAAAACATTTTATTAAAAATTTTCACACAAATGCAGATTGAAATCAATATTATTTATTTGTATAAATTTTTACTTTTCCTAAAATGTTTCTTTTATGTTTTTTTTTTCATTGTCACTACTTATATAAATAAAAACTGAATAAAGTATAATAGTGGCATTGCAGATATCAGTTTGAACTCAATCAAGACTGGATTTTAGCAAAGTTACTTTTTTAATCTGTTATCTATCAAAGCAACTATGAGAATATCCAAAATATATACTTTTAACCATCAAATGTATTCTTACTACTTTTATGCAATTTGAGAAATAAAAGCAATATGAGGTGAAATTACATTGGTCAAAAAAAAAATAATTTAAGGGATTTTATATATGTTTTAAGCATATTTTGATATCACATTTTAATCAACAAGTATCCAACATTTATATAATCTTAATAATGATTTACCCACTTTTAATATAATTTATCAATATAATTAATACTTACTTATCAGATTACAGATTGTTGTAAAATAGAGACATATGAGAGAATATAATGATCTGAGCCCATTGACAAAGTTAATTCAGCAGATGATCTTGGGGATAATTTGTCTTTTTTTGATAATTATCATTCATTTATTTAAAGGAATATGGAATCAGATTTTTTTTTTATTGAACATAATTTTGGTATGATATCATGTTTATGTTTTAAATATTTAGCGTAATCATAAGATAAATAAATAATTATACACTAATAAATAATGTTTATACAATTATTGTTTTTTAAAAAATATTATATAAATCTTGCTAGATAAATTTAGTCAGATTATTAGATTGTCTCCATTAGAATAAGATTTAGACATTATATTAGTTTTAGTATGTACAGCTTATTTTGCTTTACTTGATTATTATTTAGGTTAATTCTACCCAGTATTGTGTTTATCTAGGTATTTTGTTATGCTGTAAACCTTACTTAGTCACTTCAATTCTTTTGATATGCACATGGCAGATGAACTTTTAAATTCTATAAATGTAAACTTCACATTATTAATAAAAATGCTAAACCCCATTTCATATGCAAAGTGGAGACTGAAATAAAAATGAATTATCTCATTTATACAAAGCTATTAGTAGAATAACTAAGAGGTTATTATCACAAACTACTTGCTATTTTATGAATTCATAGAAATCTCCAGAATTATACAATCATTATCAATGAGATTAAATTTACATAGTGTTATATTTTCAGTATGAAATTCTTCAGAGATTTTAAATAAGGGATGAAATGAAACTTGAGTGTATCAAAAAGAAAAACTAAACATGAAGAAAATTTTTTTAACCCTATATTACAAACAAATATTTTTGTGAAAAAAATCACATTTACTGTCACATTTGGTTTTGAGAAATTCATTATCATCAACCATTATCAATTCACTGCAGGATGAAGGTCTCTCCAAGTTCAATCCATCTTTTCCTATCTTTAGCTTCTCTTCTCCACATTACCCCTGCCCACTTTCTTATTTCATCCATCCATCTCACATGTGGTCTCTTTCTGGGTTTTTTTACAATCTCTTTGAATCCAGTTTAAAATTTCAATTGTCCATCTATTATCATCTCTTCTAGCATTATGTCCAGCCCAACTCCACTTCAGGCTTTTAATTTTTTCAGTGAGATCAGTAACACCTGTTTGTTCTCTTACCCACATATTACATTTTCTATCTCTTCTTGATACTCCTAACATGCATCTCTCCATACTTCTTTAAATTACAAGGCCATAAGCTATTTGGAAATAGTGGATGGACTTTTTAAATTTTTCTGAGCAATGAAACACATTAAGCGTTAATGTATCAATTTTTATTTAAATTTTTTTCCAAAACATTTGTGTGAAGTGGTTGATGAATGTGATATTTGAAGAAGCACATTTCTAATATAAAAGCATTACTAAAACTGATGAAGTGCCAAAATGCTGGCAAACTATCATTGAATTCTTGATCTTGAAAATGACACATTGAGCCAAAGTGCAGCTACATATAAATCAAACCCAAATCCACTTTAGTAATAGCAATCTTATCTTTTGTAATTATATTTTAATACATGCTTAAATATATAGGATTTTAAAAACTAAACTATTTACCAGAGAACCTTATGTGAGAGAGACATTTTAATAACATAGTTAAATCAAATGCAATACTATATGAATAAGTTATTTTTATTCTTGAGATACATATATATTTTTAATATTCTAGTAATTCTAATTTAATATTATGACTTTAGTTGGAAAATAAATAAATTATTAAGTACATTTATGGTTAAGTTATATTAATAAATAAAATACATTTAAACTATAAGAAATTTGCATATTATGTTATCTAATTATAATATGCAAATATTAATTTTAATATTTTGTTTGCGCATAAATTAAAAATCCATAGAATTTAATATGTTGAAATGACCTATAACATTATCTATAACTTGATGTTTTTGGAAAATGACATACCCAATACTTATATTCAGGAGAAAAAAGAAGGAAACAAATGTTTATCATTTCAAACTCATCTTTATTTTCAATAAATCAGGTATCATCATAGCCATAGCTAGATAAGTTTGACTTTTTTACAAAAGCATATTGATCATGCATGCTATATGCATTGTATTACTGAAATCACTCTATACAGGACTAAACAAAATATTTTGTTTATAATCACACTCAGTTTTTTTGTACAATAAATCGATCAACTAATCTGTAAATTTGTTACTGTCTTCTTATGACCCTATAGAATCCAGCATTCTGGACAATTTTACATGTACTGTTAAAATAACTACTTTTCAGTTTCATGCATCTATTGAAGGCACAACTATAACAATTTTTATAGCATTTCTTTTCTATTCTGTTCTGTATAGCAATAATGATCCATTTGCAACAACATCACATTTCTAATAACTTACCCGTACATCATTAATTACTAGAAAACTTGACAGAAAATAATTTATGATTCTTCAAAACTTCAATAAAATTCTATTCATATAATTAATTACAAAAAAGTTTTTTAGTTTCAATTTAATTTTAAATGCTATCTATTGATATCATTTTTATATATCCATTATATTTCTTACAAATAGTTTTGTATTTAGCAATTTTAATAGACTTTATAATAATAAATAACTTTCAAACAACTTATAAGCACAAAAATAAAACAAATTTTATCTCCATAATTTGCCAGTAAAATTAAGTAAGAAGTTAATCATCTTGTTTCAATAATCCTATAAGATCTATTTTTGTTACAATGAAATCTTGAGCCATTGTTTTTAAAAAGACAATAAATAAAACTGCTATAAATAGTAAATAATTATATGGAAAAAAGGTTTAAAAATGATAGATATTAACAATTTAATGATTATTTGCTGAAATATTTAGAAAATATAGTTTATGCTCTATAATTCAAAACATTTCATACTTATTATTTGTATAATGCAAATATATACCATTTCAATATTGCATTAATTATAATCAGTGTGTATGTATATAACAAAATTTGATATTTATATAGCTGTTGTAAGAATTTATTATTTTCTGATAATTAATATAAAGTATAATTATTCAAGGTTTGTATATATTTTATATTTATATTCCTCTTAATAATATCAAATTTTAATTGGCAAAAAACAAAAACATAAAAATATTTTTTAAATTATGGTTCTATATTTTATTTATCTTAAAAAAATAAGATGTTATCTATTGAAAAAGATTTTTGGCTGTCATTTGTTTTAAACAAACTTTATATCTCAAAATATAATATTTTTCAAATACTTGAACAACTATATTAGCAGTGTTATGCATGTGATTTAAAAATAAAAAATTGACATAAGATGAGATGCAACTATTTCTTGGAATCTTTAGGAGTCTTAGCAATGTTTGACACAACTTTGAGTTCATTTTATTCTCATTCTTATTTTATTCAATGTAATAAAAACAATATAGTACTGTTAACTATAACAGGAATAAAACATAAGAAATAAAAAAAAATGAATGAAATCATGAGGCACATAAATATGTCCAGAAGCATTCAAGTAGAAGCATTACTTTAAACAGTAGTGTTTTCATCTTCATTAGTTAAACAAACAAAAATAAAAATAACAAAAAGCAAAACAACCCTACTATACCATATGTCATTTACCATATGTCATTTATTCTTAAAAATATTATTCATGCAAAAAAGTATTATGTTAAAAATGTGATTTTTTACTGATCAGCAATGAATATAGAAAAAATAATCATAATTTCAGTGCCAAAAAACAGAAGAAATACATGAAAACAAAATGTTCAGACATGATATATTAAAGTTTCATTATAAATTTAAAACCATCCAATGAATCATATATTTTAATCACAGGAAGATAAGTGGCATCTCAAGACATATTTCATAACAAATCAGGATTCTTCAATTGGCCCATCTCATAACAACTCACATGTTTGTATTTTCCTTGCTGATTATCTTTCAATATCAAATTAAAGATTCTAAACTTACAGCATTTGCAACCATACCATCATAGGTTACAGATAAATCTTTCAATGATTATTACTAATTTTTTATTAGGCTAAAAATATTACATCTTTTTTAGATCAGATATACATCTAAATAATGATAATAAATATATTAATTTTTAATTAAAGTTAAAGATATATATATTTTAAAAGGTATAACAATTTCTAATATAGCAATTATTACTACAAATCATGAAGAGATAATATAGCAATGTCTTTTCTTACATCTATAATTTGGATTCAGATCCCATTCAGGTCAAATGTAAAATTATTTTCAGTTTCTAATGAGATTCAGATGTTCTTTCAGGTAACCAATTCAGAGCTAACCTAGTTAATTATCCAATAATGCTAGATAAATAGGTATTAGTACAATTATGTGCCTCATGGCATATAACAATATATATATATATATATTGTAATGGTATGCACTCTCTCAACAAGATAAGTTAAGGCAGTTGCATCTCACTATAGTCAGATTTAAGGTCTTCATATAGGATGCCACGAATGATGTGATTTAATTTTGATATAAAACTATATTTGTTCCTAATAACTAATGTATTATTAATAAATTGTTATATCTAAACCACATCAAATCAATTTTTACCTTAATTAACTTTACCATTATGCTCAGATTTCAAATTCAGGGAAGTTTAACAATTTACTCTCTTCAGGTGTTCCTATCAAAATTTTAAAGTAATATTAACAATGAATCTCACTAACTCTTTAAATCAAATAAAACAAAATTGAAGACTTCATTTAATATAAAAAACATAATTATTTATTTAACAATTAAATAATTTAAATTTTACAATATATATATAAAATATTTATATATCCACCTCCTTATATTAAAAATATAAATATTCTCTTTGCTTACGGTAGATATATTTTCTAAACCTATAACACTATGTGATTTTACCAAGTATATAACATATAAGTATCCTAATATTTAGACATTTATATCAACACTATTTTACAATAGTTGGGTTATACAAATAATAATCCAATCATTTGTATATAATACCTTCATTCGTTAAAATGATTGTCTGTAATTTATATTTATTAATATAAAAATATATACTTCACAACAATGTTAATCATTTATTCATTTATCATACATTACTGTTATTAAACTATTTAGATTAGTATAAACAATGTAGTGTCATGTCATAGAAAATAATAATATGTGGATTTAAAAATAATTTAATCTCTTACCTCTAAGTTCACATTATCCCATTCCCAAATTAACGTTTATTAACTGATATTTAAATCTTTATTAATCATACATAAAATAAAAAAATTGTAAAGTATTAATTCTCTCTTATTATTCATTTTTATAATAAAATGAATACGATGATAAAGAAAATGAAATTAACTTTTCCTAATTATAACTTTCAAAAAATCTTAAATGGTATTTATAAAAGTTAATGTTCCTCATGAATGAAAATCCTTCGAAGACGCAGTTTTTTGATTCCTTTGTTGTCAAACATTAAAGAGAATAATATTAGGATATCCTAAGTTGACATTTGGTTTCCTCTTTATATTCATCTTCTTAATACAAAGTTCCTTTATTAACACATAATTTTATTTTGAAGATCTAATTTCTTTATAATTTTAAGGCATTCATAATTTCATTTTGAAGATCTAATTTCTTTATAATTTTAAGGCATTCAGCAAATGATGTTATTCCCACACATATATTTGATTAGGCAAGTGCATTTTATCTATCCCATGACAAATTTGTGTTCTAGCCACTTTGCATTTTCTTTATAATGTAAAGTACATTAAATTTGAATGAAGTTTGTATAAACATGTTCTTTTTTTTAAGACGCCGTTTAGATTTTAAAACGTAATTCAAACAATTTTTTATAGAACATGAAAATATATTTAGATTACGTTCTTTGAACAAATATAAGAAATTTCTTCTAATGAGTATTAAATTGTTCAAAATATAAACTTCAACTTACGCTGTTCTTTGAAATCAAACATAGTAGAAGTTTTTATAAAGATATAGCTGATAAAAATAGAATCCTTATTCTTCTAACAAAAAGAACAAAATTAATATATAATATCTCGCTCCATCAGCTTGCTGAAGCATACACATTCTACATTGTTGCAATAACAATTAGATATTAAAACACTAAGTTAATTTCATTTTCTTTAATTTGATAAACTGTGAACTCAGAGGTCATTTATTACCTTGTCAACAGTCTTTTGTCAACAACATCATTTTTCATTTTAAAGAGTGAAAAATAGTAACTTAACAAGTTATATATTTATTTTCATAAGTATAATAATAATGCAAATATAATGTATACATATTGATTATATGTATGTATGATATATATATACTCCTACAATATATATATATATAGTGAAAGGAAAAGTAGAAATAAATACAAACAAAATTTTTTTTGCAGATATTTTCTGTATTACACTGGAATAACAGTTAAAAATTAAATAATGACGAATTTAAAAAATATATTATAAATTAAACACTTAAAAAGGTCTAATTAATATTTTATTAATTCTGATGTTAAAATTAAAACAAACATGTTTTTATTTTACAATAGATATATTGATCAGCATTTATTTTTATTTTTTTATAAATTCTATATCTTGTATGGGTCAGAGGTTATTCATTTATTATTTAACACTCACAAAAAGCATTTGCACAATTTGGTTTGAAAAAGCTGATATGAATGTGATTACAATAGATATATTGGTAATTATAAAATTCCACTACTTATTTTGAATAAAAACAGTTTTTAAATTAAAGCTTGTATAATACATTTTGATAAAAATCCTACAAAGCTGTTTTTGCAAGGATTAAGGTTAATTGAAAAGAGTCATTAACTCTTTTATTCAAGATTTATAAAAACTTACTTTTAATTACTATGTTTTTAAAAAATTTCATCCCGACTATATAAAGGTTGGAAAAAATATTAAAGGGGATGGAGTTTTACAGTTTTTCAGATTATGACATCATGATGACAATGAAGTTATAACTGAAATAAAGAGACAGTTTATCCAGCCACTGTTAGTTCACAATGGTAGAGTTTGAATTCACATGGAAGCAATATCCAGCTTTTTTGTGGTTCATAGCCCATATATATATATATTGAACAGCATAGAAACTGAAGGAAGATCACTAGCAGGCCAACAATTACCAGATTAGACCTTTCCCGAAGATGACAATAATTAAGTCCAAGGTTTTAGAAGGGACCAGCTCATAAAGAGATTACCATGCTATATATGCAGTTTTATCAATATACACAGAAAAACAATGGTACTGTGTAGTGTATATAAAGTACTTACAGATAGCAGCTGATTTTAAAGGTAAATAATTTTTGACTAAATTATTCAATTAAAACTAGAGTAATGAAAGTAAATAATAAATGAGCATTTCCAGTTTTATTTTTTAAAAGTGAAATTCTTTAGTAAAAATAACAGTTAAAATCTCTAATTTAAAAGTAAAACAAGTAAATTTTTGCTTGAATTATAAATCTAAAAACAAAGGATTGATTTATAAATGATTTTATTTTGAAATTAAAAAAAAAGAAGTAAACTCCAAAAATCTTTTTAGATCAGAAAACAAAAGAATTTGGTGGAATATTTTTAAAGCTGTTTATAATTAATTAAGAGTAACCTACAAAAAACGAAAAAAAACTTATGGTCTGTCAAAAATGTAATATATATATATATATATTAAAGAAAACTTTTACTTACCATAAAAAAGGAGACTAATTAATAGCTTTAGTTTAGATTATCTATATTTTGTATGTACACATATATGTGTGCACTTATGCATTATAAAAATGAATTGAATTTTATTATTAATTTATCACAATTCTAATATGTAATTTTAGCTTACATAACAGGTCTGTGCTTGTGTAGATGAGTGTCATATAGATACATATGCATGTTAAAATCAATCATACTTTATGAATTATTAAAATGAATTATTGAATTTTATTATTAGTTTATCACAATTCTGATATGTATTTTTATGCAAGTATGTCTGTGTGCTGATATATATATATATATTATAATGATCAGAGAGAAGGAGACTTAACATAATCTGCACTACAGGATGCCACTAGGCATTTGAACCTAGAAAATTTATATAGTAGGCAGATATGTAAGTCAAAAAAAATATTTTTATTTTATTTTATATATTTTGATTCCTGTTGTTAGCCCATTGTCACTAGCTTAGTGGAACAGCAGAGATTTATATTTTATAATAAATTCTTGTCTAAGATACATTTCAATATTAAAAAAGGAATAAAATAAGCCACTGCCAGAAATTAACACACAAACATTTATTTACGCACATATATATAAAATTTAGCATTATTTTAGAATAACTTTTACTTTGGATTTTAACTTGATTTTAGAATTTAAATTTACATTTTAATTTTTATAATATTATAAGTTTACATTTTAATTTTTATAAGTTCACACAGATGGATTTATGAAAGTTTGTTTTATAATGTTGAGTATAGATCAGTTACATAGATTACATAGTTAAAAACATTTCAAAATAAACGTAATCGATCAAAATACAGTCATTGATAATGTCAATTGCAGAGGGAATATAAGAAACCCAATGGCATTCATCATAAGATGCCACATTGACATCGATGACTTATATATTCTAATTGAATATGAAAACCACAAACATAAGTAACCGCTAATGAATCCATGCAAGCATCAATACCCAACTTAATTTTAATACATTTTTATTTAGAGTGTCGAGTATGAATAGAGTACATAGATTTGCATTTGAAAAAAAAAATTCTATCCTTATTTAACCTTAGGCCAAAAGTTCACAGTTAAACCAACATCAATCCATCTGATATATCAATGCATTCAATGTAACATGAATATGGCAGCACAAAATAGGTTAAGAGAAGAAATTGCCGCTCATCAGATAGGAATACTACATCTATCTGACAAGAAGAGCAATAAAAAAAAACTCCATAGGAAAGGACTGCGGTCATTTTGCCGACTTACGATCGCATTCCGTAGGCAAAAAGAAAGTGTGTGGCGTATAAAGCAATTCTGCCCATAGTGAATCTCATACTACATCTACTAATTACACCAATATATCCAATCCATTGACCCAATTTAACTATGAAACAAATAACCTAAGATTACCCTCCCCTAATATAACTTTACAAATCTATATAGCCATTCATGCCCGACTTAAGTTTAACATTTATATAATTTAATTTAACAAAAAACAGAAATCATAATAAAAACTTAAAAGAACAAAAAAAAATAAATGGAAATGATTTTACAAAAGAAATACATCAAATTAAAATTACTTATTAATAAATAAAGTTGGTCAGATAGGATTCTATTGTAATTATTTAAATACGGAACAAGTTTTAGAAGTAAAGTTCTTATTGTTTAGAAATGTTCATTAATTACATATATTTCTTATGTTTAGAAAAGTTCATCTTTAAACTGTTGCTATTTGGGTTCCAGTATTAATTGTCCTGACATCCTGGCAAGACCGGTATGCTGTTGGCCATTTTATTGATTCATCTGGAGGTCTTTTACTTTAGCTGGTCCTCAATGTAGAAAATGATTGGTCATTTCTCCTTCTTTCTTAGCAGAACTGAAGGGATTGAAGAGTGCATCTTTTCAATCCCTTCTCCTTCAACTCTGCACTAATACATATCACCACTGCTGTCATACCTCTTTTTCTCTAATTTTTTTCATTCACTTTTTATAGTAGCCTTTCAGATCCAGTGGACGTTACATCACGATGATGTGATAGTCTTTTCGCTGAGGTCCGATTCCATTGTTTTTCTCTCCTATCTGACCTTTGCTTATACATTTTAAATGCTGAAGGGCTAGTTTACATTTAACTAATTAAAACAATCATTTCCATTTTTCAATAACATTAATTAATTTGTTTTCCAAACTTAAAGATATATTTTTATCTCTAAATCTTTTTAAGTTTTTGCTTTTAAAATACTTTTTCTATTTTTAATAAAGTTTTATTTTAATAATATATATATATATATATATTTGAGTTTAGATGATATTTAATTTCAATTTTTAATTCTTAAACAAAAAAAGTTTTTATTTGCGAACTTTTCTTTTTTTGTATTTAATAAAAAAAATAATGTAATGACGTATGTGCCCGTTACAATATTTTATGTAAACATATTGATTTATTGGTAAATCACAATGTAATAGCTTATTTCTTTTTGTATTAATCAAAATGAGAATGCTGAATTTATATTTATAGTATACTCAGCAGAGGTTTAATTTCATTTTAATTGTTATTAGTAAATTGGTATTTTATTGTTAAAGTTGTTCCAATGAATTTATTCAATCCTAGAATGATTTTAGAATATTATATGCTTGTATTATATCTCTTGTGCATAGTAACGATTATGGGGCTTTTGTTCACTGAGCTGGATTCATGCATAATGGTCTGATATATAAAAGGGGTTTATATTTGGTGTTTATGAACATCCAGTTGATGATGATTTCATTACTTCTCTAATGCCTAGATGGTGCAAAGGAGATATCCTTTAAAGTCCATAAACTACATTTTATTTTAAGTATTTACTAGAAACTGAGTTTATAGTTGGCCAGTATATTAGTAGCACTATGTGGCCAGAGGGCATTAATGATGATCAGCATGTTTTAGTATCCCAGCATTATTTTTTTAATTGTTATATTCTTATGGATTAGCACTTAAGTTTGTGCATCAACATTATTGTTTAAATAATCTGTCGCAAGCTGACAAGGGATAAATAATTAGCCTGTTCTATAATATATCCATTTCAAATCCAGTCACAAGATTGACTGTTGATTTCTTTTTATTGCTTTTGTGTAATGCTGGTGAACTTATAGTTAACATAGTTAGTTCTCTGCTGATCTTGCATGCTCTTTATACAACATGATCACCCCTCATGATATTATTTGTATATTATATATTTTGTTTACTTGGGGTTGATGATGATGATTTACCATCAGCCCTGTTTTTTGTACCATTACAATATCTAGATTTTTTAATAAAAAAATAAAATTAGTTTGATAAACACCCAAATTCTTAATACTCAGAGATTGCAATCTTAATGAATTATGCCTTTTCTTTTAATATTCTTACATGAGGTGCTATTAGAAAGGTTTTTTTTTTCAAAATAGCCCTTTTAAAAACTGTTTTATCTTTTCATTATAATATTTTTGTAATTAACACACACACACACATTTATAAAAATATAAGGGAATCAACATATATTATAGCAATGCTTTCAGACAAAAAGCCATCCTTAATAATAGCCAATTTTAAATAATAATTTTTTCATGATTTTATTCTCTTAATAAAAGAAGTTATATTAAGTCTATAAAAATATAGTCAATAGAATACATATAAAAAATAACAAAAATAAAACAAATAATATAAAAAAACTTTGAAAAAAATCTATAAATGCAGACAAAAGTAATAGCAAATATATACTGTTTATGATGAAGAAATAAAGAGGATATATTCAGAATACTTTAATGTAATATACAGTATAGAAAAACACTATCAAAAAGTTATAATTATTCTGTAAAACATAAGCTCATATTTATCAGAATAAAGCAAAACAAAGAATAAACATAGGGAAATTTTCTTCATTGTTTAAAATGCATCGTGTTGCAAGGTGAAGGTGGGGGGGGGATACTAATTTCAACAAAATAAATATTATGTATGAGAATAATAATGATAAGGAAAAAAGATAAAAGTGACAACTTTTATTAGTAGGAAAAATGATTTACTGAATTGACAAACTTCTAAACTAAATATGTAAAATGCTGGAGATATTATATGATTGCATGCATCTTGAGAAGAAAAAACTCTTTTATAATTCATATCTTAAATGTGATAACCAAGAGCATCCTTTGGTATGATAATTCTATTGATCACACTTCTATAATACCATTGCCTAGATTATTGTATATATACTAGTTTATAGATTTCTGATTTGTTTTCTTTAAGGAAAATCTTGTTTGCTATAAGTATTGCAAATATTAATAATAGCAGCTAATTATAAATCTGGTGTACTTTAAAATGTGAAATATTTATCTTTTGATGGTATAAAGTTTCCAAAGTATATTAACATCTATATCATAATAAAAACACCTCATCCATGAGGAAATTAATAAAATGCATAAATATCTCATACATAATGACATATCAGTTATGAAATTACTTAACAAAAATTACTGGTAAGGTTTTACAATACATATATTTCTAAATCAATGATTATTGTTAGAATGCACATATATGTTAAGAAAATAATATATTATAACAGCACGTCTTACTATGGTGTTTTAAAGCTTATATTAATGGTAAGTCCATCAAAGTTGTTGCTTTTGCTTCTTGTGATTTATTAAAGAGATAGCTATCTTTGTCCACTTTATAGTTGTAATTTTTCAGGTAGTCATTTGAGTCTTCTTTATAAATTAGCTTTAGGAAGTCAGCTGTCTAAGGATTTATGATTTTATCACATGTTAGATAATGAAAGTTTAGCTTAGAGTATGGGGTTCATCTTGGTAAAGTGCCTAGTAAAGCATATTTTGAAGAATACCACTGAGAATAATCTGTCATTCTCATATACAGAATCACTATAGAGAATAAAGATTACAATTTGACACAAAACTTTAATTTAGTAGGTGTTTAGTATTATAGAATGGATGCAAATTAACTGCACAACAGATATAGATTATTACAAGATATTGGTATTAGTAATTAAAAGGCATACCCTTATATATTGTTGCACCATACAAATTAATCTAAGAGAAAAAGAATAGCCAAATATTCTATTAAATTTAGTATGTATACTGCATCCACATGGTACAGAGATTTAAACTTGGGGAGAACTAAAAAATAACAGGAATTTTATAATAAATAATTGTTTATTTATTTTTGTTATTAACTTAATCTCTTTCAAATTACTATCCATTTTATGCAATACACTGGTCTAAATGTGTTTTAATTTTTTAAAATAGTCTGGAAATACTTGCAAAGTGATGCCTTTTAATGCCTTCATCATTTTCTCCACCACTTCTAAATCTTCAAAAAAGAATTGAGGACTTTTTTATTCAAGAGATTAAAAAAAACACATAAGATGAGATCAAGAAAATATGCAGATAGATAGGCTGGCTCATGCTGAATTTAATTAAAAAGTGTTTTATACTCAAGACTTAGAGCGATGACACTTTGTTGGGGTGGAGTTTGCACTCTTTTCATTGCAACAAAAGGAGATGTTTACATTTTATCACATCACATAAATATACATTTTTGAAAAAAATTTAAAAGCTAATAAAAAGTTTGATTGACCATGCTTTTAAACCTAGAAGTAAACTGATAAAATAAAACATGTTTTACCAATTATAAATGTGTGCTTATTTTTTTCCTTCACTAGTAATACAATTCACATTATTTCAATAATATTTTTTGCATGAATAACAAGCTGGAGTTTATTTGTCACTAAAATTTAGAATTATTTCACTTTCTGCCTAAGAGTGATTTGATACTATCTAACATGCAACTTTGGATAGATAGAAGAGTCTCAGAGGACATTAGTTAATACAGCAGTCTGAGATTCAAATCAAGGTTATGTGAAATCTGGAATGTTTTAAAGTTTATATGTAAGCATACAATTATTTTGTAGATGATACATAATTAATCAAGCCAGACACTTAATTATTGGTTAATAAATGAATATTTAATTATTTCTTAGCAAGATGATAAACATCACATGATCACCATTCTTTTTGCACAAACCTTCCTGCATCCATTTATTACTCTGGCTCACATTGAGTGGTGTTATTGTATGGATAGTTTTGCCTCTGTGCAAGATGGTGAAACAAAAAAGCCTAATTGCTAATGATTTCTTTTTCAATTCTGTTAAAGAAGTTTTGAATTCAATAGGGTCTTTAGTGATTGTTCAAATATTTATTTTTATCTATTAAATGACCAGTTGTGATGTTATATATAAGATATATCTGGAAAAATTCTAATATAAATAAAAAAGGAGAATTATTTTTATTTAGCCTAAAAGATTTCAAATAAAATTAACAAAAGTGTTAAAAATTACTGAAGTAGACAATATTTATTAAGATAGCCAACTTTCACTTGATGAGTTTTCATGGTTTTTTTCTTTATAGATAAAAATAATTAGGTATTTAGTTAATAATTAATATCAATAATTAGTTAGATTAGCTACAGGTTAAATACATGAAAGAAATCAGAACTTGAAAATATTTCATTTATATAAAACATTTCCAATATCAGTCTAAATTTGAATCTTAGTATGTGGAATGCAAGCTTTTTCACAAATCATGGTATTTGATTTCAAATCTAAAGTGGTCTTTGTATTATTCAGAGAAATCACAATTTGTCAGATAAAATACAAAAAAAGTAAGTAGATATGCACTGGTGATAAACATATGGATAGCAATTGAAACTATTCAAATTAATAAGTAAAATATAAAGTAAAGAAAAAAGGTTTAGAAGGTTTACATATATATGAATGAAACTATATTAATAAAACTGCATTTAGTTGGATTATATGGAGAGGGCAACAAAGGGATTGGGGAAAAAATAATCAATAGGAAATTTATTTCCATGAATTTTTATGTGAAATGAAATAAATGTATAGAGAATGTATTTTGGGTTTATGATTATGAGAAATGGTAAAAGAAGATATGCAATTTGGTTAGAAAAAAAATAGAGTTGTGGAAGTGATTTAATACAGTGGTAGAGAGGTAGATTTTGAAAGTCAAAGTCCATGGATCATTGTCTAGCTCTGTTATATGCTCAAAATTTTTATGAAGTACCAAACAAATAAACATCCATTTATCTTATTTCAATTTGAATAAAAAATATCTTGATGCTATATACTGAAGGAATCTTATTTTTACAATGTCAAGAGATTTAGATATCAGGGAAAGAGACAAAAGTAGAATTTTGCTGTAATTGTAGTTTGTATGAAGATAATATAGAGAATAATGAGCATTTAGTTTTCAAGTATAGAATATGAAAAATCAGAATAAATTGTATGGAGAGTGTAAAAATTTTAAAGTAAGGAAACAGAAGTTGTAGAGATTTTATGTTTTTTAGATCTTTATAATGAAAATGGGCAATATCATTGAGATACAGTGAAATTTATAAAAAAAAAAAAAACTTTTATTAAAATGGGATAAGGAACAAAAAAAAAAAATATGGCAGAAAAATGATTGATAATAAAGAGTTAGAAATAAGTTTATTGTGGCATATAGTGCTTTCAGATAGAGAAAAGATTTAACTTGGCTAAATGGGCTTGTGGTATATAGTCTATGTATAGAAACTTGTGACTGTTTAAGGAGCAGTCATTATACTTCATACCATTATCTTAACAAAAACATCTTTCTGAAAGTATTGTATAATAAATGGGCAAACTATTATATAAAAGAGATTATAATGAATGAAAGAAAGAGAAATGAAAAGATCATAAATTAAGAATACGGGAGTGGAGGAAGAAACTAGCAGTAGTAGTCGAAAAGTAAACACTGATAAACTGACAATAAAATGTTCTATCTTAGCATAGATAAATTACTGTAATAAAAACATACAGTATGACAATTCATTCATAAATATTAATAACAGTAATAACAAAAGAAAGTATGTAAAAATTCTGATTTTAAAGTGTTATTCATTTTTACGCAATATATGCCGCCAGTGTAGATAAAATATTTCCTTAACTTGTTTTTTTCTAAAAGCGATTATTCTACATTTTTATTATTCACTATGAAATTAAAATGCCTTTAATTTAGATGCGATATAATGTTTGACATTCTGAAGCATTTACGAATAATTACTCAGATATATTAAAACAATGTTTTCTTTGATGTTCAAATTATTTTTCTACATAATAAAGATTTTTTTTAAAAAAGAAGATAAACAGTTACTGAAAATTTGTTAATAAAATTTTAAATTTGTAACAGAAATTGTAAACGTAAATTAGTTTTAAAATCTAGAAGATATTAAATTACTTTGTTATTTTTTATTCTGCTAAATTTTTTAGTTAATTTAAAATTCTAAAAAAAATTATTTGATATCAAATGCAAACAACAGTCTTATAATAAAGTTGATAACACTTAAAACAAAGATCATATAAATAAAGACAAACATAAGTTCAATGCGGTTATATATCCTCGAACAAGGAGTTAAAGTTATAAATTGTTATAATTTATATATATATATAAGTAGCATATTATTACTGCGTGGTATAATGACTATTGTGTTTGCTATCCATAGTCTTGAATTGACATTTAATTTCACGCCATGCGAACTTTGAAATTTTGTCAAGTTATAAACAGATAAGAGACTTTTTAGGTAGATTACCTATGGTCTATCCAATTCTGCCATCAAAGCCAAAAATGGTCAATGAATAGTTCTCTAGCTATTCTTTATTTGGAATAAGTTATATGAGTGTCAATGCTCTTAATATAAAATTAAAAAAATACAATTGTAATATAATATGGCTGCCACTACTGGTGGAAAATGAACCATGCTTTATAGTTTTGATCACTTAATTACTCTTAACTTTAGCATATCAACATTTATTTAGCTAGCTCAAATCATCCTAATATATATTTTACTCTCCATATAATAAAGGTCCAATATTCAATCATTCACCAATGTTGGTCAGATATTTTTTGATAACTATGTGCTATCTATCCAATTAAAACCAGATCCACTTTTTGTCATAATAAGCCAAGCTAATAAATCAACAACTTGTACTCCAATAATCTTCTAAGTGGATTTGTTTTTATTAACAAATAAATAGATAAAAAAAAACAGTACTTTTATCTATTTGCATTTTTCTTTTACAATTGGTTTCACTTGCTTATGATCTTGATGTTAGATTGATTTTATGGATCTTAGTTTTAGTAAGGCCCATAACATATGTCTATTCTTATTTAGATTAAACTAATATCTAAATAGATATTTCATGTAATAAAGAGTTTTTTTTTCTTGATGACTGTAATCATATCATTACCATGTGATTTTCTATTTAAATCATTCCTTTTCTAGATTTGTCAAGCATTGGTGGTCGAGAGTTCAGCATCGGCTGCTTTATAAGTAGTTGTCCTGGGTTAGCGAGTTCGTTTTCCAGCTGATGCTATGACACATGAAAAAAAAAATTATTCCTTTTCTAGATTTTAGATATTTTGATTTCTATTGACAATTCTAGAGTAGTTGTGAAAAGAGTAGAGTATTATAGAATGGGGGGAAAAGAGCAATGCCTAAATAAATAATAAATAATCACATGATATGTATTCAGAGATCATGTGACATTTGAACATTAAAGTACTGATGTAGTAGTCACTTGACAAACCTGATATGTTTCTATTTCTTACTTGGGAAATGCTACATGAAGTATTTCTTCAAAATCCACCCCTATAAACTCAGTTGCACAGGCAAATTGTTGACATATTTGATTATGTAAGAGATATATTTTAGAAAATTTAAATGATGTGTTAAAAAATATTATGTTTTGGAGAGTTCTTTTCATTACTAATCATTTAGAATGTAAAAAAAAGATTTAATTACTTTAATCAGGTGAACTGCCCATGAAGAACATTTTATTCTTTCATTTGTATGCATGGATCGGTGCAGTGGTATATTGATAAAACCTGGAGCTATCCATGGATCACGTCCTAACTCTATTCTTTCCAGTGCTTGAACTTTTTATCAACTATTGAATAATAAAGTCATTTGATTATTTATTATTTTTAGTAATCGTTTTTTTTATATGCTTATTTATTATTATTTGACTTTCAAACACTTGGATGTTATGATAAGAAAAGCTTAGAATTTACGTGTTTTAGATTAAGCGTAACATTTTTGAAATCTATTTATGATCTCATATTCATAGCACTGACTGTTGAATAGGAGTGTGGATATAAATGTAATATAAGATTATTTAAATTTATTCAAATATATGCATTGCAATAGATAACCTATTTATTGAGAGGAAGAAACAGAATTCCTTTTTGTTTATGGAGTTGAAATAGTTGGCTATATACCATGCCTCCTTGAACTTGAACTTGGTATCATTTCTCTTGATGCATGGAATGGTCCTCAAACATCAAAATGCAATGGGTCAGACAATGGACCCACGGGAGCCAGCATTGCATGCATCAAGAGAAATGTCACCAAGTGCAATATCAAGATGACATGGCATATAGCTAACAATTGTAACTTCGTAAACAAAAATGAATTCTGTTTCTCCATGCCAAGAATGTGGGCTGTTTAACTCACTGCTTACATTTGAATAAATTTAATTAAACTTATATTTATACCCACCCTCTTATTCACTCAACAGTCAATGCTATGAATATGAGACCCTAAATAGATTTTGAAATCACTAAGCTTAATTTAAAACATGTAAAATCTGAGCTTTTCTTATCACAGCATTCAATCATTTAAAAATCAAATTACAAGAAAAGTTTCTACTTCAGTTAATTATTTATTATTAATAAACTATATGCATTATAAATGGTTTTAAATGGATAAAATATAAACAACGTTAAATAATATAGCCTTAATATATTTTCTAGGACAAATGTAATACATTGAACACACAAGATAAATTATGCCCTTATTATATAATGAGCATACCAATAACTCTTAACAAGCTTTTCAGAATATCCCTATCCTCAGATGAGTACTAGCCCTGGCTTTTGTCAGACAGGCACTAAGATATTCAAGAATTAGATTTAAAATACCAGGTCAAGTCCAGCACTTTATCTAAATATTAACTATTAAGTAAAAAGTTTGAAAATTTCAGATATCCATATGTCTTCAAATCCAATTATCTAACTTAAATAGTCATATGGGACTAAACTAAATCCAGATTCACCATATATTGATAGCGTTAGCAATACAAATTCACCAAGGCCTAAGAGCAATAATAAGGGATATTCTGTAAAGCTTGTTATGTGCTATTGGCATGCTTATTGTATTACATTTGTAATACAAGCTTAGTAAATTAAGTCACATAATATATGACTTGATTTTCTTGCAGTTATTGAAATTATGCACTTCTATTTATAACTGTGCATGACTTTTTATGTTTTTCTTCTATATACCATGTACAATTAAAAATAAAAGATTGTATTTTCTATCATGTGTTCAATGTTATAATGTTTTGTTTGGAAAAAAGTGTTTAGCACCAAAAACTCCTTAACTCACAATGATTACAATGTAAATTTCATGACCACTACTACAATTTTTATTTTATATATATATATAATATTTCAAATATAATTTTTTTAATAAGCATTATTTGAAATAAATGTTAAATTATTAATTTTTTAAAAAAATATTGTCAGAAAAGAAAATAACATTACTTTTGTTTAATTGTATTCAGGTGACAACTTTTTCATAATTGATTGCTTTCTTATAATTAGTTATTGGAATGAAATAAATTTGCTTATTATTGTTGCCATTAGTTACAATATGTTTCAATATATTTATCTTAAAAAGTAGGGAAAAAGATACACTGATTTAAATTTTACAGTCATCTAAACTACAAATCAGTATAAAATATCATTAAAACAAAAAAGGCTAAGATGTACAAAATTAAAACACATGAGGTAAATTCAAATTAATTTAATTTTAGCAAAATAGAGATATATTTATGAAGGTATTGAGAGAACTACCTGTTCATTCAAAAAAATGAAATTAAGACATTTGAAAATTGATAGTGGTATCACGTACTGGTTGTAGTTATTGCAGATTAAGGCAATATATTTAATAATGTTATATTTTCTCAGTTTGTGAAGCTGTTTTATAAATGTATATAGATTATTATATTTCAATTACAGAATGTTTTCATAGTTTATTACCTTATTATTGTCATCAGAATGTTTCATTACTGCTGGACAGACATCATCAGTCTTTAATATTTGAAAAAGAAAATGAAATCACTATGATGACAGTTGATCAGTGTGACTGAAACATTTCTGAAATTAATAATAAAATAACAAAAAAACAAGATTAGAATTTTGTTTTTAAAGTTATATAAATTAAAAAAAATGAATAGTAAAATAATGATACTGTAAATAAATTGATGTTAGATTAATGATATCATTATATTGTCACCATGTCATTAATCACAAATTATTTCAGATTTATATCCAGGTATTTTTATATTTTGAACTTTCATTAAATAAGCAATAGCTATTTCTTAAGGTCACCAAATCATTATATTTGTGTTTGTATAGATTAAAATCATCCTTTTAATGCACATAGTCCCAAAATAATTTACTTACCTAGTTTCAACCAAAACATTTCTTATTTGGTAAATGATAATGAAGTAGATTCATAAATTACACATATGCTCCCTGCCTTTATCTGAACAATTTGTATTTACATCAACATTGTAAGACAGAAAAAGCTCTCTATTTCAGAACCATCTACAATACACTTGAGTAATTAGAAATTACCATATAAAATACCTATTTTTAATATTTAAATCATCAATCCTCAAATCAGTTTCTGGTTTTTGCCTTCAGAACTAGTCTGAAAATGAAGATTTAAATGTTAAAAAAAGAAAATTGCCTTGACATTGACATTTTCGATTGATATTGAGATTGTCTAAAAGTTGACTGGTTTTAATATATATATATATATATATATATATATATATATATATATAAATCATGTCATGTATCACATGACCTAATTTAACAAGTTTGTATTACAAATGTTATCTAATGAGTTTGCCAGTAGTTGTTAACAAGCTTTTCAGAATATCACCAACCCCAGATCAGTTTCTGCTTTTGGCTTCTTCCGTGAGGTCCTAGGCTATTCAAGTATTGTCTGAAAATTTTAGATTTTTTACTTAACAATTAATCATTAGATAAAATTCTGGGCTTGACCTGGTATTTTAAATTTTAAATCTAATGCTTGAATATGTTAGCATCTCACTGAGGAAACCAGAAGCAGAAACTAATCTGGGATTGGGGCTATTCTGAAAAGCTTGTTAAGAGCTATTGGCAATCTATCTATCTATCTATCTATCTATCTATCTATCTATCTATCTATCTATCTATCTATCTATCTATCTATCTATCTATCTATCTATCTATCTATCTATCTATCTATCTATCTATCTATCTGTCTATCTGTCTATCTGTCTATCTGTCTATCTGTCTATCTGTCTATCTGTCTATCTGTCTATCTGTCTATCTGTCTGTCTGTCTGTCTGTCTGTCTATCGATCGATCGATCGATCTATCTATCTATCTATCTATCTATCTATCTATCTATCTATCTATCTATCTATCTATCTATCTATCTATCTATCTATCTATCTATCTATCTATCTATCTATCTATCTATCTATCTATCTATCTATCTATCTATCTATCTATCTATCTATCTATCTATCTATCTATCTATCTATCTATCTATCTATCTATCTATCTATCTATCTATCTATCTATCTATCTATCTATCTATCTATCTATCTATCTATCTATCTATCTATCTATCTATCTATCTATCTATCTATCTATCTATCTATCTATCTATCTATCTATCTATCTATCTATCTATCTATCTATCTATCTATCTATCTATCTATCTATCTATCTATCTATCTATCTATCTATCTATCTATCTATCTATCTATCTATCTATCTATCTATCTATCTATCTATCTATCTATCTATCTATCTATCTATCTATCTATCTATCTATCTATCTATCTATCTATCTATCTATCTATCTATCTATCTATCTATCTATCTATCTATCTATCTATCTATCTATCTATCTATCTATCTATCTATCTATCTATCTATCTATCTAATCTAATCTAATCTAATCTATCTATCTATCTATATGCAACAGCAACAATTAGATTACATAATGATAGTAGGAAAGTCAACATTGAGAAGGGTGTAAGACAGGGTGACTCCATATATCCAAAACTTTTTACAGTAGTGCTGCAAGAAGTATTTTGTGGATTAAAATGGGAAGCTAAAGGAGTGAAAGTAAATGGAGATTATTTAAGTCATTTAGATTTTGCAGATGATGTAGTTGTTTTTGCAAATAATGCTTTAGAGTTACATGAAATGTTGCAGGAGTTATCAGATGAAAGTAGGAACGTAGGACTAAAGATAAATGTTAAAAAGACTAAAGTAATGTTTAATAGATTTTCTCAAAATATGAAAATAAAGATTGATTATGATGAATTAGAAGAAGTTAACAGTTACAAATACCTTGGTCAGATTATTAATACAGATGGAAACATAATGGATGAAATTAATCATAGAATTAAACTTGGTTGGAGTGCTTTTGGTAGAAATAACTTGATACTAAAAGGAAATATGCCTATATGTTTGAAAAAGAAGATGTTTAATAAATGTGTTTTGCCAGTTCTTACTTATAGATCTGAGACTTGGACACTTAATAGAAGAGCAATGCAGAGACTTCAAACCACTCAAAGAAGTATGGAGAGATGCATGTTGGGAGTAACAAGAAGAGATCGAAAATGCAATGTATGGGTAAGAGAACAAACATGTGTTACTGATCTCATTGAAAAAATTAAAAGACTGAAGTGGAGTTGGTCTGGGCATATTTCTAGAAGAGATGATAATAGATGGACAATTGAAATTTTAAACTGGATTCCAAGAGATTGTAAAAGACCCAGAAAGAGACCACATGTGAGATGGATGGATGAAATAAGAAAGTGTGCAGGGGAGATGTGGAGAAAAGAAGCTAAAGATCGGAAAAGATGGAGTGAACATGATATATATATATATATATATATAAGTTAGAAAAAAGGTGAAGAGACAATTGATTTAAAAGGTGGACATGTACTCTATTATAAAGGCACAAATATTGGAAATACAAGTGGAGTAGGATTCATTGTAAATAAAAAATGGAAAAAGAACATTATGGAGATTGATAGTGTATCAGACAGAGTGGCAAGATTACTTATGCAAAGTAATAGCAGATACCAAATACAGATAATTCAGGTTTATGCCTCAACAAGTTCTCATAGTGATGAAGTAATAGAAGATTTTTATATGGATGTACAAAAGGTGTTTGATCAGAGGAAACAACATTTTAAAATTGCTATGGGAGACTTTAATGCTAGAATTGGTAAACAAATAAAAGATGAAAGTGCTGTAGGTAATTTTGGTTATGGTAATAAAAATGAGAGAGGACATAGACTTGTGGAGTTTGCAGAAAAAGAAAAACTTTATATTATGAATTTATTTTTAGGAAAAATGTTAAAAGGAAATGGACATGGAAGCATCCAAATGAAGGTACAGCAGAATTGGATTATATTTTGACTAACAAAAAATACGTATTTCAAGATTGTAATGTTCTTAATAAATTTAACACAGAAAGTGATCATCGACTAGTAAGATGTAAGATATGTGTTAATGCAAAGTTAGAGAGAAAAAAATATTAAGAAAAACAATATTTACAGTTGATATTCCTAATCTTCAGAAACATTCTAATGAATTTAAATTAGAACTTACACATTGGTTTCAAGTATTAGTAGCTTTTGAACAAGATTCAGATTTGAATGAAATTAATATGAAAATAACTGATACACTTTTAGAAACGGCAACAAAGATAGCTGGTAGAAAAAAGCAATTGACCAATAAATTTTTTACTGAGACTAGAAAATTTGTGAAGAAAAGAAGGAATATGAAGATATACAAAAATGATGCATTAAAAAGGATCGAATATCTCAAATTTTGTAAAATGGCATGGAAAAGAGTTAAAAACGATATAAGAAAGTATAACTGTGAACTAGCAAGGAAAGCTGTAGAAGAAAATAAAAGTCTTAAGAATGTAAAACAACATTTTGGTATTGGTAGGAAATTTATATCTGGGCGCCAGGTAATGATGGAATTACAATTGATATATTAAAAGAAGCAGGTGAAGAAATAGAATTTTTTTTAGCAAAGTTATATACCAAATGTCTAAATGATAAATACGTATCAGATGATTGGAGGAATGCAGTATTAATATTAATATTTAAAAAAGATGATAAAGAAAATATTAGAAATTACAGACCTATCAGCCTTTTATCAGTTTTATATAAAATTTTTACCAAGATAATTACAACTTGTCTACAGAGAACATTGGATTTCCACCAACCAAGAGAACAAGCTGGATTTAAAAGTGGTTTTAGTACAGTAGATCATATCCAGGTATTGAGAGAAGTTATGGAAAGGACAAATGAATATGAGTTGCCATTACGTTTTGGATTTGTAGATTATAAAAAGGCATTTGATTCTATAAACATTTCTTCAGTGATTAAAGCATTGGTTCATCAATGTATAGATCCAGGATATTGTCATATTTTAAAGAATATTTATAAAAATGCAACAGGAACAATTAGATTACATAATAATACTGGGAAAGGAACAATTAGATTACATAATAATACTGGGAAAGTCAACATTGAGAAGGGTGTAAGACAGTGTGACTCGATATCTCCAAAACGTTTTACAGCAGTGCTGCAAGAAGTATTTTGTGGATTAAAATGGAAAGCTAAAGGAGTGAAAATAAATGGAGATTATTTAAGTCATTTAGATTTTGCAGATGATGTAATTGTTTTTGCAAATGAAAGTAGGAAAGTAGAACTAAAGATAAATGTTAAAAAGACTAAACTAATGTTTAATGGATTTTCTCAAAATGTGAAAATAAAGATTGATTATGATGAGTTAGAAGAAGTTAACAGTTACAGATATCTTGGTCAGATTATTAATACAGATGGACACATAATGGATAAAATTAATCATAGAATTAAACTTGGTTGGAGTGCTTTTGGTAGAAATAACTTGATAGTAAAAGGAAATATGCCTATGTGTTTGAAAAGGAAGCTTTTTAATAAATGTGTTTTACCAGTTCTTACTTATAGATCTGAGATGTGGAAACTTAATAGAAAAGCAATATAGAGACTTCAGACTACTCAACAAAGTATGGAGAGATGCATGTTGGGAGTAGCAAGAAGGGATCGAAATTGCAATATATGGGTAAGAGAACAAACAGGTGTTACTGACCCCATTGAAAAAATTAAAAGATTGAAATGGAGTTAGCTGGACATATTGCTAGAACAGATGATAATAGATGGACAATTGAAAGCTTAAACTCGATTCCAAGAGATTTTAAAAGATCCAGAAAGTGACCACATGTTAGATGGATGGATGAAATAAGAAAGTGTGCAGGGGTGATGTGGAGAAGTGAAGCTAAAGATCGGAGAAGATGGATTGAACTTGGAGAGACCTTCATCCTGCAGTGGACTGATAATGGTTGATGATATATATATATATATATATATATATATATATCAATATATATATCATATATATATATATATATATATATATATGACCAGAGATTGCTAAGAGAAGCTATAGAGATTTTTAAAAGGCCCAAAAGCATAAATGAAAGGTGTGAATTAAAGAAGATTAACACCATTTGGAAGAAGCTGTTGGAAGAGAAAATTAATTTTAAAACTTCTCAACCAATAGAATTTAAATATGAGGAGAAAGAAAACGATAAAAACGGTTTTAAATCTCACTGCATGCATTCTTATGATTTGAGAAAGAGGATGCTCTGAGGAAGGTACTTGATATTGTACTGAAACGTCAGCATTTAGCTTTTTCACTACACGGAATATCCCGCAAATAGTAATAATAATACGACATCTTCTTTTATCCGTGAAAATATTAGAATTAACATATATATATATATGGAATCTTATAATGTTATAATTAAATTATAAGATTCTGTATATTGCTTTGAAGAAATTCAGACATCGATATATATATATATGTTGATACACGCACACACACACACACACATATATATATATATATATATAGTAACTGTATAGAAAGGGACTTTGCTATTTATATGCCAAATTGTAACAGTAAAAATATAAAGAAAAAGCTAGCACTTGTATATAATGTTGCATGAGCTGGATAAATCAAAATATTAATAATAAAAGGAATAAATCAATACTATTATTTCTAAGTTATAATTCTAACTTCAAAGTTATTATTAGAAATATACTAATGAGGCTCAAAATTACTTGTTAAATATAATTAAGAAACAAAGGGGACATTTTATTGAATCTGGGTTATATTTGAAAAATATATAAATAATTTATTTTGATATCTTAATTTTCTAACATTCAGTAAAGTGTCTGTTTATTAAAGTTTAAAGAAGTAATCAAAATCGTGTTTCAGTATTCTCAGGGTAAAAGTGATAGATTGATAAAATCAAGCATTATGCTATAACCCACAAGCATAGATAAATGATGTAGTCTTAAAAAAACGACGCCAATCTTTTAAATAAAATAATTAGTTCATTCTTTATTTATAAATATATGTGAAACTGACAATAACACAAAATATTAACATTAACAGCCATTTCATCACTCAGAGTTTTTAAGCAATTTATGAACACTATTTATTGAATAACATACACTATTCATATGTTTGTAAAGGATGTATTTTATACGTTATAGATACAGATTATTTCAGATATATTATTAAACAATACATGATAATAATAATTTAACCTAATAATGACAAAATAATTTAAAATTCAGGAGTCCACTCTTTGATAAATAAAGTTGCATCTTCAACTCAACAAAAATCTTCTTCAGATTAAGATGTGTTTCTTTAAATTATATATTTAAAAAACAAAAACAAAACTAAATATAAACTATGCCTGAAGGTTAATTCAGCAAGACATTAAAAAAAAATACGACAAGAGCATCACTATATATTTATATAACGTTTAACTTCATGACATATAATACGGATCCAGTAACTATGACTACAACAACTCTAAGAAATATCCCTTCATATTAGACATTAGAAAACGACTCTTTACGTCTCTTGGATTACACGTACATATTGTTTTTTCTGAAATAAGAAATACATAAATATTATAAAAGCAAGTTGTCCTTTTGAATGTATTTCTTGATCTGAAAAATTATTATATGGCATACTTAACTGAAAAATACGTACTTGAATAATAATGAAAGAATTTAATAACTTAAATAATCTTTATCCAGATATATTCAATTATTGATTTAATTCAATACGTCTATGTTATATAACAAGTACATGTGTGTGTGTTATAAATCATATGATGTAATCATAAAAAAATTAATACCTGTGATTTTAGCTTACAGTTTTTTCATGGACAAACGCTAAAAAAACAACAACAAAAAAAACAGCCAAAAATTATATATATACATGTTAGTTTAAATACCAATTATAACCATTCTTTGCTTCAGTCTTCAAGTCTGGAGAACCGTGGTTACGACAGTTAACAATATTCTTAATGGCAGGATGCCTAGATCTGGAATCATTTTATTTACCCTTGAAATATTTACTTTTGTGAAATGGTAGACAGGATGGACCGGTAGAATTCATCAGAAGGTTTGGAAATTCCTTTTTGTGTTGTGATTCTTTTCTTCAGAGATGCTATTCTTCTTTCACATATACATCTTTACGTTACTAATCTCCAACTGATGTACTTTGGTAGATAACAACAATAGGAGTGAAAATCCAAATAGCTAATTTGTTTACTCAAACATCTTCATAGTATATGAACCACAAATGAACTTTCTTTCTTTTAAGTAAGCAAAATTAACATTTTTTTTTGTTAAACTAGTTACAAGTAAATCTAGAGTGATAGTAGTAATAATAACAATGTCCACGACCCCTCCATGCATTTCTTCTATTGCTAAGCAATTTCTATAATATTTTTAAAACATTCAATTTCATGAGTCACTTATTGACAAACTTTAATTATTAGCTATTAGATCTATACACATATTGAATGATAATCAACTTCTTTTCGAACCTCTTAGCATTCAATTAATGACATTAAATATTATATATATAATACAGATAATTTTTTAAAAAAAAATTAAATGTATATATATAAAAAATATAAATTGCAAATCCGTTTTCAAATTATTTTTTTTTATAGTAAATCTACATACACACACCTTTAATTTATTTTGTTACTGACAATGTTTACAATATATATTTAATATCATTCATTTATTTCTTCTTTTTTATTATTAAAATCGATTCTCAATAACTTAATTAAAATATCGACTATAAATGTGTAATAAAATATTATAATAATAATAATAAAAATTGAAAACAAAATAAAAAAAATGTATTCCAGCATGTATCAATTATTTATACATTTAAATAGATTTATGCATGAATGATTATGAGACCTTTATTTTTTAAAAATAAATATGATAATTCAAAAATCTTGAAATAATTACTAAACTTTTTTCTTTTATTTCATTTCCTATTCTTGTTTTTTTTTTTACTATACTATAACTGACTTAAGGATTGAGCTGCTTAATCCTTGTAATATATATATATAACGATTTTAAATCTCACATGCATTCTTATGATTTGAGAAAGAGGACGCTCTGAGAAAGGTACTTGATATTGTACTGAAACGTCAGCACTTAGCTTTTTCACTACACGGAATATCCCATATTCCCGCAAATAGTAATAATAATATGATATATATATATAATGTAATAATATATAATTCGATGTCTATTTCTTCAAATCAATATACATAATCTTATTATTAAATATTTTTAAATACAGTAATTAGATATATGTAAAGTATAACTTTAAAAAATTTATCCACTTGGAGCACTTTCGACTATCCTCGTAGTCTTCGTCAACTAACACACACACACACACACACATATATATATATAATATATATAATGATCATTAAAGTTTATGTTAGATAGCATAGTAAAAAGCTGCCATTGTATAAGTTGAGGAGTTTGGAAATTTGTTATTACAATAACATTATTATTAAATTTAATAAAGCTATGAGTTCATCTACATTTTGGTCAGATATTTAATGATTATTTTTTAATTTTTATGGCTGTCTTGCAAAAAAATGCATATGCTAAATATGTTTATCATTTTCTAATGTAAAAATATATTAAAAAGTAACTTTGCAAAACACTCTTTGTAAAAGTTCAAGCAGAATCTTAGATTTATTACATATTTATTGGGTGGAAAGTGAAAGAAATAAAATATTTTTTAAAATTTCTTTAAAATATCTTATTGAAATCTCAAAAATTATACATTTTTCATAAGACATGTAATCATACAAAATTTGTACTGTTCAAGTTAGTATGAATAGGTAAATATAATACAATAAGATTCAAAAGCACTGAGTTAGCTTTTGGCAGGTTGCTGCCTGAATCATAGTGCTAAAACTAAGTATATCATTAAAAATATGTATATATAGTGGCAAAGATCAATATGCAAATAAAGCAGAGTATGTAAATTAGATGTTCCATTTTTTTTGACAATGGGGTGCAGAAATCTTTTCTATTAATGTAATGAAAATTCCCAACAATAGCCCACACTTCATTATATATATATATCATCTCTCTCTGCACATAGTTTTAATATTAGAGGGGGAAAATGTAGGATCTGTAGCCTTCTCATGATCAAATAAAAATTGATTTACATATATGATTTAACTTTGCTTTATTATATAAATATGTATACTGAGTGACTCTCAATCTGTTAGCACAAGATTTACCACAATACATTGAGTTACAAGCCAGAGTAGAACATGAAATTTTATAAACAATCTGGAGGACATATTCAAATGAAATTCTGTCCTTAGGGTTATTTAAAAAGTTATTGAGAGAAGGGAGTGACCTGAATTTTACACTGAAAGTATTTACACAGATATTTTGAGAGCTCACGACCATGTGAGGGATGTACAATAGATTTATCTATGATTTAGCTGAATTAAAATTGTCAGCTACCATGTTGATGTTATAAAATTCTTTTAGCTGTTTCTATTAGCTTATTAGAGCTATATCCAATATTTGGTAAATCCATAATATATGAATCAATGTTAATTTTTCTATCAGCCTCATATTTATATAACATGTTTCTATTTAAAAAACTTTTCATACCTGCCGATTTATGTTCTAATGAAACATTGGACTCAGGGTGGATGACACCTCTCACTTGGATTGGTTTCAATTGTGAAAGAACAATGCTATTAACAATGCCATTCGGTGGAAATCCCATGGGCCATCCTCTCATCATGTTATATAATTTTTCATTGGCAGTAGCTACAATAGCATTATTTAACTCAATTAAGAACTTCAATTATAAATTATTTTTTATACCATGTCTCACAAGTCCAAATTAATGATATATGTCTAAAACTGAATAAAGCATCATATTTATGTGAACTGTTGAAAATGAAGATAATGACCAAGAAATAAATTTTCTAGACATACACATCCAATAAAACAGGTGTAAAATTTGAAAGCAATCAAAGTGAAAAGTGTCATTTATCTCAAGACCAATGCTGCATTAGAATATAAATTGGAAGGCCTGAAAGATTTTATACATAGAAACAAGATGTTATGCAAATATAAGGATGATAGAAAAATTAACATTGATTCATATATTATGGATTTAAAAAATATATATAATATCAGAATTTTGTTTGAACATGCCTTACAGATTGTATATGCAATTTTATACCCCACTCCAGCTTGTAACTCAGTGTATTATGGGGAATCTCACACTAATAGATTGAGAGTCACCCAGTATATATATTTATATAATAAAGCAAAGTCAAATCATGAATATAAATTGATCTTTTTGACCATGAGCAGGGTCAGGACATATATTTTCCCTCTCTAATGTTAAAATACTGTAAGTGCAGATAACAAAGCATGGACTATTGTTAGAGGTCCTCATTTCATTAATAGAAAAGATTTCTGCATTCCACTGTCAAAAAAATAAACCTTCTTATTTATATACTGTACTTTATTTGCAAATTGATCTCACCATTATGTATACTTATTTTTAATGATGCAGATAATTTTAGCACTATGATTCTGACAGCAAGCTGAAGAAAGGTATCTCAGTGCTCTTGAGTCTTATTGTCTTATATTTACCTCTTCATATTAACTAGAACAGTACAAGTTTTGTATGAAAATGTCATATTACAAATTCAACAAAAAACAAACATATTTTAATCTAAATTTATCTTCAAAACAATTACAAAAATTTGGAAGTATGTCAAACAATCTTATTTAATCCAAAACCAGTCTCTACCTTATATCCGAGTAGTATAATGAAAAAATACCAACTGTAAATAAAGGTATGAAAGTGCAGATATTTAAAATCTCTAGGTCATCTGAGGAGTGGAAGTTGTTCAAAATATGCATGTGTAATGACAAATAATGTTTACTGGTGAGTAAATGTGATAGAATTCAAAATGAAAGATATTCTCATAAAAATTCCATAATAACATACTTTATAAAGATAAACCAATTGTTATTATACTTATGTTCAATGTTTACAAACTGCCAATTATGTAGCCTATAAATTCCTTCTAATGTTAATTATTAATAAAAATACATCTACCCACTGGATAGACTATGGGCACTTTTATACTTTTAATGATAGCCTATTTTCTTATATCTATTTTTTTATATTTTTCATCATTTCATATGTAGACTTTCTTAATATTCATTATCTTATAATTTTATTCTTTTTGTCTTGAATAAAAAAGGAAAAGAAAAAAATTGATTTACATTTTCTGTTTCATTTTCCATATTCTCTTTTTAAATGTTTTTTTTTTTAAAAAAGATGTTGATATTCTATTTTTAAAATTGTCCAATTTAATTTGTTTAATCCATTTTTTATCCACAGGCTTTGATGTTATACCATATCAAACCTTATCTTTTATTCTGATATTATTTCAAATATTTTTTTTGAAGTAAACTCTTTTTATTAATATAAATTTTAAAGTTTATAAATCTATAAAACATAAAGTAAAATCTTAGATAACCAACCATACGATCACTCCAATGACCGTTTGAAATTATTTATTATAGTATATCAGGTGCCAGAAATTATAACATTTGGTATAGAATACCACTAACAAATTAATGAATGTCTAATAAAATTAGCTATGATCCAAAATCACAAAAATCCTAAACTATTTGGAAACGTTTTATAAGCCCAAATTCAAAACCCAGATCATGGGGTATGGAAAATTGATGTATTTATTACTTTGTCTGAAGGACCTTCATGTAAAATATTCTTGATCATATTTAGTTTAAAGTTTAAAAGATGGATTTTTTTTATTTATTTCTACAGCATAATTGATTACTTGTAAAAATAATTTCAAGTATCAATAATTTTTTTTATTAATGACTAAATAGTTTCATTTACTATGAGCCACTCTGTATACATATGTTTACATTGCAAGTGAAAGGAAAAAGTAAGTGTGTATACATAAAGAAAACCATGGGTGGGTATTTGACCAGTGTTGTGGTTGTCTACAGTATTTTTATAGGATTATACATAGTGAAGCAGGAATGGAGGCTGCAATATTCATTTGCTAATATACATTTGGATATATTTTATACCATTACATTTTATTAACTTTGTGTGTGTGTGTGTGTGCAGATATATATATATATATATATATATATATATATATATATATAATATATATATATATATAAATCCACTAGAATAAAAAAAACTACAAAATTTTAAAAAATGCCTACATATATATATATATTAAAAGCACAGAATTACTTCTCTATAAAACTGCTTTAATATCTCAACCAGCAGACCGGTTTTCATCAGAAAGCAAAATGGCTATTCCCAGAATTTAAGCGTTAAAATATTAGAGCCAGTTACATATCAGATAGCAAAACTAATTCCTATAGGCTAAAAATCTTTGTATAAAATGTATATATATATATTTACAAAACTTTGAATAAGAAATACTAAAAAAATTCTTTCACAAAAAACTTATTTTAAAAAGCTAAAACCATACATACATGATTATTATATATTAAAATATATCAAAAAACAATAAAAATATACTATTATATATGTACACACCAAAAAAACTGTATATATATATTCTACTATATGTATTTTACTATATACATATATATTTTATACATATATATTTTTTATATTTATTCCACTTCGCGCTAGTCCATCTATAAAATAATTATCTAGGAAACAAAAACCTAAATCCCTAGGAAACTAGGTAATTTAAGAATGTGATAGTACCTATATTCATATTCATCCTATGAGGATGTAATGTCTTAAATTTAAAAATAAAAACACTCTCCTTATGTTTTCTTTTTCTCATGGAAGAAAAATTATCTTCCAATATAACCACTCTTAAATCATCAATCATATATTTTAGTTTGGTCTGTAGTTTGTATCAGTTTAAAGGAATTATTGGTGCTATCCATTTGGTTACATGCACTGTCAGTCAATCACACTTCAAATATATTTTAACCTTGAGCAAAATATATTAATTGTAAAAAAATAATAGTTATATACATTTTTTCTTTTAAAGAATAATAATTTTGATTATCTAATATTTACTATTCATGTAAATATGACTGTAATTCTAAAATATGTGCATTTCAAGGTTTTCTGTGGTTCAAACTGTAAAAAGTTTATAAACAATCTGTCAAAGGCAAGATTTCGTAAAAATAATTTTATATGTTATATTTAATACAGAAGTTATATAATTTTAATTCCCATGAATTTTCAATCCAGAATCTTTTATAAATGATTTAAGTCTTTAATGTTTAATATCTTTATACATTATTTGAATTATATATATATATATATATATATATATATCTATCATTGTGATATATATATATATATATATATATATATATCACAATGATGGCATTACAAAACCATTATGTTGTCTTTCTAATATATTATTCTTTAAAATGAATTTTTTCAATTGTTATAATATCTTGATAAGATTCATTTTTTGAACGAAAATCGATTAGATATTAATAAATTTATTATTTATATATTTTAAATATTTAGTTGTCTATAAATTGAATATATTTCATTTTAAAGAATAATATATATATATAATTTGCTTTAATGAACTAAATAATTATATTTATTATAAGTGGCTTATTATTTTAGTCCATTTAATGCATTTTTGATACAGAGCACCATACTCATGACTTTTAATTGATGACAGAGTTAATTAAAATTTCTTGGATAATTATAGAAATTGCCATTAATCAAAATGTTTATTTTAACACTGACAAAATTTGTAGCTTTGTATTGAAAATGCATTCAGCTTACAAGAACTATTGTTTTCCTGAAGGTTTGTGATGATGGTGTTCTAATTGTATTTTTATATTGGACTATTTTCACCATCTAATATATGTATTGAATGTCTTTAGAAAAATTCAACTTTATATTAAATGATGGAAATAGTCCAATATAAAAATAATACATTTTGTTTAATTATTTAATTTATTAATGCAGATTGTTATTAGAACATTATTGTTTATATAAGAGAATAAAGTACAATGCTGATAATACATTTTATAAATAACTAAAATAAAATGCAGTAGTACTTTCAGTTAATTTCTTAACCTTCTTCAACTGAAAACAATTTTAATTTAAAACAATGAATTTTACAGTTCTTGAAAAAAAGTCATATAATTTTTGTTCATTGATTCTGCTATTCTTTAGCTAATTGACTCTTCCTAATGTCATTGAAATCCATTAAAACACTATACTGTTATAAAGTAATTATTGTAATAAAAATAATAAAACATAATGGTGATGATATATTTTATAAATAATTAAAGTAAATGACAAAAGAACTGTGAGTTAATTCCTAAAAAGTAACTGAAAGTACTTCTGCAGTTTACTAATTATTATAAAATATATTATTTTATTGCTATAATTATTCTATAATGGACACTTTTTATATTTACATATATATTGTGAGAATAGTTTGATAGCAAGTTTGCTTTTTATTCAATATGCTCTTAAGCCATTTCCGAAGGTACAACAGTAATGTGATGATGTGATGTGATGTGATGTATAATGGCTTCTCCTTAAACGAAGTCAAGAATATCTCAGCAATTATGCCCAGATAAACCTGTTAGCCACTTTATTTTACATTCCCCACTCTAAATTTACCCATAATCTGCTCTATCCCATACAGTAGTGCCGCCAAGTGCAATACTTAGTAATCAATGGATGCAAGAACATTTGTGCATAAAATTCCCATCTAATGCCTACTCTTCAAATATTCTGAGACTAGTTTCTAGCTTGTGGCTTTTATCAGTGAGCAAACCTGGATTTGAAAGCACTGCATGTAGATTTTATGATCCAGTGCAACCCTCCAGCAGCCATCTTTTATCTATTTAGTCATCTATAAAGCTAGGAGCCCATGACATGATGTTTTTATGGTTTATATAATTTCCAAAGGGATTTTTTTTTTGTCAACCATTATTTTAAATAGCTTAAGATTCATTTTTTATGAATTTTTCAAGATTTATTAATTTTCTTTGTGAACTAAGTTTAACATCATGTAAGTAGTTTTATATAGACACTGAGAAATAGTAAAAGTTTTTCTGGATTCCAACTAAAAGTGTGATTGCACTTTTTGCTAAACAAATTTATGATGTTCTCATCCACCCCAAGCATTATGCTCATGTAGCTATTGTCACAATATATATGTCTATTCTATATAATTTTAAGAATTGTGTAAATAAAAATGTCTACAAGATATGCAGAATTAGAAATATATAATGATATTTATGAAATAATTAACTTTGAATTGTCACAGAGAGTATATTAAGCAAGCTTATTAGTCTTAATTGTAAATGATGGTATTTACAGTTACAGTTTATTCCTTTATAAATATTATTATTAATTAATGGTTGTAATGTATAATAAGATAGCTAAGCAAAGGTCAGTTTATCTGTATTATCTTCTTCACATTTTGTTCTTATTTTAGGCAATAATAATACCTATATATTATGTATCACTTTGTGAAATAGAAATTAGTAAGCTATAATAAAAACATTTTAATAATTAATGGAATCCTATATATTATAAGAAAATTTATATTTACAAACACTTCCCTAATCTAAAATTCAATTACATCACATTTATCCACCAGCTTATAAACGCTCTAGATTATTCTCTCTGTTTCACTATAAAGATATTTTGCAATCAACTTTTACTGGTGAAGTGAACAAGGCTTAAAATATGGGACTCCTGCTATAATTGATAGCTCAATCTTATAGTAGAGACAATATAATAAGGAACTGCTCTTTTCTATTATATATTGTGTAAGTTAAAAATAAAGTTACTTACTATTATTAACATTGTTGAATAACTAAAAATGATACTTATAATCAGAAAAAAAAACAGAAGTTACTAAAATATATGATTTTTGACTCTGGATTAGAGCTATATAATTATTCAGGAATGTCGACTTAGATTCAAATCTTTTTTTTGAAATAATTATTCAGGAATGTTGGTTTGGTTGAATTTTCATCTTTTAGCTTGAATAGTAATGGTTATTTCTAAATGTACAACAATTTTTTATCTTTGAATTTAATTCCCATTGATAATAGCAAAATCCACAACTTACCTAAGGATGGGAATTTAATGCACTGGCATATAATAATTTCTGATTATTCAAATTTAGTATAAAGTGTGTAAGGAGTGCAGATTATTTAAAAATAATATCTAAGCTTTACTCTTATATTAAAAGCTTTATTTATAAAAATTGCAAAAGTTTTTCAAATAGAAATATTGGTGAAGTATATATTTTAAGATCTCATTATATGTTTAAAAAAGTTTGAATATTATCTTTAAAAATTTGATTTGTTTAAATGAAAAGATTTGGAAGGAATATAGTAGACAGTTTTACAGCAAACATTAGTGATTGAGAGGTCTGCACAGCTGCCTTACAAGCAGTTGTCTTAGGTTTGCAGGTTCACTTCTTGGCCGATGCTATGATACATGAAAAAAACCCCATAGTAGACAGTTTTAACACATAAATATATTTACATTAAACTATAATTGCTTGTCAGGAAAGCTGTATCACAATATCTGCTTTTTCAGAAATATGAAATAAGTAATACATTTAATATTTAAAGACAAGTTGTCTACTGATTTGTACATTTTTGTAATTATTAATTTTTAAGAAGCATAACAATAAAAAATCTCTATTGTTTGCATTCTACATGTTTAATCATTTCAATGTTATTCTTGTTAACGTAATCGTGAAGCTTAATGAATTAGATGAATTATCCCCTTATATTCTTTGATCAGTGTTACTGAAGATAGATTGTACAACAGAAAAGAGTTTGAGAAGAACAATAGTAGTCCAATAAGTCATTTAAAATGGTTTTTATAATTTCTAAACATGTAATCAAAATTCTTAATTTTTTAAAAAGCTTTGTGAGAATTATGTCGCTGATAATTGTATTTTAAACACATATATTGGTGTATCAAATATCTATATTGGACAGTGACCAATATTTTTATGGTTTTGTTTTTTATAGGTGCACCTCTCATATTTATAATTTCACAAACATTCCCCAGTAGAGACAGTCAGAACACCCTCCTCTAACATGGATACAATTTGCAAACAATCTGCACTCTTCAAGTGAGCTTTATTATCAAACACCTGAATTCTCAAACACATGTTGACAGCTTTATGATCTTATGGATGGTTATGAGATAATAAAATTGAGATAAGGATTTACTGACACAAACTAAAGGTTTAAAAATGAGAAATATCTTTTGAATAAATAAACTACAATGATATTTATATAAAATTATTTTAGTTGCAATTTGCCTGAGTTTATATATGAAAAGAATCATGTGAGTAAACTCTATTAATTCATTATAAAAATAAGGTATAAGGCATGGTATATAATAGCCAAATTCTGAATTATAAATGAATGATATTGTTTTTCAGATTCATATTTAATGTTTAAGATATAAAAGCTTCCAAAGTGTCAATGACCAGTAAATAACTATATCCACTTTGCAGTTTTAATCTAAAAGTTATTTCTCAGTTTATTTAAGTTCATGAATGCCACCTTAAATTCCTATACTTTTTATGATATTTCATATTAATTTTATTATTCACTTATATGAACATTATCAGAGATCCAATTAGGATTTGTCTTTTTAGTAAACTCAAGAACAGATATCCATATCCACAATAATAATATTGAGACAATTTTAAACTTCAATAATATTGTCAAATTAAAAGTATAATTTGACAACAAAAATGTAATATGATTAATAATTGCTTCTAAAAAATAAACATCCACTTTTCTTCCATTATGCTTGAATCAATTTTAAATTCATTAGTTATTAACTGAAGTGTATAAAGTTTGTTCTAAGCATGTTATCATTATTGAATCAACAGAGAAGATGTTGTATATTTTACATACCCATACATGCTTGTATTTAAATCTGGAGCTAATCTACGGGCTTAATTTAAAGGATGAAACTATAGTTGCACAACCACAAACTAACTAAGGTGAATGAATTAATATCATAACCTACGAAGAAGGAGGGAGTACTTTATCTAAATTATTGTTAAATAATTATTCACAATTTTATTGTCTAAAGATTACTTCATTATTTGTTAATGTTTTCAGCCATAAATAGATTGAATTGCACACTCAACACATTTGCAAATAATAAAAGAGAAAAATTTTTATTGTTCAAAAAATTGTTTTGTTGCAATTAATTTTTTATTACCATTTTAAATAATTTTTTATATCTTAACTTTCATTTATGTTTTAATATTCAACATTCTATTTATTTATAAGGGAAAATAAAATATTTGCTCCTGATGTATTTTTTATTTGTTCACTGTTATATTTTTTATATTAATTCTAAATTAAATTTTTTATTCACTTCTGGAATAATGCACACTTTTTCTATATGAATAATCTTTTCTATCAACTGGAAAATTCCCATTTGTTGTTCTGTACACAATATTTATTAATTTACAGCTTTTTTGTGGTGTTTACTTAGATGTGAATAAAACAGAAATAGTACATTTCAGCATTATTAAAAATAATTCATATATATATATCATATTTTATTACAGATATTGGAAAAAAGTGAATGAGCCATAAGATGTATTTTAAATCAATATCTTAAGTTTGTCTAGGTTATCTAATAAAGGCCATTTATCAATGTTAAATATTTACTTCATATAAACATAATTTCTGACCAATCAAACATCAGATAATCTAGCTTAAACTAAGCTTTTTGAGAAACAAATTTATTTATTTATATTATTCTAACTCTGCTACATATTGTAAGATTGAGTAATTAGAAGTATATTAGCTAATAATACAAATTACATCCTTCTCCATTGTTATCCTTTCCAGATTTTGATTAGTTTCTGGATATGGACATTATTAATTGGACTTTAGAAACCTGGATCCAATGCTCCAAAATTTTTTGGATCTGAAAAATGTAGGAGCCCTAAAGCTAGATACAAAACTCTTAATTGACAAAAGAATTAAGCCAAAAACTAGTCTAGAGATGAGAATAAAAAAACAAAAGGTAAGTATTAAATAATTACTAAGATATAACATTTATTTATTACTCAATGTTGTAAGTAGATGAATTTCATTTCTGAAAATAATTGCTGACCCAGCAAAAGATGATTGGTAATTATTAGCACATTTATTCAAAGATGGCAATTACCAAAGACTATATACATGAAATGAAATGCTTATGAATAAATTGATGTAATGTATTATAACTTAAATTATAGAGCAAAGATCATAACGTAAATAAAGGTAGAAAAGATTCCTTATTCAAATATAAATTATAAAGGTAGAAATGATTCAAATATAAATATTACCATATCTGAGTAGTCTATAAACTATTGAACAAATATATTAAAACATCATTGGATTGAATGAAACATACACCTAGATAGTAGCTATAATAGTAAATAAATATTAAGATGATGAGTAGGAATTGAATGAAACATATTTCTATAATTAGAAATTAAAGATATCATAATATCACTAATTAGAGACAATAATGCCTGGAGACCAGTCATTTAAGGTGTCTGGCCTATTTCAAATCTTGGTTAGGCAGGTATTGTATCATCAATAAACAAGTAGATCAAACTATAAGCAATTATTATTCAGAACAAACTTTTATAACTCAGGTATATAAAAATCAAGTGAGTGAGTACACTGGTAACTCAATCAAATATCTCTCAATATATCCAACTGTAGATTTTACTCACTCTTATCTCTTGGTTGGATCTCAAGTGCATATCTACATGAACAACAAGTGAATATGGTCTACCAGGGCACCACTAGGTTAGCTGAACCTAGACAAAGTTATATTTATAACTTTTTCACATGTACCAGGTGTGAATCCCTTTTGGTACTTTATTTCTAATAAAAATGGAAGATTTTGCTTTTAGACCGATATCACTGTATGCAATAATACTTAGATAGCATAAAACATCTTTAAACTAAAGTGGAGTATATAAATTCATTAGATAGAAATCATTTCTTAGATCTCAACATAATAAATGCGCTTCAACATTTTTCTTTACAAGTTTTACTAGCTCAGATTATTATTATTAATTTAGGATGGCAATTCACACATCCTTGCATGAAATAGATGATGGAATGGTGGTTATTACAAATAATAATAAGAAATCAATATTTATTCATGGCCTTTAAACATTTAAACAGCTCATTAATTAAAACATGATGATGACAATGATGATAATGATAACGATAATGGTTAACCACAGCTTTAGGACTAAGCCTAATCATAAACCTAATTTTTATAAAGAAATTCATAATTATTGCTTAATTTTAGTATATCTAAATGGAACTTAAATAGCTAATATTCACCTTGATGATGAATGATCACACTTAATAAAGACTACTCTTAATGAAATATATATGCCTCATTTAATACAATAAACTAATATTTATTACTGCATTTCTAACATATACATAAAAATTTCTATATCTACCTGAAAATTGATATTAACAATAATAACAATAATCATAATCGACTGTTTTAAAATCATAACATTAATTTTAAATTCTTCCCCCTTTCTCATAAATGTATTTTAAATTGGATGTCACATTGACCATGACTTTCACTCCACAAGAAAATGTCTCAAAAAAAATAAACACTTTTTTTTTCTCTCTTTTCTGTTTCACACACATACCTTTATAAATCTAACATGTAAAGTAGAATGACAAAAATAAATGTTAGTAAAATTGGAAAGAGCAAGTTTTAGAAACAAGTTTTAAATTATTTTTCTCCCCCTCTCTTCTACCCTCTGAAATGCTATACTTTAACTTAAAACACAATACTCTAATATTCCTAATATTGCCTATTGTTTTACATTCACACACAATTATATATATGCAACAAGTATTATATTATTATGTATGTGCGTGTTTTATCCCCATAATAACAAAAATATTATTTAAAACAAAATAATAATAATAAAAAAAATGTTACATATTAATAACATTTCATACTTTAAGTTAATAGACAATCATAATTTTAGTACATATGAAATCATTAATGACGCCTATGTTTATCGTTATTAAGAAATTCTGGGTTTCAATTGATCTTGGTTGTTTTAAAAGTTCTTTAAACAAAAATATACCACTCTGTTGCTAAAATTTTACTAAGTCTCTGATATCATAAAGAAAATATATAAAAAAAAAAATTATACTACCAGTTTCTATTCTTTGTAGTGACTTCCAATGAGTCAAATTTATCTTGTTTAATGTCTATATTTTTGCATTTACCATTTCCGTTTTTCTTTGGGAACAATCTCTTTCTTGAGGTGTATAATTATTTGATGATTATGATTCCATTGAGATTATTTGCCTTAGTGGACAATTTGGAAATCATTATATTAACTTTTCTTTTTATGTCAAGCATGATTCTTTTAGTGGATGAAGTACAGCAATTGTTTTCACGTTTATAAATTTTCTTGGGTTTAAACTCAGTTACTGGAACAATTAAGTGGACTTGATGATTTAATATTTATCAGTAGATTGCTCTTTTCCTGATCGCCTTTCAATGCAGGTGAATGTTTTCTTCTTTCTATTTAAAAACATCTTATTTCTCTCAGTCAGTTGAAAGGTGTAGAATATTATTTTCAGAAAAGACATCTTTTCTTTCCTATATGATGCGCTGGCCAGATGGTCTGGTCAACAGACGAGACATATATTAATTTCCTTACCATGCCATTCTTATATCTTCAATCTTCAAAATAATCTTAATAATAATAAAAAAGATTTTTGATTGAGATTTTTGTAGAGTTAAAAATGCTTGTCCTTTTAGTTTCAATATTTTTAAAAGTCTCTATAATCTCTCAACTGATTTTCCAGACTGCTTTTATATCGGATTTTTTTCTATTTTTGACCACCTCTACTTATTTTCAACCAAATCCTTTAGTTGGATAGTACTAAAAATCTCACTTTCTTGATTTTTAGATAAACTTTTGTTTTGATGGAAAAAGAGTCTTAATCCTTTTTTACACCTATGTAACATCTCAAATTTGAGCTTCTTTCTTTTGATCTTAAGATGAGACATTTTTTTAAATTAGACTTCTCACATCATCTCTAAGTTTTTCAACAGAAAAAGAACCCTTATAATACAAAATTGTTGAGTAAAAAAAAATAATATAACAGATTTTCCTCTTTTTCTTTTAATATTTAATAAATAAAAATGTAGCTTATGTATGCAATGTACACACACACTCATTCAAATTATTTATAAACTGACATTAAAATAATCTAATTGCTAGCTTAGTAATTATAACTTTAATATTTAAAATCAAATCCCTAGCTTTTAATTCCAACTTACAGTTATAGAAAAGCAAAAATAGAAGTACAGAATAAGATATTAAAATTTAGCAAGTGTAGGTTAGTTTTAAAGAAAGTTAATATGTGTAATTTAAAAGTGACTAACTAAGTAGCTTTTATAACACACACTGCCTATACATATGCGTTATAACTTTATTTTTTAACAAAAAAAAAATAAATATGGAATAATTAACTGTGTGTACTACTTTTTTTGAGTTTTTTTATCAACACACAAACAAATAAAGAATATAACTATTGTCCTCCTCTTTTTCTGTCTTAAGCTTTTAGAACTGGATCTTGTAGGGTTTAAACTTGGATGCCCTACAGCTTCCTTTTATATAACAATGTGATGATGATTTTTTTTGTTTTTACATTTTCTTTTATGCACATTACTACAAATTTAGCTACTGACTAAATTGTAATGGCACAACACCCCCCCCCTTCGAATAAAATCATCAGCACCTTTGTTTTAACTATATCTAATAAGAAAATCCTACTTAATAAAATAACACTAATAATAATAACTATAATAATATAAAAAAAATTTCTAACTACTGGTAAATATCATACTTTTCATTAGAAAACTTAAATGGGATTTATTTGGAGATCTTTGCCACTCTACTCTGCTGAAGGATAAGGGATCAAACTCCTAGCATTATAGGTTCCCTTATTCCCACCAAGAGCAGTAATCATAAAAGCATTCTCTCCTATTTTCTTGGTAATTTGGAATGGCCCTTCATACAATGCAGCAACTTTTTAAATTGGTTTCTTTGGGGTTGCTAACATAGTAGATTATTATATCAGGACCACTCTAGTTCAGCTCTTGAGTTTTACTCTGGGCTTTTCCCTTTTGTAAATCACATTGCGGTCTGCATAAAACTGCACATGTACATTCAGTCCATTTTTAATATTTCCATTTTTTCATCTTGACTGGATATTTATAAAACATATCCGGAGGGTTTATTTTATATAACCTCCTATTACAGACTCCATTTAGAAATATGGACTCTTGGTACCACACACAGTATGCCTTGAAGTTTTTCAGAGAGATTGACTCTCTGTACCATACATACTTTATTTTAAAACTTTCCAGAAAGATTGACTCTCTGTACCATTTATAATTTATTCTTACATATTCCAGAGAGGTCGATTCTCTGTGCCACATATAATTTATTTTTAAACTCTCTAGAAAGGTTGACTCTCTGTACCATACATAAGGCACACCTAAATTTTCTAGAGGCATCGATTCTCTGTACCATATATAATGGACATTTAAACTTTTCAGAGAGATTGATTCTCTATACCAGATATAATTTTCTTTTAACTTTTTCAAAGAGATTGACTCTCTGTACCAGATATAATCTACTTTTAACTCTTTCAGAGCATCTAAATTTTTCAGAGAGATTGATTCTCTGCACAATACACACTGTACATTTAAATTTTTCAGAGATATGGATTGTCTATATCATATATAAAGTATCTCTAATCTATTTCAAATTATAGATTTTTGAAATCACACATGCTGGTTAGTTACTCGATTGAGAACTACAGACTGTTGAAACTTTTGCTCTCTTTCTAAAACATCTGGTTTCATCTCCCCTATTGCCTCTCTTAACTCAATCACCTTATCTGGCGCATGAAGTTTTTCCTCCCACTCTCTTCTCCTTCTTTTTACTTCATAATCTATCCCAATCTGCTCTCTGGCCATCTCCTCATGTACTCTCTTTACTGGGAGATTTGATTTTACCACTTCTATTGGCCTTTCTACTTTTTGGGACCTATCCTCTATCAGTGTACTAGCCGGTTTATTTATTTCTTCATCTAACTTTACATTCCTTTCTTTATTATCAGTTTTCTGACTATCTAGCTTATCTTTCAACACTAGTGAGCCTTGACTACCTTCTATTATACTTTCTGTAGTTTTCTCCATATGAGGTTTTTCGATCTCAGTTTCCCAGACCATGATCATCTGGTTGTTGCTCTCAATAGAGTATCTATTTTTGCTTTGAGATCTTCCCTCAAACTTTCTATACCTTGCTTACTATCTTCTCTTAGACTCTCTATACTTTTCTCCACCTTTTGTTCTAGATTTACCATACCTTTTATACTTTGTTCTAAACCTTTATTATTTTTCTCCATCTTCTGTTCTAAACTTTTATTATTTTTCTCCATCTTCTGTTCTAAACTTTTATTATCTCCTTTTATACTTCTAGGCATCTGCATTATCATGTCAATATCTGATGGTGCCATCTTTTGTATCTGAGTCTGGCCCACTTCTGGCTCTTCATCTACTTCCACACTCGAGGCAGTATCATGGCCACTAACTTTAGAGGCATCTTCCTCTACTTTCTCTCTTCCTATTGCTTCTTTAAAGAAAACCTCCCCATCCCCTTCTTTAGCATAAAAACTATCACTGATCCCTGGGATTGGAACACCTTCCTCTTCCATAACCTCCTCAGTAGTATTATTTAGTTCACTCATCTTTTAAAATCATATATATCCCATCTGTGCTTCCATGACCACCAAAAACCCACACATCCTTTCCTTGTCTGACACCTATCTTTGACTAACTGACTGATTTGCTTTTCACCTTATCATGCATTACAAATACAAAAAATTATTTAATATCCTTATTTGATGAATCACTCAACAATAATCTATATATTGCATGTCTGTCTGTAATAGCCCAAATTATATATCCATCTATTCCCCTAGAGATCTGACAGATATTGACAGTCCACAGAATGACTAGCAGTTCACAATCCTGAGATAAATAAAAAATTCAGTCACAGCACTATAATCACACAATGCATCTCGAGTACTCAGAAGATCATCCCAATTCGATCACCTTTAGCTACCACAATCCTTGATTGAATGATGCAAACTCTGTTGCAATAAAAAAAGTATAAAGTCTTAGGGGCTAAAATAGATAAACTATGCCTTGCTCTCTCTCTTGGAGCCTTTATGTGGCAAGTATCAAGGAATGCCCTGCTTATTTATAGACTACAGAAAACTAAGCCTTGCTCTCTCTCTTGGAGACTTATAGGCTGTTATCATGGCAGGACTACTGTTAACTGCTTCATGATAAAATAAGAATAACATAAACTGGATAGGAAAATTGTGCCATTCTCTCTCTCTTGAAGACTTATAGGCTGATACCAGGGCAGATCTGTTAACTGCTACATGATATAAAAACAATAATCATAAATTGGGTTGGAGCAGTGAATGGGTTTGATCATTCATGGGTTACATGAATACATAGCATTCTTAAGGCAATGACAAAAACTCTCCACTCATCATCAAAACTGCAATCTAACCAACCAAACTCCAATGATCAAATATCCAATCCAACCTCCAAAATCATAGACTTTTTACAAAATGAACTCCCAAACACACATGAGACTACTATCCCATAATTCATCATTATTACTCTGCTTATCCTATCTGGCAATAAATCATTCCAATATTTAAGAATTATTTCACCACTGTCTTAAGTTGTGATATACTATTCATTTTCAAAATTGAAAGAAAAAACAAAACTAAGCTGTTTTATGGCTGTACCCATTTTATCATCATCAATGAAAATTAAATCATATTAAACATCATCACACACAAATTTAAAACAAGACTATATGGCTAAGACAATTTTGTAAGACAAAAAAAAAATTTACTGAAAATTTTACTAAAAAAAATTTCTCTCTTTTTTAAGCACACATCTCTCATCATTCTGTAGACTCCTTTTTATCTCAGGTATATGGCAAAATATCAAGCCCCAGTTGGGCATCCATTGTAACTAAATAAATTAAGAGATCATTGATCCATTGTAAATAAATTATAGATGATCAAAAGAATATTATAACTTAATAAACGAAAAAATAATTGTAACTTAAATTATTTGGATTAAAACTTAAATAAAGTTGGATCAATGGAATTAAATAAAATATTATCATTTTATATTTTTACCTGAGTCCAAAAGCATTGTAGACAAAAACATATGAAAACATCAAGATGCCTATCTCCAACATATTGCCATTGTAACTTAATTAAGTAGTGTATGTTGTATAAGATCATAATATTTAAAATATCATTGGATTAAATGAAACATACACCTGGATAGTAGCTATAATAGTAAATAAATATTAAGATGATGAGTAGGAATTGAATGAAACATATTTCTATAATTAGAAATTAAAGATATCATAATATCACTAATTAGAGACAATAATGCCTGGAGACCAGTCATTTAAGATGTCTGGCCTATTTGAAATCCTGGTTAGGCAGGTATTGTATCATCAATAAACAAGTAGATCAAACTATAAGCAATTATTATTCAGAACAAACTTTTATAACTCAGGTATATAAAAATCAAGTGAGTGAGTACACTGGTAACTCAATCAAATATCTCTCAATATATCCAACTGTAGATTTTACTCACTCTTATCTCTTGGTTGGATCTCAAGTGCATATCTACATGAACAACAAGTGAATATGGTCTACCAGGGCACCACTAGGTTAGCTGAACCTAGACAAAGTTATATTTATAACTTTTTTACATGTACCAGGTTTGAATCCCTTTTTGTACTTTATTTCTAATAAAAATGGAGGATTTTGCTTTTAGACCGATATCACTGTATGCAATAATACTTAGATAGCATAAAACATCTTTAAATAAAGTGCAGTATATAAATTCATTAGACAGAAATCATTTCTTAGATCTCAACATAATAAATGCGTTTCAACATTTTTCTTTACAAGTTTTACTAGCTCAGATTATTATTATTAATTTAGGATAGCAATTCACACATCCTTGCATGAAATAGATGATGGAATGGTGGTTATTACAAATAATAATAAGAAATCAATATTTATTCATGGCCTTTAAACATTTAAACAGCTCATTAATTAAAATGTGATGATGATGATAATGATAATGATAATGGTTAACCACAGCTTTAGGACTAAGCCTAATCATAAACCTAATTTTTATGAAGAAATTCATAATTATTGCTTAATTTTAGTATATCTAAATGGAACTTAAATAGCTAATATTCACCTTGATGATGAATGATCACACTTAATAAAGACTACTCTTAATGAAATATATATGCCTCGTTTAATACAATAAACTAATATTTATTACTGTATTTCTAACATATACATAAAAATTTCTATATCTACCTGAAAATTGATATTAACAATAACAACAATAATCATAATCGACTGTTTTAAAATCATAACATTAATTTTAAATTCTTCCCCTTTCTCATAAATGTATTTTAAATTGGATGTCACATTAACCATGACTTTCACTCCATGAGAAAATGTCTCAAAAAATATAAACCCTTTTTTTTTCTCTCTTTTCTCTTTCACACACATACCTTTATAAATCTAACATGTAAAGTAGAATGACAAAAATAAATGTTAGTAAAATTGGAAAGAGCAAGTTTTAGAAACAAGTTTTAAATTATTTTTCTCCCCCTCTCTTCTACCCTCTGAAATGCTATACTTTAACTTAAAACACAATACTCTAATATTCCTAATATTGCCTATTGTTTTACATTCACACACAATTATATATATGCAACAAGTATTATATTATTATGTATGCGCATGTTTAATCCCCATAATAACAAAAATATTATTTAAAACAAAATAATAATAATAAAAAAATATGTTACATATTAATAACATTTCATACTTTAAGTTAATAGACAATCATAATTTTAGTACATATAAAATCATTAATGATACCTATGTTTATCGTTATTAAGAAATTTTGGGTTTCAATTGATCTTGGTTGTTTTAAAAGTTCTTTAAACAAAAATATACCACTCTGTTGCTAAAATTTTACTAAGTCTCTGATATCATAAAGAAAATATATCTAAAAAAATTTTTATACTACCAGTGTCTATTCTTTGTAGTGACTTCCAATGAGTCAAATTTATCTTGTTTAATGTCTATATTTTTGCATTTACCATTTCCGTTTTTCTTTGGGAATAATCTCTTTCTTGAGGTGTATAATTATTTGATGATGATGATTCCATTGAGGTTACTTGCCTTAGTGGACAATTTGGAAATCATTATATTAACTCTTTTCTTTTCCTGTCAAGCATGATTCTTTTAGTGGATGAAGTACAGCAATTGTTTTCACATTTATAAATTTTCTTGGGTTTAAACTCAGTTACTGGAACAATTAATTGGACTTGATGATTTAATATTTATCAGTAGATTGCTCTTTTCCTGATCACCTTCCAATGCAGGTGAATGTTTTCTTCTTTCTATTTAAAAATATCTTATTTCTCTCAGTCAGTTGAAAGGTGTAGAATATTATTTTTCAGACAAGACATCTTTTCTTTCCTATATGATGCATTGGCTGGATGGTCTGGTCAACAGATGAGACATATATTAATATTCTTACCCTGCCATTCTTATATCTTCAATCCTCAAAAAAAATCTTAATAATAAAAAAACAAGATTTTTGATTGAGATTTTTGTAGAGTTAAAAACGCTTGTCCTTTTAGTTTCAATATTTTTAAAAGTCTCTATAATCTCTCAACTGATTTTCCAGACTGCTTTTATATCGGATTTTTTTCTATTTTTGACCACCTCTACTTATTTTCAACCAAATCCTTTAGCTGGATAGTACTAAAAATCTCACTATCCTGATTTTTAGACAAATTTTTGTTTTGACAGAAAAAGTCTTAATCCTTTTTTACACCTATGTAACATCTCAAATTTGAGCTTCTCTCTTTTGATCTTAAGATGAGACATTTTTTAAAATTAGACTTCTCACATCATCTCTAAGTTTTTCAACAGAAAAAGAACCCTTATAATACAAAATTGTTGAGTAATAAAAAAATAATATAACAGATTTTCCTCTTTTTCTTTCAATATTTAATAAATAAAAATGTAGCTTATGTATGCAATGTACACACACACTCATTCAAATTATTTATAACCTGACATTAAAATAATTTAATTGCTAGCTTAGTAATTATAACCTTAATATTTAAAATCAAATCCCTAGCTTTTAATTCCAACTTACAGTTATAGAAAAGCAAAAATAGAAGTACAGAATAAGATATTAAAATTTAGCAAGTGTAGGTTAGTTTTAAAAAAAGTTACTATGTGTAATTTAAAAGTGACTAACTAAGTAGCTTTTATAACACACACTGCCTATACATATGCATTATAACTTTATTTTTTAACAAAAAAAATTAAATATGGAATAATTAACTGTGTGTACTACTCTTTTTGAGTTTTTTATCAACACACAAACAAATAAAGATTATAACTGTTGTCCCCCTCTCTTTTTGTCTTAAGCTTTTAGAACTGGATCTTGTAGGTTTAAACTTGGATGCCCTACAGCTTCCTTTTTATATAACAATGTGATGATGATTTTTTTTGTCTTTACATTTTCTTTTATGCACATTACTACAAATGTAGCTACTGACTAAATTGTAATGGCACATTATATATTGAGATAAATTATATTATGGCATAGTAAGGTAAATATGTAATCTTGTTAGTGTGTGCATATATTTTTCCTTAATTTTAATAAATCTTTTCATCATTTTGTTTATAGTGAATCCTGTTTCATTTATGTCTCTAATTTCATATTAAATTATGTCCATTTTTCAAATCAATAGACAAAGTTTGCTAATATCCAATTTACTATTAAATTCACAACATTTTTCTTTGTAAGAAAGTGATATGCACTTGTAGTTAAACAAAAATTTATGTTTGAATGGCAGCCTGGATTTCCAATCAGGATATTTTTAGTATCTTCTTCTTTCAAACATCAATCACTGCTTTAATTGGTAAATTTATGATTTTCTGAAAATAAGGGATATAATTTAGCCTTGTATGTCATATCTTTCTATATAAAAGAGGGATCATTCTTACATATACACATAAATTTACCCACTTGTAAAATAACCCAAATGGTATTTCAGACAAGAATTGTAAGACAATGAGAAGAAAAATCATAGCATTCTCTAGTGTTAAACTTAAGATACAAAGTCAATATATTAAGTTCATCACATTGGGTGATATGGTAATGGTGAGCAACATATACATGTTCATTTAGTAAAACTGCTGCAATGATAAAAACATATGATGTGTATGTTAGAAATTTTCTTTGGTTTATTGTGTTAAGTCCTCAAAGAGTAATCAAATGTTTTCTTTCAGTTAATAGTAAATTACTTTCTGATGTAATCCTTATAAAATTTAGTATACCATTTTTAAATATTTAAATAAGCATTAGTCTTAGTCAGTGTACAACATATCTATTATAATCAATATTATATAATATTTATATACTTGTATATTAAGTCACAACTACCTTTCTGTTTAAACCAACCAATAAAAACAATTTGTAGTTTTGACAATAGATTGTTAATATTTTATTGGTTAGTTTATATGAGAACTGTGATGATGTAATTTACATATAATAAGCAGTTAACTGTTGGCCCTTATGATTAATTATACATATACTAAAGAGACAGGTAATATCATCTGTCTTTGGAAGAGTTTATTTATGTTATATCATTGGAAACTTTAGTTACTTCCTTTTTAGTTACACACGCACCCATGCACGCACACACACATATATATATAATGTAACAGGATAAAAAGTTGTACTATAGGTTTGGTCAGCATTTTTTAAATGAAATAAAAAGATGATGATAAAATAACCTTTATTATCACATTAAAGTTAGGTAATCATTTATAACAGATTAGCTATGATAAGGCCATGGTAGAGTGATCCTGTTTAATTATGCCCTGAAAATTGTGGCACCATTTGCAACAGAATAAATATGTGTATATGCTAACCTCTGTTATAGCTCCAATGATTTGGGTGACATTTGTAACAGATTGAAAATGTGCAATGGGAAATAATAACTATAATGTAGCCTGAATAAAATATATAGCTCAGTTATTGGTTGCTCTATATAACAGAATAAAAATGAACCCTGAACTAGTACATCAGCTTTAACTGAATTAAATGTATATATAAAATTAATACTAATTTTATAATTCCCATCCCTAATAGTATCATTCATAATAGCATGGATATAGTAAATTTAAATAAATGAATACCAATCAGTAAATAATTATTCAGCACTTAATATAACCTTTTGTCCAATCACATCTGATTGTTAACCATACCAAAGCAAAACAGTAATGATAATCTTTATTATCGCATCTTAAGTTTGACTAGCATTTTAAATAAATAGGAAACAAATAAAATTATCATTTCAAATCCCCTAAATATAAACCTTACTTAAAATAAGTTAAAATAAAGCAAATAAATCAAATATCATTATCTCAAAACCATAATATATGCTTAAGATAGATTTCAGTTATAATCAAATGAAAATAATGATAAATCATTCAACGACTAAATTATAATATACTTAATGAATCAAACATTTCATGTAATAATACAAACTTATACTAAACTTTGACAATGTTCATATATAAATAAAATAATTCATAAATGATTGAAATAATTGCTTTAATATGTCTTATAAGTTTACAGTATTCATAATATCTAAATAAATAAATGACCTAATAATTAATTTTAAATCCTAATTTAATAAATAAATTATACGAATTCAGTCATGCTATAGTCTTATATTGATTTTACTCTTATTAATTAAGCTAGTTATTATAAAATGAAATACTCAATAATGATGTAATATCAACAAACCTATTAGATAATCTTGAATCTATAATTTCCAATCATACCAGTATATAAAACAATAAATTTCTATTGGGTATTTACTTAAGTACAATTAATCTATCATACATTTATTTTAAATTTTCTGTAACAATATTATTAAAACTGTATATTATAACAAGAAAAATATATAAAAGGAATTATTAACATTTATTAATAATTAAGTCCAAATATTAAAATTTAATATTTAATTGGATTTACAACCCATGTCAACTAATTTTAAATATAATTGAAGCAAATCATTCTGTCTTATAACAGAACAAAATATACTACACACAGCATTATAATTGAATAAGATTAAGATCTTATTGACCAACCATGAACTCAATACAGTACCTATCAAATCAATAATAATTTAGATAAAACATGCAAATATTTGATTATGATTATCATATAAAGTTTATAAACAGTCAAATAATAACTATTTAATTCAGTACAAAAATATAACAGCACTCACCAATTCTGGTATTTGATTTCTGGATTAAGTGTTGTAGTTATTTCAAATAATTTTTACAATATAGTCAGTTTATCTTGTTTCACTTGAATGTTATTAATCAATGCAACCATGTTGCACAATTGGACAATAATCAAACAAATTTACATAATAATATATATTGTGACAGTCAGATGATGTGTGTTGATTTAACCCAGTTCGAATACTAGGCGAAAGTACCTCAAGGCCAACCATACGCGAGATATAAATCAAGAATACATATGACCTCTGCCCATTCGCCTGTTCTCGAGGCCTGATCACAAACAAACAACACCATCTGAGCCATGCATAAATTATTTTTCAACCGGCCACAAAGCTTAGCAACAGCGGTAGAGACATGGACGGGAAATCCTAAGGAGCTAAAAGCTAAATGTGTAAAGTACTTAAAATATGTGTTGGTGTTTGCGTTATGCGTGCCTGGATCATTGAAAAGTAAAAATAAAGCATTTAATATAACTAAGAAACTCAAGTTTTTGATAATTAAATAATGTTTAATTACTGGCTTTAAAATATGAATAAGGCTTTAATGGCCTCCGCTATTCCCCTAAATTACTGCAACAAACTAATTAGACCATCAAAAGCAAACAGGTTAATAGGTTTGCGGTCAAATTCTTTTCTTCCCAATTTTATTAAAAATTTCCAACTCGATCTTCTCGATAAAGTACGATAGGTAATAAAACCTTTCGCAAAGCATTTCTTATGGCTTTGCGCGAAAAACCGGGTTTAAAATTAACTTAGAACGTATATAGCTAAATCAAATATACGTGACAAGCTAATGGCGGACAAAAAAGAGGTGTTATCAAAAGGATCAAGTTGGCACACAAAAGAAACTGACTTGGATTTAATTAACAACATAAATAAAATTGGAAAGTGATTTCAAATGACAAAAAATTAACTATTAAATTTAACCGCAACGAAATACTAAATCTAAGGAAGAATAGCGAAGGTAAAAAGGTTACATATAGCTAGATAATCCCAAAATATATTTACGGTTAATTCATAAAATGTTTACATAGCAAATACATATAATTCAATACAACAATAAGACAATATGAATCAAAAGTAGCATACGAGATAGTTTAATTTAGGAGATACGATACCGTCCTTTTTCCGTGATGTTCCCTACGGCGTCCGTGGCTTGATCCGACCGACGATAGGTATTTGTCCGGACAATGAAAATATGAAGTATGGCTTCCATGAAAAGTTCTCCAGACACGGCATAGAGTTCAGATGGTTATTGATTGGATGTTAAGGCATTTTGGATGGTATTTAGGAACCTCGGCGATAGGCAAAGCTATGATTTGCCTAGCCAAGCATATCCATTTTCCTCAAAATACGGTTGGTTTTAACTTGAGCCGGTTCCAACTTCTCCATTGTTTGAAAATGACAGCTGTATAACTTTTTTTTTTTAAGCACCAGCTAAATGTGAAGCAAAATCTAAAGGATTTCTCCCAAGAGAAATCTGAATGTACTCTCCAGAAAACTTGGAATAAAACAGCAAGAAAAATCTTAATAAATCGCCTTCACAAGCAAAATCAGAATCAACTGACTCATTCAAAAGGAAAAGTCTGAATAATCATCTCTTTTGTTCTCCCTACTATTTATACTTTCTCTGACAGCTACCTTCCATTGTTTGTATGATCTGAGATCTTGATAAGCCTCCCCATGCTCCTTTGTTTCAAAGCAACACTTTCTAAAAATAACTTTAACTTTTTTACTCTAACTTTCTTACTTCAAAGTTTGAATTCTCTTAATTAAAAAGAAAGAAAGAGAAGGCCATCTTTAATTACACTTGAATGGCTCACTAATTAAAACTATACATTCTTTTAGAAAATGTTGGCAGGCTTATCTCAAAATCAAATCATACTAAATATTTTAATAAAATTTGAACAACAATATATTATTATTTTACAATAGAATAAGCATTTTATTTCAGCAGAATTTTGCATTAACTCATATATATACGCTAGATGTATATATATGTATGTTTGACTAATAGGTTAAGCAATTTTTTATCAATAGAATGAAATTTATTTAAAATAAAATATTTAACTGTAATACACATTTAATAAGCATAATTATTTTTAACTCTAATGCAAAACCCTGCTGATATTGAACTATAAACTTAATTCAGGTCTACAATACTAATTAAGTTTATAGGAAGATGTGAAGCATGGATCGGACTTCAGATCCATTGCTTCATTTCCCAATAGTTAGTGAGCAAAAAAAAAATGTTTTAAAAAAAAAAAATGCTGTTGCTTCAGGTCAGAGGTAAGAATTTGTACCAGGTGAGTTCAAGCCTACTCTTTATTCACTGTAATGTTTAATTTGCTACTACTAATAATCTTTCTATATGTTACTATAAAACGGTTTATCCATCATTCATTCTCCTATATTTTAAATCAAGTCCGTGTTGTTTTAGTCTGACATGGTATGTATCTATTTTTAACTTACATATTTTCCGGGGTCCGGTGGTATGCAAGGTTTTAAGTTTCTGGCATTGTATACTCCTTTTATGCCGTTATTATCTTCCAAAAGGAACGCATTTCTCCCGCATTCCTTTTTCAATGTGTATGGCCCTTGATATATTGGGAAAAACTTTTTGAATTCTTTCCGCAATGTATTACTTGGCCTAGGGTCTCTCAGCCATACTTGCTCCCCTTGCCTGAATTGATATTGCTGGTTTCGTTTTTTATTTTTCCGGTGCAGCGCAGCCCGTTTTAATCGTTCATATGCTATCTTTTGATCTTGTAGTTTATCTATCTTCTCCTCTTCCATCGGCATTTTGGTTTTAAATAACTGAGGACATTCTTTCCCATAATGCAGGCGAGTTGGAGTAAATCCTGTCGACTCATTCATTGTGTTGTTAATATACTGTACCACCTTTTCGGTTTTATTTACCCAGTCCCGATGGTTGGTTGGTATATATGTCCTAAAGAGTCGCCCTATTTCTCGCATGACTCTTTCACAAGGGTTAGCCTGTGGATTTCTAATGGAAGTTAGCCTATGATGAATTCCTTGTTTAGCCATCCATGTCTTCCATTCTTTGGAGGTAAATGCTGTGCCATGATCAGATATCACTATCTGGGGTTTTCCAACTTCTGGCAACTGTTTTTCCCGAAGTGCCTTTATTGCTCCTCTAGCGTTTGCTGTCCTTACTGGGTATGCTTTCACGTACTTTGAAAACACATCATACGTGACAAATAGATATTGGAATCGTCGAAACATCGGTAATGGGCCATAATGATCTACAGCTAGCAGCTCATTTGGTTTAGATGCGAGGATCGGTTGTGGCTCTCCTGCATACGATCGATTTGGTGCCTTGCTCCGAGCACAAATCTCACAGGTTTTCAACACACGTAGGATCTGTGAGTACATCCCTGGCCAATAAAATTGACGTTTTATTGCTTCTTCTACTTTCCGAGGACCATAATGTCCCACCGACTGATGGATGTGGGTAATAATTTGGTGTCTCAATTTGTGAGGTATTATGACTTTCCATGGATTGTGAGGGCTTTTGGTATTAATCTGAAGGATCCCATCTGTGATTCTGTATTGATTATAGTGCCTACTGGCTGCCATCTTAGATGTAATAATGTTAATTATTTTCTTATATTGAGCATCCTGGGACTGCCAATACGCTAAATTCTGGAGGTGAGATTCCACTGTTTTTTCTGCTGTGGTTGTCATTATCTTCATTGCCTGGGTTCCTAAATCTGGATTCTGAGCAGCCATGGGCATAGGGTGGCGGCTTAAAATATCAGCCACAATATACTGTGATCCAGGGCAATAAATGACACTATACCGAAACTGTTGAAGAATCAGGCTCCACCTTATCAATCTGTCATTGTTTAAAAAGCTCTTGTTCAAAAATTCCAAACATTTGTGGTCAGTTATGATTACCACTTCTGATCCCAACAAAAACTGTTTCAGTTTCTGGCACGCCCACACTATTGCTAATGTCTCCTGCTCAGTTGTTGTATAATGCTTTTCTGCCCCTCTCAACGTCCGACTAATAAAGTATAACACTTGATGCTCATTTTTATCACCAATTTGAAACAACACAGCACCCAAGCCTTGCCTACTGCTATCTGTTTGAAGGTAAAAGGGGCGAGAAAAATCCGGATGGTATAACATTACTGTTTCCAAGAACTTATCTTTTACTTTAGACATTTCTTGCTCATGCCTCTCTTTCCATTCCCATTTTTTACTAGTCTTCTTTATTAATTCAATTAGCTGTGTGGTGTCATAAGCAAATCTAGGATAGAAGCGGTGATAGAAATTACACAATCCCAGAAATGCTCGAACCTGCTTCTGGTTGGTGGGAGTTGGAAAATTCTTTATAGCTTCTATTTTTGCAGGATGGGGTTTGACACCTTGACTATTTACAACATGGCCCAAAAATTCAATTTCTTCCACTGCAAAAAAACTCTTTTCCATGTTGATGGTTATATTTTCACGTATGCATTCACGAAAGAAGCTTTCCAAATGACGCAAATGCTCATCGATGTCCTTTGAGGCGATCACGATATCGTCCACGTAACACACCATGTGTTCCTGTATTTGAGGAGATAAAACATTCTTCAAACATCTCATGAGGCCTGCTCCACTATTAATTAAACCGAATGGAACCCTCTTGAACACGTGAGTCTGGCCCTTGTAACGAAATGCCGTATACTTTCTATCGCGTTGGTCCAACGGCATTTGCCAATAACTTGCTGTCATATCCATAGTCGAGAATACAGTCTTCCCTGCGAACTGCACAAACGTTTCATGCATTGGTGGTGGCACATCACGTTCAGGAATGGTCACATTATTTAGGCGACGCGCATCTAAACACAAACGCACATTTCCGTTTTTCTTCTTGATTACAATCAATGGGTTATTGTAGGGTGAAGGGGCCCGTTCAATAATATCCCATTCCAGCATCTGCTTTATTTGTTTATCCACTTCCTCTTTGTATTGGAACGGGATAGGATATGTTTTTGTTTGGTGGTACGATTCCTCTCTAAGCCTAATTCGGTGAGTGTACCCTCTAATTTTTCCTGGTACGCCAGAAAATACCGCTGCATATCTTTGTAAAATTTGTTGCAACTGCTGACTATGCTCGTTATTCCTAATCATTGATATGCCCACTTTTTGTTTTATCATTTCCTCATCGATCACTTGTATAACACAACTGCCAATGGGGTGATTATCTTTAGCCACTATTGTAAATGGGACTTGTATGCCTTCTAACATACATTTCCTCATTGGGTAATGTATGATCCCTTGATACTGCTGAAGGAAATCTGACCCTAATACTAAGTCATACAACAAACCCTCCATTACTAAGAAGGCATGATTAAAACATTTACCGCTAATTTTCATCTCCAACCACATTTGGTATCGTTCACTATTCATTTTTCTTCCATTTGCCAGAGTTAACTGGATAGGGCGCATGGGAAACTTTAAGTATTTTGGGTTGCTTTCATATTCTGTGGCTAGTTTTTTTGATATGATAGATACTTGACTGCCAGAGTCAACTAATGCTTGTATTTCATTGTCGTTTATGGTTACTTGAATGACTGGGTTTGAATTTGTGCCTATGTCTTCGTTATCCTTTTGTTGTACAATTGCTGTATGGGATGGCCCAACTTCTCTATTTTTTACTCTTGACAGGTTTGTACTCTTTTGTTTGGCAATAGATTTATTTTGAAATTTTACCTCCTTTTCATTTCTGTCTTCATCAAGATATTCATATTCGATAGCCGTTAGTATACGAATTGTACCTTCAATATCTTGCACTTGACTGCTTATTAATATTTTCCTTATCCAGGGTGGCATGTTGTGCCTAATCATCCTCACTATCTGCATTTCTGGATAATTGAAAGCAGTTAGGGCTTTAATGCGATTTACCTGCCTAACAAAAAACTGAGCATAAGTCTCTTGATGGTTAGCTGGGTATCTTTCATGCATTATGGAATACATCAAACCTTCCTGCCTCTCTGCACTCCAGTACATTGACATTATTGCCTTCTCATATTCCATAAATGTTTGCGGTTGTATAGATAGAGTATTCCACCATTCTCTGGCAGATTCTTTTAAATGATGACTGGAGATCGCCACCTTTTCTTGTTCTGTCATATTCTGAAATTGAAAAAACATTTTGAGACTATCAAGGTGGTGTCTAGGGTTTCCACCCGGTTCCCCTCTAAAACCTTGTATATGTATGAATTTTGCCACCGGAGACGTTACCGGATTAATTATTATAGGCGTAAGGATTTGGTTACCTTGTTGCGCCTTGATTGGATTGATCTGTTGATGAGTGTTCATTTCCTTTTTATCCACATCCATCTGTCCATTGTCTTCTCCTTCCTGTATTTGATGCTTGACTGACGTGTCCCAGGCATACATATCCTTCTCTACTTCATTATCGATCAATGATTTAGGTTGTGTATCATCTTGTTTCTGTTGCCATTTTAACTGAGTATCCTCATCTGGCCATACTTTTGTTCTGGTATGTTGTTGCTGGAGACCCATGTTTTCCTCCAAACGGTTCAGTCGTTGAGATGTCATATTCATGAATTGCTGGAACATGTTCCTCATCATTTCATTTTCATGTCTCATTTCTTTGATGAAAGCATCAAAGTTATACTCTTCATTATGAGTACCTGTTGGCCTCTTGGGAATATTGAGTACTACCTCCTCCTCGCTGTCATAATGTGCGTCCGTCTGTTGGTCCATTTTTTTGCTATTTTGCTACACAAAGTCACAATTTATTTCTAAACGTATTTTAATACAATCTATATAAGTATATTGTATTATGTATATCTAGGAGCTATATCCTGTATGTGAAGAAAAAAAAAATTTTTTGTTCTTTAAAAAAAATAAGTCAAATATTCTAAATTCTTTATTTATGTTTTCAGAAACTAACTTTGCCTACCTCACGAGGTCCTATTTTAACCCTATGCCTATATGTATCTGTTTATACATGAAAATATAAAAAATCCTGCCGTGTCTGTCTTTAATAACTATACCACATATTATTCTCCTCACTTTACTTTATTTATATTTTATTAAAATACCATTGCTATGTTAATATAACTAAAATAATCCACTTACAGCTTGACCTGGCTTTCTCTGACACCTGAAACAACTAAAAAAATGCATTTACATTAATACAAGTATATATATATATATAACGAAATATGTGAGCAAAATATACATAAGTCATGTTTAAACATTATTTTGGCTCACTACACATACATTGTTATTTTGATCATCTAGTATAGTTTAGTCTATTTGATATCCGATATGAGAAATTGCACTTGCCGACAAATTTATTTGAGAAGGGCGCCAGTCGACAAGACAATGGCCATATCAAATATACATATTAATGGATAATGATCCAAGCACACATTTATAAGGGTTTATAAAGTTTCAATGCAATTAAAATTTTACTTTGCGTTTCAGTTCACTTTTAAAAAAAATTTAATTTGATTCTGCTGAACGAAAAAAAAATCTCTGGATGAATAAGTAAATGCTATTTTAAATGACACAATATTATTTAAATCTAAGACGTATAACAACTAAGTACGGTAATTTGTCTGACCTGGGATCGAAACCAGTTACCATTTTGGTCATGATACAAAAAAAAATTCAAACAGCCAAAGTACGATTAACAAAACAAAATATATACAAAAAAAATTAAAAATAAAAGTAAAATCCCATGATAACTGCCACTCCGAATTATGAACCTGGGATCGAAACCAACTACCATTTTGGTCACAACCCGAAATAGATTAACAATTATCAAGCAATTTTACAGAATCACGCATTGAGATCAAAAACTGTTTCAAAAACATTTATATAAAAACGGGTTTTACCGAACTATAACGAAGTGTATACCATATACACCCATATATATGAATATGTACACACTAAATAAGCATATATATGACTACATATAAATATACAAACAGATATACCTATACAAATATTTCTTTTATTATTATGTACATAAATTTATTAGAACGAATGTCATATTGCAAACCGCATACTCCTATTATTTCAGGCAAGTAACGCTGGTCACAACAATGACACGGAAACAACAATTGCAGACATAGACCTATTATTTCAGGCTACACAGCAATTTAGAACTCTACAGTGTAAGGGGTCTTCACCTAAACGGTTACTAAGGGAATCTTCATAAACGATCAGTAAAAACAAGGGCTTCACCTAACGGTTACTCAAAGGGTCTTCACCTAACGGTTACTCAATAAATGATTCAATAGCATAATCCGAAATGGGAAAAAAAAATCTTAACTAAAGGGTGGCTGACATCTATGTTATACAAAAATATAAATTAAACGACATACGCATTTACTCTTTATTAAGTTGAAAATTAAGTTTGCTATTTTATTAACAAAACTTATATATATATTTGGTAGGACACGTAATTACAAAATATTTAACAGTGAACGAAAATTTTGCATGATTAATAGCATTCATTTTACATAAAAAACGAAATGCAGGGAACGTGAAAAAAAAACTATTTGTTAACACCGTACACTGACGCGTGTAATTTTGACTTATCAAAGCTTTCGATCTATGAAAA